>CM031598.1:96505987-96510987 GCA_018398815.1 Conus ventricosus | reverse complement strand
GTTAGAGGAAGGTAGCGACAAGTAAGAAAGGATATAGAAAGTGGCAAAAGGAAGGGTAATATAGGACTAAAGATAGCCGAAGCAGAAAACAGTCTCGACAGATAGGAAAACATACAGTCAGTAGGAAGAAAGAAGTCCTTCGAATGTTCAATGTGTGAACGCACGCATAACATCTTGCACACTCGTGAAATCTCATCACCAACTTTCGGAATAGAAAGCCAGTTTGGCCGTTGGTATGGATGACACGTTACACATAGCATGCACCTGCGTTAAAAAAAAAATCTAAAGAATGGAGAAAGAAAATTTAGGGAATGACTGTGACTGAATAACGCGGGAAATGACTGAATGAAGCGCCGCCAGTCGGCTCTGCACAGGTAGGCAGCCCGATGAGTAAACGAGAGAGTGAATTGTAAAGTGCTTAGAGCTTGGTCTCTAGCTGAGGATAGGCGCAATGCATAAGTATTCTTCTTCTTCTTCTTCTTCTTCTTCTATAATAATAATAATTATTATTATTATTATTATTATTATTATTATTATTTTAATGATGGTAATGATAATGATGATAATAATGATAATGACAATGTCAATAATGATAATAACAATAATAACAATAATGATGATAAGAAGAATGATAATGATAATAATAATAGTAATAATTAACAGAAAAGTGTAGGGAAAGGTAGGGAGGGAAACTAGATTTTAAGATATGAGAAAAGGTTTAACAAAACATGGAACGAAGGATAAACTTAGAACAAAGTATAAAGAGGTATCAAAAAGAAAGAAAAAAAGAGACAAAAAATTATCAAAGGGTAAAAAGCAGCAGGAAAATGCTTGGACAAAATTCGACGAAAAAGCGTCGGTGGCTAAACAAGCTGCTACCCCCAACAATGCCCCTGGTTTCAGACCCACGAGTTCCCTGCCACGATCTCCGTGGTCTCCCATCCCATTGGCTCTCGACGCTTCACCGCACGCATGCGCACTTCACTGAACAAAATGGCGGTGGCCCAAGAAGAGAACCGGAAGTTCATTGGACGTGTAAATGGATCCTGGCAATTTGTCCGTGGAGTTGATACTGGGGTGGGGCTGTGTCAACATGGGCACCGGGTTAAGGGACGAGCAGTGATGGTGCCATAGTCTTTAGGGTGGTGGGGTGGGGGGGGGGGGGGTTACGGGCCATGCAAACAGACGACAGCAATTCGGCTGACGCGGGGTGGTGAAGCAGAAAATGCGGACCCCATTCTCAGTGACCTGTTGACCTGTCTGCCCTTAACGCTCGGCAATAGCCGCTTCATAGTAGCAGCAAAGGCAAAATGACAGAAGCAGTAGGATCAATAGTAGTCGTCGTTATCGTCGTCGTCGTCGTCGACGACGTAGTAGTAGTATCAGTAGTGGTGGTAGTAGTAGTAGAAGTAGTAGTAGTAGTAGTAGTAGTAGTAGTAGTAGTAGTAGTAGTAGTAGTAGTAGTAGTAGTGGTAATAGTAGTGGTAACAGCAGCGACAGCAGAGCAAAATGACAGCAGCAGTAGATTCAATAGAATTTGTAGTAGTCGTCGTCGTCTTTGTCACTGTCGTAGTAGTAGTAGTAGTAGTAGTAGTAGTAGTAGTAGTAGTAGTAGTAGTAGTAGTAGTAGTTGTAGTAGTTGTAGTAAAATAGCTGCAGCAGCAGCAGCAATAAAGGCAGCAGTACTCGCCTTGCAATTCCCCTGGCATCATTTTCCCTTCACCATTCTTGACAAAGCGTGTTGCAGCTTTTCCTGCTCCTTTTTCTCTTCCTAGCGCCAGTACAGGTGTTGCGGACACTGCTGCTGTTACTACTGCTGCTGCCACTGCTATTGCTGTTTCTGCAGCTCTTCCATGTTGCTTATGAGGCAGAAATATCGCCCGTTAACACACACACACGCACGCACGCACATACACGCACACACACACACACACACACACACACACACACACACACACACACACACACACACACACGCGCGCGCGCGCGCGCGCGCGCGCGCACGCACGCACACACACGCACACACACTCAATGCTGCTACTGAGGCTCAAGTACAGCAGAGCATGAACCCATTCTCAACTGCCTGAAACTATCCTGGGCGTACGATCAGAACAAAGAGGACAGGGTTCTTGTGCCCCCTGCACCACAGAAATTGTACGGAGAACCAGAAATCACTGTCACAAAGGAAATCCTGAAGGCTGTTGACAGCGTCGCTTAACTCGGTGACACACTGTCTAGACCTGTGAACATTGAAAACGAGCTCGACGCACACATTGCCAAGGCAAGTTCAGCTCTTGGGCGGCAAAAACAAAAAATAAAATAAATAGAGATTTAATGAATAAACCTGTGTGAGAGAGGAGCGGTATCAAACTGGCCACAAAACTGAAGACACACAGGTGCACTTCTCACAGCATTGTACGCCTGTGAGATTCCGGCTGTCTATGAGTGGTAACCCGAAAAGCTTGATCGCTTCCCACATGAAACCGCCTGAAACAAAGCTGTTGAAGATGACTCGGAAAGACAAAGTTCCACACTCAGAGGCTCTCTCTGGATTTCCCTGGACAGCACAAGTCAGACGCACTGGCCACCATGTAAGAATACCTGATACGCGTTTTCTTATAAGGCTACTCTAAGGCGAACGGGCGAAAGGCAGGCGTTCACAGGGCAGTCAGAAAAAAGCTCTTCAAAGACACGCCCAAGGCCGTTGTGAAGAGCTTTGTCATTGTTCCAGACACATGGTATACTGAGGCCCTAGACCACCTGCCAGGCGAAGTGGCATTAGCAGTGGTGCTGCCCTTATCAATAGTACAGGGTGGCCGAGACGCAGAGGGAACGTAAATTTGGCAAGTCCGGGATCATCTCCTCCATATCTTCAGTGCCTGCAGACGACTACCGCCAGAGTTGCGCGGAGCCTTCACAGACCGTACCAGACTGGTCAGCTACAGTTGGACACATGGCACCAAATCCCCTTCAACATAATGTCTTTGGTCAGCGTCGACAATGGCGGATGAACGGCAACGTGTATAACTGATTTTCTGTGCGTATGTGAGCTAGTTTTCTGCCATTTTTCTGCATCAGTAAATGCATGGAGCACTTCAGTGATAGTGTCAAACATTTAGCTGTTTGGTAAATTGTAATAATCATGTCATTAATTCATTTGAATGATGCTTATCACTTGTTTAGATTGTAAAACATTTAGCTTTTTGGCATATTGTAATGATTATGTTTATTATTCGTTTGAATAAGGCATATCATTTGTTCAGATTGTAAAATATTTTAGCTTTTGGTATATTGTAATGATTATGTTTATTATTTATTTCAATAAGGCATGTCTTTTTGGCATATTGTAATGATTATGTTTATTATTCGTTTGAATAAGGCATATCATTTGTTCAGATTGTAAAAATTTTAGCTTTTTGGTATATTGTAATGATTATTATGTTTATTATTTATTTCAATAAGGCATGTCCTTTGTTCAGATTGTCAAACATTTAGCTTTTTGGTACATTGTTATGATTGTCGTTATTATTCATTTGAATACGGCATATCATTTGTTCAGATTGTGCGGTAAAACTTTTACATGCTTTGATTTGGCTGTTGCATGAAAATTGCTCAATATCTCGTTCCAGCCTGTCCCTATATTTTGAGGGATATGATCCATTGAAAAAGAATGAACAAACAAAATGTTATTTATTGAGGGAAAAGAATAAGTGCAAAAGTCAGTGGCTTTTTTTCATCCAGTCTTCAAAAAGGAAAGAAAACAGCGCACAGAACTGCATATCAACACATATACAACAATGAATACATAACAGTTCAGAATGAATTATACAACGTACATTCTTAAGCAGAGAGTGGGGGAGAGTGAGAGAGGAAGGGATGGAAAACGACAGAGAGAGAAGAAGTAGAAGAGGGGGAGGGGGAGGAGCAGGGGGAGGAACAAGAACAAGATCAAGAACAAGAAGAACGAGAAGAACAAGAACAAGAAGAATATTCAGGAGGAATGTGTGAATACACCCTATGCATTGCTCAAGGCTATGTGTTCAAACTCTTATTTCCCTAGAATACTTCATACTATAATTATGAAGTCTGAATTGATCTGTGCAGAAAATTTTATCTCTTATTTCTTCCTTAAAAAAACACAAAATCACCACGGCCCTGAACCGTTTAATGTCTTGTTTCGCTTTGTTCCACAAAATGAATCGACACATAACCAGACAAAGATATGTTGTTTGTCGCTTGTTTATCTAGATGTAATTCTTATCATACCATTAAATCTTATGATTTCAGCATAATTTGTTTTCTGCATCTACTTTTTTCAGTTTATATAAATCAACTCCAGTCATTTTTCCGTTTATGACCCTGATGTTTCATACAAGTTTTTCATTTTCATCATGTGTATTTTTATGTACAGAGAGTGAACGTGAGTCTAAAATGAATATGTTACAGAGAGAACGTGAGTGTAATAATAAATTTACTGTCTTTTACCACATGCAGCATGTTGAATATTTTCCCTCGAAAATGAAGAAATCACACCTAATGCAGTTTAACCTGATACGTGGCAAAGGACTGTTATGATAAATTATCAATGAAAACATGTAAACAATATTTTCACCCATTATTCACATGAATCTGATACAAAAGTGGATTTTGCATTATTCTGTTCCCGCATAGCTTCCTGCATGGTTTTACATTGAAAATCGTTAATATTGTATAATTGAAATTACTGTAATTTCTCTCTCTCTCTCTCTCTCTCTCTCTCTCTCTCTCTCCTCTCTCTCTCTCTCTCTCTCTCTCTCTCTGGAGTGAGTGAGTGAGTGAGCGTGGTGTGTGTGTGTGTGTGTGTGTGTGTGTGTGTGTGTGTGTGTGTGTGTGTGTGTGTGTGTGTGTGTGTGTAATTTGACTCTCTCTCTCTCTCTCTCTCTCTCTCTCTCTCTCTCTCTCTCTCTCTCGTCTGTCTGTCTGTCTGTCTGTCTTCTCTCTCTCTCTCTTCTCTCTCTCTC
>CM031598.1:96498487-96500987 GCA_018398815.1 Conus ventricosus | reverse complement strand
CATAATGAACATACCTACACATTTTCAGAAAGATCGACAAAGTGCTTTCTGAGATATTCCATAAAGAAGAAAAACCGTTATGGGCCGTTATAGCCGTTAGTAACATCGGGCATTATTCGTGACCATAATGAACATACCTACTAATTTTCAGAAAGATCGGCCAAGTACTTGCTGAGATATTCCATAAAGAAGGAAAACCGTTACATACCGTTACAGCCATTAGTAACGGCTATAACGGTAAACTAAAACATCGGGCATCATCCGTGACCCATAATGGACATACCTACTAATTTTCACAAAGATCGGCCAAGTACTTTCTGAGATATTCCATAAAGAAGAAAAACCGTTACAGGCCGTTACAGCCGTTAGTATCAGCTATAACGATTAACTAAAACATCAGGCATCATCCGTGACCCATAATGAACATACCTACAAACTTTCAGAAAGATCGGCTTAGTACGACAAAAAAGCAGAAGAGCACACAAAACAAAGTGTGAAGTAACGCAGATTAATGCACGACACAAAACAGGACAAGAAATTTTCGGCAATATGCCTTCCTCAGCGACAAAAAAATACAGACATAAACATGCACCATACTCCCCTTGTGAAGCCAAAGTGGTGAATGATCGGCTAAGAAGTTTTGTCTGGAGCGTGTGGAACACATTTTGACCACGGACTCTCTCTCACACACACACACACACACACAACACACACACACACAGAGAGCATTTCTTCGTTCCCATTCTAAAGTACTCCCTGTTCTAAAAGAACTGGGAGTACAAAAGGAAATAAAGAAATGAATGCTACATGAATAAAAAGGCAAATCAATTAGGAATAATCAACTAACCAGCAAACTAACTAACTGGCTAAATAACTAATTAACTAGTTAACTAACTCGCTGACTAGCTGACCAGCTTACAAACAAACGAGACAAAGTTTAGAACACACTGACTAAGTAACTAACTACCTAATTAACAAGGGAACGAACGAACGAACGAACTAACTAACTAACCAACCAACCAGCCGAAAACGTCACTCAATTACTCATTCGCTCACTCTCTGACTCACTGCTCGCTCGCATGCTCGCTTGCTCACTCACCCACTCATTTACTCACTCACTTACCCACTCATCAAACAAATAAAGAAACAAACTGGGAGACCGAAAAATTATACCGACAAAATAAATATCTTCCAGTAAGAGACACATCAGATCGATAATCTCAATACATTCTGAGCCCTGT
Organism: Conus ventricosus; assembly: GCA_018398815.1. NCBI lineage: Eukaryota > Metazoa > Mollusca > Gastropoda > Neogastropoda > Conidae > Conus > Conus ventricosus. Next base: position 96,499,746 of record CM031598.1, on the reverse strand, counting down.
GGTCATGAATTATTCACTGCTTCAGGCTGGACATTTACAACTTTAAAACATAGTAAGTTAAACGGTCAATGAGTCCTCTCTCGTGGAGTCTACACATTACCGAACCGATCACAGTCTGATACCGTTCCCTTGCACAGACACACAAAAACCAGATGACCAAGCGCGCATTGATGTGTTGTGTAACCACAGGCAGTGTCTAAACTGATTTGGTTGGGGACGGCGTATGATTATCATTGCAGTCCAATAGGTTTTCATTTTACATATAGGGAGTGACTCTATGTCTTCTCAGTCATTGCAAGCTATTCGATGATAAGTAATATGAACGAAGACGTTGCAGGCAAATGAAAATATGGCGATGCCTTGAGTTTTAATTTTGTTCTGTTTTATCCATAACAATCTATAACAATGACAGTCTCATTCCTCATAGAAACTGAGATAGGCAAACGTTACGGAGATCCAACCCGTCAGGCAATGCTACTGAATGATCCAAACAAATCTGTAAGTTGGCGAACGCTTCAGTTTGTTTTTCTTGCTGTTATTTTTGGTGCCGAGTCCCTTTCCTGGATATTTATCTTTCGAACACCACACTGGTTAATCAATAAAACAGCAGCAACAACAGTGAAAGGAGTTCTCACATCTGACGGCGTGATTTTTTTTTGCTGGAAATAGGCCTACGTCAGTTTGAAAGCGAACGTGACGAGCAATTTCAACACGACAGCAGATTCCGAAATGTACTTCAAGAAACTAGACGCATTATCTGTCGGCATTCTGTGCATTTCTTCTGTTAGGATTTGTACTTAACGTCATATTTTAAACCTGGCAGGAATCTTCCGCTCAGGAGAGCTGGAGGGGAGATAAACACATCTGGTGCATCTTATCTGTCAGTTTCTTCAATTACGTTCCGTCTGAGCATCACGGAGCGTAGCTTGTATGTGAGCTTTTCTGTTATATTGTTTCGCTCAGAGAACCTGCAAAGCCTCTTCCCTCTTCTCTTACCTCCCCCCTCTCCCTCCCCATCCTCTCTCTCTCTCTCTCTCTCTCTCTCTCTCTCTCTCTCTCTCTCTCTCTCTCTCTCTCTCTCTCTCGTTCGTTTGTTTCGTCCTTCCTCACTTTCTTCCTGTCTTATTTACTTTGTTTTGTTTTCTTCCTTTTTACTTCTTTACTTTATTCTTTTGCATACTTCCTTTCTTTTTTCCCTACATTTTTTTTAATGATATTTGTCAATTATTTACTTTTGTCATATGTTCATATGCACTCCA
>CM031598.1:96483487-96493487 GCA_018398815.1 Conus ventricosus | reverse complement strand
AAAAACACGAGCATGATAAGTTTCTTCTCCGCATGGCTGGTTTTCTTCGTCGTTACCATCGGCTTTTTCCAAAAGTATACCTGGTTTCGCTTTGGACATAGGCGGGGGGGGGGGGGGGTGGGGTCCGTGAGTCTAGCAGGTTTCTCCGTGAATATAGCTGGTTTCTCCATAAGGATAATAGTTTTGGGTGTGTTTTTTTAGAAATATTACTGGCGTATCTCTGAGTGTAGCTGATGCTCTTTCAGAATAGCTGGTTTATTTGTCAGTAAATCTGTTTTTCTCAAAGAGTACAGCCCTGATATGGCCTGATATGGCCCTTTGCGTTCGGCTGGGCTATAAGCAATATTATCTCTCTCTCAAAGAGAAGTGAGTTTCTCTGTTATTTCGTAAATATAGTTGTTGACTATTGTTTCTTGGTGAGTTTATATTACCGCAAGCCAGCCACACCAGTAATTTTGCATTTTTTAACATTCGACTCATTACCTTTCGAATTGTTTGTTTAGTCATTGTCATAATAGTGGAAAACTTGTTTACCTGCATTTGTTTTTCCTCACTGTGTATTTGTATGTTCTGCTAATGGCAAAGCCGTTGGGGAGGGGAGGGGGGGGGGGCTGCCTCCCTTGTATCCCTTTTGGATTTTCAAGACGGGCAAAAATATATACTTTTATGTTGTTTAATCTTTACCTATTTGTGCACGACAGATTTTGCACTTTCTTCCTACTAATCCAGCCTGCACGTCTCCCGTTTCCTTTAAAGACGATTAGACTTCGATTTTCTTCCGATGGTGGAAAGAATTGTATGTGGCAGGTATCTGTGTGAGACCACGGATGGCCCAGTACAAACAGACCACTTATGTTCATATCGATGATTCGCACGCAGGAGACGAAAATTGACTCTAAAACAGGTGTAACAAATCGTTCTGTTTGCAAAGAGAGAAAAAAGTCGACGGTTTGTATCTACTATCAGCGAAAGGATTAATAGTTAGGAATGGACGCCCACTCCCTTGCCCTCAACCATCCCCACTCCGCACATGCTTTTCTGTCCATTTCTTTAATCGAGTAATGATCTGTGCTAAATCTTTGTCAAATGTTTGCCTGTATTTACCCTACCGCTCGTTTGTTTCGTAGAATTATTCTTATTGCAAGATTTCCCCTCGACCCCCCTACTGCCGGGTAAAGTTGGACTCGAGATCCAGATCTTCTGTTCACATTTGTAAGCCTTTTCAGCCGGTCGTGAGGACTTGTCTTGTTTTCTTTCTTTCTTTCTTTCTTTCCTTCTTTCTTTCTTTCTTTCTTTCCTTCTTTCGTTCTTTCTTTCTGTCTCTCTTTCTGCCCTTCTTTCCTTTTTTCTATCATTCTTTCTTTCTATCTTTCTTTCTGTTTTTTCTTTCTTTCTTACCATCTTACTTTCCTTCTTTTTCTGTTTGTTTTTTCCGCTTCCTGTCTATCAGTTTTCTCGTTTCTTAGCTTATACACTCATTGAAATTTGATGTATACAATGAAACTTATTTTTCCCGTTTCCGTTCAAATAATGCATAATGTATGTCCGCCTGTTTGCTACTCGATAAAGGCTTGATGGATTGCCAGAAGAGCGCATGGGAACAGCATGTGCTTGGAAAGAGACATAAAAAGCGGATGATTTCATGTAATTTGGAACTTTTCTTATTTCCTTACTGAACCGTTTGAGTCTTAAAAGTTTGAAATCTCTCTCTCTCTCTCTCTCTCTCTCTCTCTCTCCTCTCTCTCTCTCTCTCATCTCTCTCCTCTCTCTCTCTGTGTGGTGTGTGTGTTGTGTGTGTGTGTGTGTGTGTGTGTGTTGTGTGTGTGTGTGTGTGTGTGTGTGTGAGCGCGCGCGCACGTGTGTGTGTGTGTGTGTGTGTGTGTGTGTGTGTGTGTGTGTGTGTGTGTGTGTGTGTGTGCGTGTGTGTGTGTGTGTGTGTGTGTGTCGTGTGTGTGTATGTGTGTGTGTACGTGTGTACATGTGTGTATCTGTGTATGTGTATTTGTTTGTGTATGCGTGTGCATGTGTGTGTATTTGTGTGTGTGTATTTGTGTGTGTGTTGTGTGTGTGTGTGTGTGTGTGTGCGTGCGTGCGTGCGTGCGTGCGTGCGTGCGTGCGTGCGTGCGTGTGGTGCGCGTGTGTTTGAAGCGGGAAAGGGGGTTCTTATTTTGTTTATTTGTTAACTTATGAGTATACAAGCATACGTGCATTGTTGTTTGTTTTAATGAGATATGAGCATGCATGTCTACATAATTCTGTTGTCAGACGTGCGTGTAGTATAATCCCTTGACTGTCATGGATTTCCATATATAGGGTATGCTTTTTTTGGGCTTCCCTTCCCTTCTCTCTAGCTTTGTTTTTTAGCCTGCCTCGATTGTATGATAGAATCTAGCGAGAAACAGATTAGAAAAAAGAAACGGGCGATGTCTAAAAATCGAATATTTAGTTGAAACTCTCTCTCTCTCTCTCTCTCTCACCTCTCGTCTCTCTCCATCCTCTCTCTCTCCTCTCTCTCCTCTCTCTTTTGAATGATGGGACCTTGTCAAAGATTTCTGGCATGTCTTTGTTCCATTATTTGACCTGTGTGAGCGGTTTGCAGTCTCCTTCCCCCCTTTTTTTCTATTTCACTCTGACAGATGTTTCTTACGACCTTTCAGCTAATTCCTCTCTTCATTCTGATTCATCCCACATTCATAAAACGGATTTTCTTATTCATTCGTGTCCTTTATTTTTATTGTAATCCTTTTCTTCCTCCTCCTCCTCCTCCTCATTATTATTATTATTATTATCATTGTTGTTGTTGATATATCATATATCAGGGGGTGAACACTCATCAGAGGTAGAAGAAAGACGTGTTTTCTTGTTCGAGTGTTTCATTGACTGTTTTGTTAATTAATAAAGTCTTTCGTTTAATTATACGCTTAATCATTGCAACAAGTGATAGCTGAGGTGATCATGCCTTTAGAGACAAATTATTTCCGAGCTATCTGCGGTCGTTTTGCGCAGTATATTCAATTCATGGGGAAGCGCGCAAAGCTCGCCCATGGCCATGTGTGTCAACACAACCGGGCGAGAAGAGCTCAGACGCAGTGCATCTTCCTCACTGTCATACTGTTCCAACTGCTGATGTGCGCAAACGACATTGAGACGAACCCAGGGCCTGACTCTCAGCTGGAAAAAACACTGAGCGATTTACTGCATCAACATGAGACAAAGTTAAAAGATTTTTTGTGTCAGCAACTCGAAACACGTTTCGATTCGCTTGGAAAGGATTTGTTAGCAAAAGTGGACAACATGCTGGGAGCGATGAAAGCACAGCTACAACACCTACAAGCCAAAACAGCAAATCTTGAAGATCGTTTCTACTTCATGTCAGAAAAAACAAAACAAGTCAGTTTCTGATATGGAAGATAAACTTAAAAAAATATAAAGTGAGTTCAGCAAAAAAAATTGACACGTTAGAATCATTTTCAAGGAGAGACAACCTCAAGTTTTTCAATCTACCACAATCGTCTCATGAAAATGACGAAGAATGTGCAAAGAAAGTGATCAGCACACCTTCAAGACACTGTGCCAGGAAAAACGTGGTCTTCTGAGGACATTGTACGTGCCCATCGTCTTGGCCGAAGCAGTGACTTTTCTAAACCACAGCCTGTCATTGTGAAGTTTGCAAGATGGTTAGATAAAATGAGTGTACTGACAAAGGGACGAGAGGAGCTGCGAAAGAAAGGGATCAGAGTGGCAGGTGACCTAACAACCAACAACAGCAGACCATTCATGACTACCAAGCTAATGGATTACGTGCATTCTAAAAAGGAAACAAGCTGGTTGTAGCAGGCCCATTCCGAAATCCTACTCAGAGCAGAGGCAGCTACGCTGATGCTACACGACGCGGAACCAGTCAAGGTGTGCACGACTACTACAAGGCCAACAGGCCGGTGGTGGAGGAGCAGAGGAGACGACCCGGTCAACAGTGGCCGAGAGCAGAACGACACCACGCGGGCAGTACCTGGAGCCACGACTACCACAGCAGCAACCGCTACAACGAAGGTGAACGGACTTACTCCAGCGAACACAACCGCGCTGACGGGCAAAGGAGCGACAGTAGGAGGCCGGAGTTGCAACAAGGATTCCGTTAGAGACAGGGACCATCCATCGGCTGACTACTACAGACACTAATGGCGGTGGGAGATGGTACGGTGAAGGGAGAGGGGTACAGGACTGGAGCTGTCCGGTTCAGCCACACTACAGCTACAACTACAGCTCTATGTACCACTTCCCACCACTGCCATCGGTACGAGACAGCAATCTTATCAGCATTCAGCCTCACATTACCGACACCCAGACGGACAGCACGAGCGACAGGACAACCCAGGAAAGACACCATCACACAGTGTGACTGAGCAAGTGTCTGACGATGAAAAGGTGGTAGACGGAAATCTTGACACAAACGACATCTTGAAAGGTGACGATGTGGGACAGTCATATGAGGCGACAGACTCGGTGCATGGCAATGGAAAGGGACAGACGGAGATTTTGACACAAACCAAATCTGAAAGGAAACGATTTTGACGAGACCAAAACCGATGGGCAAGACAGACACTGACGATGACACACTGCCACCGCTGACCGTGGCTGATGTTGCCAAGGGTAGTGAAAGTGATGAAGAAAATGGCACTGTGATCATCACTAAGACCACTGGAAAACAAGTCCAGCCCGAAGGAAACCCCACGACAGACTCCCCCGGACAACAACAGCGAAAAGGATGACGAACAGAACACGGACATTGGAATGACAGACAACGTGACAAACCCAGTTAACCAAAATACACATGATAAGACATACACACCCAACTGGACAAGTGCAAGAACGGACAATAACTGAGCGGAACAAGGACGACCGATCTACCACAGCCTCGACGGAGCGATTGACTCGGCCCTCGGGTAACAATATTGTACGCGGCAGACCTGTAACTCGGCTGAGGAGTAGTTTCCACGAATTCCACAGCTAAACGCCAAGCAACCATTCAGGAAACCACTAAACACAGTAAAACTACACAACGCAGCGATTTATAGGGACTCGGCCAGGCTCATGTCATGCAAAGTCTCAAGTTCATGACATACAACATTGAAGGTCTGTCTCGGATTTACGATCCTGAGGTAAGGTCTTATATTGCTGAATTTGACTTTAGTCTTGTAGTCGAAACATTTGCAACTAGATTTCCTGATCTTTTTGTTTCCAAAACATAGTGCTTACGTCATACCAGGCGTTAAACTGTCTGACGGTGTAACGGCTAGATTATCAGGAGGATTGACTCTGCTAGTGAAAAAAGACCTCGTTAAGTACAATTGAAAAGATCGATGTGGATTATGACAATATTAAAAGTGTTAAAACTGTCTAAGGACCTTTTTTGTCACGATTTCACCAGTGATTCTGCTTGGTGTGTATGTACCGCCTAACAACTCTTCCTATTACCATGATACGGACATAACAAATGGTATTAGGATGTTGGAGCAGTGTATTATGGATGTGATAGAGTCTTTGGAAACTTACCATTCATGTTGCTCGGAGACTTCAATGCACGGACTGGGGGTGAAAACAGTACAGATGATGATGATGACGATGAAAGGAATGTGCCCTTTGCATGAAGAAAACGCTGACAGTGTTGTTTTTCCGTACCTCAAAAGATGAGATACAGAATGATTTTGGAAATATTTGTTAAAATGTCTGCAATTCTTTTGATTGTTTATACTTAATGGTGCCATTCAAGGTGATATTGACTTTGGCCACTTTACCTACGTTTCTCCTACAGGATGCAGTATTGTTGATTATGCCCATTGTGTCTCGATGCTTGTTGAATTATTGTGTGTCATTGAACATTACGCCAAGAGTAGAATCTAAAAAATATGCCAGTTGAAGTTTTATTAATGCTAATGTCGACGTAGCTAACCAACAGAATGCAATTTTGTATACTTTCAAGTTCGAAAAGATTGTCTGGAACCAAGACAGAATTGACGATTTAAAAACAAATTGTCAACTACTGAGTTTAGGAATAAAATGACAAGAGCGTCTGACCTTGTTGATATTGATATCAACGAAGCAATACAAGTGTTCAATGAGTCACTGATTGATACCAGTTCATGTATGAGAAAGTCAATTACTGTTGGCAAAGAAAGAAAAGACCCGTGTTTGATAAGGAATGCTCTCAACACAAAAAGGAACTCCGTCGCGATCTAAGACATACTACATAAGTAGAGATGACGACGAGGAAATTAGAAATACTTATAACCAGAAGCGGAGAGACTACAAAGAGCTTCTGAGACTGAAAAAGAAGGACCATCGTGCAAATATAGTGAAGATTTTACACGATAACGTAAACGATTCTGCCAAATTTGGAGTAAGTTGAAATCTCTATCATGTAAAAGACCTGATCAAAATAATATCAGCAAGGATAAATGGTAACCAACACTTCTCACAAGTATAAACAGTCTGGTCTGTCCTTCGATGAAACTATTGAGACTGTTGATGAGAGGGAAGAACAAATCGATGTAGACCAAAACCAGTTTAAAAATAGATTCTCTTGAATGTGATATTTCAGAAAGTGAAGTGTATGCTGCAATTCGTTCTCTAAAAAATGGTAAGGCTGCAGCCCCGATGGGATTGTTGGAGAGATCTTCAAAAACTCTGTTACAGTGATTGTTCCGTTTCTGATTGTTCTGTTCAATAAATTGTTTTCTACCGGAGATTATCCTTCACAGTGGTCAGAAGCTATCATCCAACCGTTGCATAAAAAGGGCGATCGAAATGTACCTGATAATTACCGAGGAATATCATTATTGAATGTGTGCAGTAAATTATACAGCCACATACTTAACGAACGATTGAATAAGTGGATCGAAGAGAATGATGCTATCAACGAAAGTCAGGCAGGCTTAGGAAAAAATTACAGTACCATTGATCATGTTTTACACTGTTTGCCATTGCTCAAAAGCAGTTACTGTTACAAAAAAAATGTTTGTTGCATTTATAGATTTCAGAAAAGCTTTTGACTCCATTGTTCGAGCAAATTTATGGCGTGTTTTAAAGAAAAGAGGAATTAATGGGAAAATGTACGGAGCTATTACTAGTAAAATATAACACTGTGAAGGCAAGAGTTAAGAGTTGGAAACGATTTAAGTGACGCGTTTATGTGCCCCTTGGGTTTAAAACAGGGGAGGTGTTGTATCCCGTTTGTTCTCTCTGTTTATCAATGAGCTGGCTGTAGAAGTAATCAAAAAAGGTAAACATGGAATTCAACTTATCCCCCGATTTTGTAGAAATCTTAATTCTTATGTTTGCTGATGACGTTATCCTGCTCTCCGATTCAGTCACCGGTTTGCAAAATCAGCTGAACGTCTTACATGACACAGCTGGAAGACTTGGTCTGACAGTCAATTAGATAAATCAAACGTTGTCGTGTTTAGAAATGGTGGACATATCTCTCAACACGAGCAATGGTTCTTTGGACAAACCAAAATGACAGTGGTGAACATGTACAAATATTTGGGAATATCATGTCCACAAGACTTTCCTTTTCTCATTGTTTGTATGATATGTCTAGCAGAGCAAAAATAGGCGTGATCAATATATCAAACTCTTGTGGTCTATTGGAGAAAAATCACCAGCTGTGTTCTTTAAACTCTTCGACACGCAAATCCAGCCAGTACTTAGTTACGGTGCAGAAATATGGGTATGATTGGAAAAAGCTGACATTCTAGAAAAAGCAACACCTTATTTGCCTTGAAAAGGTTTCTGAATGTAAGTTTAAGAACTCCTAATGCAATGGTTTATGGAGAATTTGGGAAGATTCCCGTTGGTGTTAATATGTATAATAAAGAGTATCAAATACTGGTTGAGAATTTAAAAATGCAACCTCATCGACTCCGTTAAAGCTATAAAATGTTGCTATTTTTTCACATAGAGACAAGAACACATGGGCATCTACCGTCTGCTTCTTTCTTTACAAATATGGTTTTTAAGAAGTTGGGAGAATCAAGGGGTTGGTAATGAAAAGAGTTCTTGAAGACATTGAGAGAGAGACTGATTCAAGATTACAAAGCGCAGTTTGGATACCGAAATAACACAGAGTGATCGTTTCCATTTCACATGGACATTTAAAAGTGATTTGATTTTGGCCCCATACCTACAGTCAGTTAGTCATTTACAGGCAAGAACTAGTCTAATCAGATAAGATTAGGTGTGTCGCAACTAAATGTACATAAAATGCGTTTCCGGAGAAATGTGACCGAAAATGAGTTTGCTGTGTCCATGTTGTGGACTTCAAATAGAGACAGAGACCCACTTTGTTTACAATGCCCATTGTATCAAGAGTTAGAGAACATTACATACCAGCCAAGTATTACAACATCCTTCCCAATTTAAGTTAACATGCTGTTTGCATCTGAATGCAAATCAATGATCATTCGCCTTGCTCTTTCATTGAAAAAACTTTAGAATACGCCACAACTCCTGATTCATGAGTGAATTTGCTTTAGACAGACAGCCGATTTAGTGTATGTGTGTGTGTGTGTTGTGTGTGTGTGTGTGTGTGTGTGTTGTGTGTGTGTGGTGTGGCGCGCGCGCGCGCGCGCGGTGGGTGTGTGTGTGTGTGTGTGTGTGTGTACGCGTGCGTGCGTGCGCGCGCGCGTGTATTTGTGTATCTGTTTCTGTGAGTGTGTAAAGCTCACTGAGTAGTCTTACGTTCTAAGATGTCCATCATGTTGCTATTGTGAAACCCACCATGACAAGGGCCTATGGCCTATTCATTAAACCATTCAGAGTTCTGAGTTCAGAGTTCTCTCTCTCTCTCTCTCTCTCTCTCTCTCTCTCTCTGAATGATGGACCTTGTCAAAGATTTCTGGCATGTCTTTGTTCCATTATTTGACCTGTGTGAGCGGTTTGCAGTCTCCTTCCCCCCTTTTTTTTCTATTTCACTCTGACAGATGTTTCTACGACCTTTCAGCTAATTCCATCTCTTCATTCTGATTCATCCCACATTCATAAAACGGATTTTTTTTATTCATTCGTTGTCCTTTATTTTTATTGTAATCCTTTTCTTCCTCCTCCTCCTCCTCCTCCTATATTATTATTATTATTATCATTGTTGTTGTTGATATATCATTTTTTCCCGGGGTAGAGCTAGGTCGTCAGCAAAGTCCCGGGCGTTCAACTGTGACCAGAGAGTCCACTGGATGCAATTCTGCCTCTGTGCTGTGCATATCCTCATGACCCATCAATGGCGAGCAGGAATAAAACGGAGACAGCAAACATCCCTGTCTGACCCTTTGTTCGACTTGAAAAGCCTCACAGACCTGACGTCCATGGAATACCCTGCAGGTGAGTCCCTCGTACGAGTTCCTGATGATGTTGGGTGAGCTTCGCTGGCACTCCGTATGCGTAGTAGTTTCCATAAGTCTCTCTGTCTACGCTGTCAAAGCTTTCTCGTAATCGAGGAAGTTGACGTAGAGGGGGGCATTCCACTCTATGGACTGTTCTAGGATGACGCGCAGCGTTGCAATCTGGTCCGTGCAGTCGCGATCTTTTCGGAAGCCAGCCTGCTGGTCTTGGAGGCGGGGGTCGACGATGTCCTTCACTCTGTTCAGTAGAATTCTGCTAAAGATCTTCCCAGGAACTGACAGTAGGGTAATCCCTCTGTAGTTTGCGCAGTTGCTGAGGTCTCCTTCCTTTGGCAGCTTGATCAAGTATCCCTCCTTCCATTCTGACGGGACTTGTTCTTCCTCCCAAATCTTCTTAAAGAGGGGGTGGAGCATGTCAACAGTGGTTTCCACGTCTGCCTTCAGCGCCTCAGCCGGAATGTTGTCAGATCCAGCTGCTTTGCCTATTTTAAGCTGCTTGAGGGCTTTCCTGATCTCTTCCTTGCTAAAAGTTTATCTAATGAAACGGATCAAATACAAACACAATACGTGCACATGAAATAAGAACATGATAGATTTAACGATTG
>CM031598.1:96463487-96478487 GCA_018398815.1 Conus ventricosus | reverse complement strand
ATATATGCGAGCTAAAAACACTTATAATCCATGATGAAACAGTGTTACGTCTTTTCAGTTACTCTTCTCTCTCTCTCTCTCTCTCTCTCTCTCTCTCTCTCTCTCTCTCTCTCTCTCTCTCTCTCTCTCTCTCTTTCTCTCAGTGCAGTTGCTAAAGGGGTGTTAATGCACTTTGTGAGGGAAAACCAGACCCTCGCCAGAACGGATCCCAGAAGTTTTGACCAGGACGTCCCGATAAGAGCTCCTAGAACGAATGGCCAGGAGTGGGTGACAGATGATTGGTCTGCTCTTGAGGACTGATCGACATCTCCGATTTATCATCCTAGAGTCTAAGTATAGGCGTCATAAAAATGGCGGCTGACCATCTCGAAAGTTCGAGTTATGAGAACAAGGCATGATAATTATTATGAAAGACTGGGCCTGGAGGGAGGGAAGAATAATGAAATAAAGGGAAACAGACAGAAAAGTAACCTTTTCTATCTTTCTGTCTGACCATGTTTCATTTTTTCTTTCTTTTTTTTTTTCTTTTTTTTTTTTCTTTTTTTTTTTTTTTTTGTCTGTTTTTTTCCTTCTCCCTCTTTGCACCTGGAAGGAGTATATTCCCTCGAAAGCTCCATAGAAACTCCTTTTTGTTCAGACTGGTTCTTCTAAAAGCGTCGCACCATGAAGGGGACATAGTCAGTTTTGATATATACATTTAAATAGATGGTTCAAAACTTGGTCGTCAGGATTATCGCTATCAAATTTTTCATCGCTGAAACGACAACTATACTGTGTACATCTATCTTTATGGCCACGATTAGTTCGATCGTACACCCTGTATCCTTTTTAATACATGTTCTTTTGTGTTGTTCAAACACGTGTTCACATCACCCCTTGATACTGGATAAAGGCCTTATCGAACAAAATTGTTCAGGTTTGTGTTTCTCCCTCCTTTTACTCAAAGATGGCAGTGGGATGCGGAGCGTTAAAGGACAGGGGCTGGTAAAGGGGAGGTGGATGGATGGGTGGGTGGGTGGTTGGAGTTGGTTGACGACGTGGCAGTGTGAGATGGGTAGGGATAGGCAACGGGGAGCTGGAGGTGGATCAGAAAATGGGGGCCGAAATAGCTCAGTTGGCAGAGCGCCGGACTCGTGATCCTGGGGTTGCGGGTTCGAATTTCGGTACAGGGGGATTTTTCCATCGGAGTTAACATTGGTTCTCTACTCCATTCCTCATACAATCCTTCGAATGTGACTATAAACCGAGGTTCCGTGGTGAACGCACGCACAGCATCTTGCACACACGTAAAATCCCATCACCAACTTTCGGAAGAGAAGGCCAGTTTGGCCGTTGGTATGCGGCTGCCTTAATGGCGGGATAAAAAACGGTCATACACACAAAACTCCACTGCCTGTCTGTACAGGCAGTGTCCGCAGGAGTATCAGCCTGCGTACGCAGAAAGAAAGAAAAAGAAAGGATCGGAAAATAGGGTCTAGTCGTAGGAAAGGGGGGGGGGGGGTGAGGAAGACAGCTAGTATGTACATAAGTTGAAAAGAAAGATCCATGCAAGTAAATAACCTTAGCATGGTCATGGATCTGAAGTGCCCTAGATATATATTAATAAGGTGTGTGTGTGTGTGTGTGTGTGTGTGTGTGTGTGTGTGTGTGTGTGTGTGTGGAGTGGTGTGAGGGAGTGAGGGAATAGTGGGAGTGAAGGGAGGAGAGGGATTTGCACAGAGAAGAAGAGAAGAAATGTGGACAGCGGGAAAGAGGGAAGGCAAGATGGTGAGAGGAGGTGCCGTAGGGCAGAAGGGAAGGCAATGACAATAACAAAGACAATGACAATAACAAAGACAAAGACAATGATAACGACAATGACAATGACAAGAACAAAGACAATGATGACGACAATGACTATGACAGTGACAATAACAATGATAATGACAATAACAAAGACAAAGAATGATAACGACAATGACAAAAACAATGATTCTGTTTTACATCGGTAATTTACTGGCCAAAGTTCGCCTTTTTTTTTTTTTTTTTTTTTTTACAAACTTGCCGTTACTAATCTAGCAAACTAACGCCGAATGCTAAAGACGAATAGAGGGAGAGAATTCATCTGCACACACAGCTCAATCAACCAACAACGGTGAGGTCTACAACATTTGGTTAGTCAAACGAAACTCCACACACATAGGCAACACAGAACCCTTTACATTTATCATTAGCCATCCCCTCCCCTTTTCCCGTCTTCCTTACCACCCCCCCCCCCCCCCCCCCCGTTCCCCCTTTACCGTCCCCGTCGTTCCCTGTCCCTTTTTTCTCTCTTTTTCCACTGTCTTCCCTCTTTCCCCCACCTCCCGTTCACCTATCGCCCCTCCCCCATCCCCAGTCCTCCCTACCGTCCATCTCCCCCTTCTTCCACACCTCTTTCCTTCCCTTGCTCTTTCTTCCTAGTCTCCCCTTCCCCATACTTCCCTTTCAGTGGCGAGGTGTGTTTGACAAGCTTGAAATCCCTTCGTCGCTTCCCTTCGCCGCACAGTCACATTCAAAAGTGCGACTAATGCGATTTTCTAGCACAAACGCGATTACATTTTTTATCTGCACTGTAGGTTCCTCATTCATTTCGTGCCCAACTTGAGAGGAGATAAGTGATTGTTCGTTCTTCGTTTTCATTGTGTGCGATTTTTTTTTTTAGCACAAATGGAATTTGCTTTTGATCTGCACAGTAGATTCCTCATTCACTTCGTGCCCAACTTGAGGAGATAAGTGATTGTTCATTCTTCGTTTTCATTGTCTTCAATGCTGTTGGTCTTACCTGATGAAGACCAAAGAGGTCGAAACACTTTGCGTTTTGTCTTGTAGTTTGTTTGTCTCATTCGTTCGGCTGTACAGTACTTTTTCTTTTAAGTCGGCACAGTTGGTTGAGTCACCGGGCACACTTCGGAGAAAATCAGATGAAAACTGAATTTTGTTTTGTTGTTTGTTGTCAACAAAAACAGACACATTTTACACAGACAGACAATCTAAAAAAAAAAGAGGTTTGTATATTAGATTACACATATATGAGAAACAAACAGGCAGACAGACAGACAGACAGACACGGACACAAACAGAGAGAGAGAGAGAGAAGAGAAAAGAAAAGAAAACTCAGCAAATCTCCCAAAACAAGCAACACCACACCTACCACCACTATCGCCATCACCGCCATCACCACTACCATCATCACTACTACCACTTCCGCCATCACCACCACCACTACCAACACCAACACCACCATTACCAACACCACCATTACCAACACCACGACCATCACCAACACCAACACCAGGAACAACAACTCTCTCCTTTCTCTACCAACCCAAAGTTTAAACAACCTAGTTTTTGATCCATCATCTTTCCGTTGGAATGTCCAGTTAATCTTTGATAGAAGCACAATAAAAGTTGTCTGTAAAGGGCAGAAGGTCAGAACAGAAATCTGCTGTAATGATGGACCTCCATTTTTGTTCCTCTCTCCTGTCATCATAAAGACTACTGTCCCCTGAACCGTGCTTTGAACTCGGTGCAATTCATAATCTCCAACGCCGTCGTCATTGCTGCGTATTTCGTATGTTCAGAATCATTTTCCCTTTTGATCTTTCTCCCCGTTGCTCCCCCAACCTTCAGCTACTCCTCTTGTCCCCATGACCTCCATCCCCTTTTTCGCTTTCTCTCCCATCCGCTGCACTCCCACCATCACCTCTCTTCCCCCTCCATCTCCACCCCCCACCCCACCCCCTACTCTCTTGCCTTCTGCTCCACTATCTTGACATCCTTTCCTTAAGAAGAAGAGGAAGAAGAAGAAGAAGGAGGAGAGGAGGAGGAGAAGAATAACATTGACATCCCTTGGTGATAACAATGTAATAATATTAATAATAATTGTAATAATTATAATGATAATGATGATAATGCTTGATCTATAACAGCCCTAAATGCTTATAAAACTTCTTTGCGTTTGCTCAAAAGCGCGTGCATGCACCTACGCGTTTATGCCCACGAATGAAACCGAAACTCTCTCTCTCTGTCATTCTCTCTCTCACCTCTCTCTCTCTCTCTCTCTCTCTCTCTCTCTCTCTGTGTGTGTGTGTGTGTGTGTGTGTGTGTGTGTGTGTACATATATAAAGATAGATAGATAGATATGCATATAAAGGGGTGGGAGTAGGGCGGTGTCGATGGTGATGGGGGATAGATTAAAAGGAAAAAAGGGGCGTTAGAATGTAAATATAATTCCTTCACAAGCAGCATGTGGGGTCCAGCATAGCCCCTCCTGAAAACAGAACAACCACCTGCCCAGACACCTTTCGTTCGCAGATTCATAATCCTCAGTGGGGACCCAGAGAGAGAGAGAGAGAGAGAGAGAGAGAGAGAGGAGAAGAATTTCAAGCTCCGTTTGCTAATCAAATACTGATGCTGTCGGGAGTATCTTGATGTTTTCCGAGCGTTTCCTTTTCAAGACAGCGTAAAACAAACTTCGACCGTTTTTTAATCTCTTCAGGCTGTCACTTCCATGCACTCGACTGCTCTGTTAGACGTGGAGAAGACGTGAAGAAGGGAAAAGAAAAAGAAAGAGAAAAAAAAGAGGAGGAGGAGGGGGAGGAAGAGGAGTAGTTAGAAAAACAAACTAACAAACAAACAAAACCTGTCAAGTGTCACTGGAGACGTTTTACATATGTGCGTGTGTGTGTGTGTGTGTGTGTGTGTGTGTGTGTGTGTGTGTGTGTGTGTGTGTGTGTGTGTTACGGCAGAAACGGCTGCGATAAATTTCAAATTTTCTGTTGAAAAGGAAAAAAAAATCAGATGCTCTCTCTTCGTTGCTGTCCTAGTCAATGTGAGAATTAAATCCATCACATATATGAAATGCATCTTTGCGGATCATACTTATCATTAATTTTGTAAAACTCTTAGCACCATAAGATTTTCTGTACATTGATTCAGCATTGTTTTGATCCATTTACAGCTGGCATTGAAGCATTTCCTAATCCCAGACAAGTTCCCTAGATGGAAGCTTGTACGGTTGATATTACAATGATCCCATTTTCAACTGTAGGAAGTGAATGGGTCCGTTTTCTGTTGTCTTTGTTGAATTCCGCGCATGCACGCACGCACACAGGCACACACGCATGCGCGCGCGCGGACACACACACACACACACACACACACACACACACACAGATACACACACACATACACACACACACACACGCACGCACGCAACCAACGTACACGCACACGCACTCACACACACACGCGCGCGCGCGCGCGGACACACACACACTCACACACACACACACACACACACACACACACACACACACACACACACACGCAACTAACGTACACGCACACGCACTCACACACACACACACACATACGAACGCGCGCGCGCGCGTGCACGTACACGCATGAACGCATGCGCATGTACGCACGCGCGCGCGCGCACACACACGCGCGCACACGCGCACACACACACACACACACACACACACACACACAGAGGCGCGTGAATAATAATACAATGCAAATTGCTGTAGCTGTTAAATTTGTTTCCCACTCTTTTTGTTTTCCATCTCCTCGCTGCAGCACCGGACAACTTAACGTGCGTCATCTGACCGGCTTTTTGTGCCTCCTTCCTGTTTGGCTTCGTCATGACTACCGTTTACCACTTGAGTCGTCAGCGTAGTGTGACGACTGAATCCAAGGGGCGGGGGGGGGGGGGGACTCTTGTCATTATTTCTGTAGTTTTTCGTTTGTCCTCCACCCACCCATGCACTTTACCAATCCTCAAATAACCCCCACCTCGCTCTTTACCCCCACCCCCACCCCCACCCCCAGCTGGTACAGTCATGGACGCATTTTTTTTCAATAATCGTGAATCTGAATGACACCCGTTCCCTCTGAGTGTCGAGCTCTGGTCGTTTCAGTTTCATGCTTTTATTCTTCCTCATTCCTGTCTCATTAGTTTTTTGTTTGTTTGTTAGGGGTATTTTTGTTGTTGTTGTTGTTGTTTTTTTGCGTTTGTCATTAGTGTCAGCGCACAGGTTAATTGACACATCAGTAATAAGATTCCTGAAAAAGAGAGGGGAATGTGTGTGTGTGTGTGTGTGGTGTGTGTGTGTGTGTGTGTGTGTGTGTGTGTGTGTGTGTGTGTGTTGTTGTTGTTGTTGTTGTTATTGTTGTTGTTGTTGTTGTTGTTGTTGTTGTTGTTGTTTGTTTGTTTTGGGGGGTTGGGGGGGTTGTTTGTTTGTTTGCCTTTTATGGGGTAAGAGAGAGAGAAAGGGGAAACAGGGAGGAATGAGAGACAGACAGACAGACGTTTAAACAAACAGACAGACCGACAGACAGACAACACAGAGACAGGGACAGGGAGAGGACAGAGACAGATACAGATACAAAGCAGACAGAGAGAGAACAGAGACATAGAGACATAAGAGGACAGACACAGACAGGCAGGCAGGCACACAGAGACCCGGGGGCCCAGAAACACAGAGACAAAGAAAAAAGAGACACAAAGAGAGAGAGACAGAGAGATGGAGCAAAATGAGAGTGTACGGGGGAAAAGACAGACGACAGACAAACAGACAGACAGACAGACTGTAAGATGCAGACACAAAAAGCACAAAGCCCGGGGGGAGAGGAGAGGGTCTTCAATTCTGAGCAAAAACCTGTAGGAGTTGTCCCCCTTTACCTGCCCTCCATCGCTTTTCTCGATGTTTCATTCTCTTTTTTTTTTTCCTCTCCACTTCGCAACTTTTTGTTTTTCTTCGGTCTTCTTTGTGGTTTTCTTTCTTTTGGATTCCTTTTTATTCATTCCGTCTTTTTATTTCCTCTTCTCCCTTTTCTTTTCCTCCTTCTTCACCCACTGCCCCTTGTCAACGTTCTCTTTCAATGTCCTTTCTCACCCTAATCTCTCACTCATAGGCGCGCACGCGCGCGCGCGCGCGCATGCGCATGCCCGCCGCGCGCGCGCCACACACACACAAAACACGCACACACACACACGGGAATTACAATACAATGCAAAACGCTTTAGCTGTTGAGTCTTTCCTTGTATTCTAACCCACACAAAGAACCAAAAACGCGAACATGGACAACTTAATAATGTGACATCAGCTCGGCCTTTTGTGCCTCCTTGCTGTTTAGCTTCGTAATTATTACCGTTTACCCGTTGAGTTGTCAGCTTGGTGTAAGATTCAGGGGGGGGGAAAACTCTCCGTTATTTTTCCTACAGCTTTTTGTTTGCTCTTTACCCATTCATGCACATGACAAACCTTCCCGTCTCGACTGGTTTCAGTCCAGATCGCTTTCGTTAAATCGTCGTGAATCTCAAGAGCATCTCATCCGCGGACGATGAAGAGCTGTGGTCGTTTCATTTTCACTCTGTTTATTTCATTAGTTTTGGCGTTGATCATCAGTGTTGGCGCTCAGGTCAGTTGACATATCGGCACAGGCAATCAATTCAGAAGAAAGAGAGTGGAAGGTGTGGGGTTTTTTTTTTTTAGTGTGTGTGTGTGTGTGTGTGTGTGTGTGTGTGTGTGTGTGTGTGGGGGTGTGTTTGGAGAGAGAGAGAGACAGACAAACAGATAGACAGGGAGACAGACGGACGGATGGACAGACAGGCAGGCAGCAGAAAGACAGACAGACAGATAGGCAAATCGACAAACAGGACAGACAGACGAGAAACAGAGCGTAGAGCAAAGTGAGGGCCGTGGAAGGGGGTGGGGGGGGGGGGCAGGGGGGGGGAGATTGCTATCAGCATCTGAACTGAAAAAAAAAAAGGCAGGAACAAAAACACAGACAATTAAAAGGAGGAAAAAGAACAAAATAATTTTAAAAAGAGAAGTAGAAGGGAGGGTCGGTGGCCGTTCTCACAATGAAGTGCTTCTCTGGATCTGCTTTTATATCCAATCCAGGTAAACGGCACTGTGCGAAAGAGGAGACGGGAGGGCTGAGGGTGTGGAAGTGGAGGGGGTTTTGGGGGGGGGGGGGGGGTTGGTTGTCGAGGGCATGGAGGAGGAAGGAGAGGATGTAACAGGAACTGGGAATGTACAGATTCATCCCCAACCCATCGCAAGTGCAAGTTGCGGGGAGAAATATGCATGAATTAAAATATAATAAAATCAATATTTAATTATATGATACAAATAAATTAACATAAACGAATTTAATGGATTATATCAAACAAAAAAAAATCATCATATACGTCTTACTAATACACACAAAAATGGAAATGAAAATTTTTAATTAATGAAAAAAAAAATAAAAAACACAAAATACAGAAATGGAAACAATATGTCCAACAATGGATTTAAAAAATAATTGATTGAAAATAATATAAAAAATTTTTAAATGAAACGGTGTTGAAGAAGAAAGAAAATGGATCTGAGGAGAGCTCGGAAGAAGTGGTCTTGCAGGGTGTGGAAACTTTTTCTTGCTGTTATAACTTGACTTGAGTTTTGTAACCATCCCTGCTTGGATCATCATCCGTCACCATGACGGTCGAACGCTCTCTCTCTTCTCTCTCTCTCTCTCTCTCTCTCTCATCTCTCTCTCTTCTCTCTCTCTCTCCTTTCTCTCCCTCCCCCAATTACAGTAAGAGTAATAAAACGACAAACTCTCCTCTCTTATCTCTCTCTCTGTCTCTCTCTCTCTCTCTCTCACTCTCTTCTCTCTCTCTCACTCTCTCTCTCTCTCTCTCTCTCTCTCTCGCTCTCTCTCACTCATGTGTGATCACACACTTATTTCTGTTTTTGTTTGTGCTCTGAACATCGATTGTGTTCATGTGCAACACTTCGATTACCCGCGTGTGAAGAGATTGTCATTTTAGGCGCGACATTGAAACTTTGGCAGTATGGTAAGGCGGCTTGTGCAGGTGTTGTGTGTTGTGGACTGAGAAGGAAACTTTGGGCCAACCTCTGACTTGGGACCAGGACTAATTCTCACCGCCCACACCAAACTTTCGTGAATCTCAAGATATAGAAAAAAAAAAAAAAAAAAAACTTTTTTTTCTTTTCTTTTTGGTTTTGTGTTGTTTTTTGTTTTGTTCTAATTGTTTGTTTTTTGTTTTTGTCTTTTTTTTTTTGCATTGTTTCCCTTTTCTTCGTCTACACTCTTCTTATCTGCTTCTTAAGTGGTTTGTGCTCTTAGCACTCAATTTTTTTTTTTTTTCGGGGCCCAAATCTATTTATTGCACCGCTGTAAACTTTTTTTTTTTTTTTCTTTTTTTTTTGGTTGTGTGTGTTATCGTCATTTTCTATTGCTTTAAGCTTATTACTTTGCTTATCTTTCTTTCTGTTCGTTTCGTACATTGTGCTTCAACCTTGCTACTTTTTTGTTGTTTGTTGTTTTACTGGGTAAATTGCATTTTTTAAATAAAGATTAATTCTGTTATCTGTCTAGGCATAATAATTAACCTTAAATTCTTTCTGTGACGTTTTGTTCATGTATTTGTGGTTATCCACAAACGTTAATTTCTCACTGTATTCTTTGGGTTTTTTTTGGGGGGTTGTGTGTGTGTGTGTGTGGTGTGTGTGTGTGTGGTGTGTGTGTTGTGGGTTGTGTGGTGTGTTTTGTTGTTGTTGTTGTTTTACCTATAATTTCTGTGTCGTTTTTGTGAAAACTGTCTTCCTGTCGATTTGTGCCACTGTTCCCTTACTACGCATGCCTTCACACAATTATCCCAGTGATCCCAGGACTTTCAAGTTAGACATCTCAATTGTCTTTCATTTATTCAATTAGGTCAATGGAAATCTCATCACTCTTAAAACAGTCACCCATCAGTATACATGTATTTGGCGTATGTTGAATCAAGGTTAGATCTCGCATACTAGAATAAACCTTATAGCATTCCTGGAATAAACATAGAAACGACGGGACAGTGATTCAACCCAAACATCTGGGCCTGGCCGCTATAATTCATCAATCAATTGCCTACTAGTACCCGACGCAGAATATGATCTTGAAATTGAATACTGTCGATTGTATCTGGATTGTATTTAAAAAATACTCCAATCTCAGCCTTTCATATCGGACATTTTTATAGACACCCATCTTCCTACTTACGAATGGTTTGACAACCTTTGTAAAATGATGGTTGGATCTGTCACAACAATTCAAATACACTACTTGTTAGGGGACTTTAATTTGATATGTTAAAAAAACAACCCAGCGTGGACATGTTATACTATAACTTCATGCATTCCATCAGTTAGTACAAAACCCAACGAGAATAAACAAAAAACAAAACTGCGGACCTTGTTGATCATGTATACACTACAACAAAATTCTGGTATTAGTGATCACTGTCTGTCTTCTGCTACGTGGTCCTTAAGGATACCAAAACCCACCACCAAAGGTCTTCACGCCATCCATCCGATCTTTCAAAAAGTTTATTGAAGAGGCATATCTCATATGACTGATATCATTTCCCTCTTTTCATCTTAACATTGTAATTATCAGGACGGTCATGATGCACTGTCCTTCTGGTACCAATCATTCCTCACAATCCATAAATAACTCGCGCCGTTAACTCAAAATAGAGTTAGGCATCCGTCAGATGAAACCCATGGTTGAAACTCCAGGAATTGCTGCAAGGAAATGGTTTATACGTAACCAACTCAAGGCAGCAAATTTGTTTTGACGAATAACTAAGGAGCAGAGAAACTTTATTTCAAACGAAGTTGAAAAAGCCAAAAACGGATTTCTTCAGTCTAATGATAACGGATGTGATAAATCCACAGCGCCAATGTGGAGGGCAATAAACAATATTGTACGCTACAAGCATACAAGATTCACAAAAATTCATGCACAAACATCACCCCGGGCAAATTTAATACCCACTTTCTGTCCATTATCAGATAACCGTAACATGCACTTCCACAGACTATAAGAGGCACCAAATGAATATACATTGTCCCGACTTCCCTAATATCATTTTGCAAAAACTAAACACTTGGATCCAGTAACTCAATCAAAAATTCCCCTTCTTGCTGCACATGACGTAGGAATGCACATAGCGAAGTAAAGAATAAAAAATCCTGGGTCCTGATAACATACCCGCGTTTCTTCTCAACTCGCTCTACCTTACATTGTTGAGTCTCTTAACATACTATATATTAAGTTATCCATTGATAACTAATGTTTTCCCTTCAGGCGTTCAAAATACGCCAAAGTGATCCCCGCCCCAAAATCAAATGATTTGCTCGGATCCAACTAACTTCAGACCTATTCCTTCTATCGATTTTCTATCAAACCCTTGAAAAGACACATAACACCACACGTTCTCCATGGAGAAATAACAAATCTATTTCACCCACTCCAATCTGGATTCCGATCTAATCATTTCTGCCACACAGCATTATCACGTATGTGTGAATCATTGCTTTAAAATTGAAACCAGTCACAAATGACGGGGTTGTTCTTTCTTGACTTCAAAAAGGCGTTTGATCTTGTTGGATCATTCCAGTCTTCTAAAAGATAACTATTCTGTCTACTTGAACCATACCCCGACATTCTCATTATTCAATCCTGCTGGAACATAGGACTCAGTATGTGGTGCCTTAATGGCAAAATCCTACACTTCTGACTTGGTCAAACATGGGCGTCCCACGAGCTCCAGTACTTGGCCCCCTACTATTCTGATCTCATCAATGAGGTTACCATTGTCCGTATCAGATGAATACAAGGTCACGTCTGATTTAGTTGCTGATGACCTCGTCACTCCATACGAATGGTGTGATATACAGGACAATATGAAACTTCTCTCCATGGGGAGAAAGTCTATACGTCGTGTTGTGACTGTTGTCATTCAAACTCAATGGTTTTCATACACCCAGCCCAAACCAAATCTAAGATTATAGCTACCCGCAAAAGCACCAGTTTTGAATCCTCTTTGCCTAAAACTTCAGTTGACTTGGACTTCTATCGAGCTGGTAGATGGAGCATCATGTTATAGGGTTAACGATAGATAAGAATTGAAATGGCAATCTCATCTCAATAACGTATGCAAGGTAGTGCTCAAAAACACCTTTTCCTTTATCTCAATTAAAGCGCTACGTCAAAGGTAATGTGCTCTAAAACTTTTCTTCAATGCACACATAATCGTCATGTATTATTACGCCTCAAACGTCGATGGGACGGAAAGTAGTGACGTCCACAAAAATAAAGGCTGTATTCCTCCATTGGACGTGCAGCAAAGCTACTCCATCCTGGCTGTATCTCAAACAACAGACGAAAAATAAAGCGCTGGAAAAATGCTTCTCAGAATAGGCAATTGGAATTCAACAATGGGGCATCATTTGTTAGTTTTACAATCTTGACAGATACTTTGCCATGTTATATCAAATGCCCTGTAACACGATCGAAACCAGCTTTCCTGGCTCGACGAAATTCCTTCTTCCCTACCAACGCATTGATCTGTACAACAAAACAAGCCTAGCTTACTCTGGCCATATGTCTGGAACTCACTTCACCGAATCTAAATACATGAATACTTTAAAACTTCTACTACAGTCAAGAAACATTTGCATAAACATTTTTTGGCCCAGTTATTAAATTATTCTTTTCAATGATTGCGCATTCACAAAGTCCTTCTGTGAACCTTACTTTGAATAAATCGTTCTAAACATAAAACCTACTCCGTTAAATTCGCTCATCACTCTCCCACTCTGTCTACCAGTCCCTTTTCTTCTCACCCTGCCTACCATTCTCTCTTCGCCACCCTATCTGACCTCTCTCTCTCCTGCATGTTTTGTTTGTTTGTTGTAAGTTTCCTTCTGTTTTACCATCCCCCATCTCTTTAGTGCTTTGTATGAATAGGTTTGCTTATCATTGTAGAATTAGATTACCATGTTGCTATGTTGTAATTGTCAGTCTGAATGATATGTGCTGAATGTATGTCTGCATGACAAGGACAGTTTGTAAGACTAGGCTTTGGCCTAAATCATCCATCCTTGTGTATTAATGAATTCCAATCAATCTATCAATCTCTCTCTCTCTCACTTCTCTCTCTCTCGCTCTCTCTCTCTCCATCTCTCTCCCTCTCTCTCTCTCTCTCTCTCTCTCTCTCATTACAGTGGGAGAGACGACAGGGACAGTCAGACAGACGACAGCCAGGGGGACAATAGAAAAACAGGGACAGAGGAGGCAATGACGTTTCAATTGTGGGCTAGAGCGCGCATGAGGTGTCTCCCGTTATTTCACTCTTTTGCATTCTCTATGCTTTTCTTCTCTTTTCTTTTTCGCCTCTCTAGTTTGCTACTCCGTGTTGTGTGTTTGTGTTGTGTGTTTGTGTGTGTGTGTGTGGTGTGTTTCTTTACTTCTTCTCTTTTATTTTTTAATCTCTCCTTCCCTTCCATCCTTGTCGACACCATGCCCCTTTTCCACTGTCCGCTTCACTGTCCTTTCCCTCCTTTTATCTAAACTCCACGCGCGCGGCCGCGCGCTGGCAACACACTCACCGCACACACTCACACACAACACACACACACACACACACACCACACACCACACACACCACACCACACACACACACGCACAGACAACCTGCAGTGTGTAAAATGACAGGTCAAAAGAAAGACATCTGATAAGATATAGTGTGTAAATGACAGGTCAGCAGACATCTGATAACATGTAGTGTGTAAAATGACAGGTCAGCAGACATCTGATAACAGGTAGTGTGTAAAATGACAGGTCAGCAGACATCTGTAACATGTAGTGTGTAAAATGACAGGTCAGCAGACATCTGATAACATGTAGTGTGTAAAAGACATCTGATAACATTTTACTGTGTAAAAGACAATGATAACATGTACTGTGTAAAAGACATCTGATAACATGTACTGTGTAAAAGACATCTGATAACATGTAGTGTGTGAAATGACAGGTCAGCAGACATCTGATAACATGTACTGTGTAAAAGACATATGAAAAACATGTAGTGTGTGAAATGACAGGTCAGCAGACATCTGATAACGTGCAGTGTGTAAAATGACAGGTCAGCAGACATCTGATAACGTGCAGTGTGTAAAATGACAGGTCAGCAGACATCTGATAACGTGCATTTGTGTAAAATGACAGGTCAGCAGACATGTGAGAACGTGCAGTGTGTAAAATAACAGGTCAGCAGACATGTGATAACGTGCAGTGTGTAAAATGACAGGTCAGCAGACATGTGATAACATGCAGTGTGTAAAATGGCAGGTCAGCGGATATGTGATAACATGCAGTGTGTAAAATGGCAGGTCAGCAGACATGTGATAAGGTGAAGAATCAAGCCCACTGTATCATCATCATCTTCACTGGCGCAGTGAGCTCAACGCCCATCAAGGAAATGGAGGGGTCTCACAAGTATCCAACTTGCAGAGTCAATCACATCAGCGCTAACAGCGGCTACAAATTTGTGTGAGATAAATGTACTTGAAGAGAGAGAGAGAGAGATTGATTGATTGATTGATCTTTAATACCAAGGATGAAGATTTTAGGCCAAAGCCTAGTCTTACAATCTGTCCTTGTCATGCATACATTATTTCAGCACATATCATTCATACAGACAATTCAACATAGCAACATGATAATCTAATTTACAATGATAAGCAAACTACTCATAAAAGCACTAATGAGATGGGGGATGGTTAAAACAAAGGAAACTTACAAGCAAACAAACAAACAAAAAACTACAGAGAGAGAGAGGTCAGAGGAGGGTGGGGAAGAGAGAATGGTAGGTAGGGGGAGGAGAGAAAAGGGAGGGTAGACAGAGTGGGAGTGGGGATGAGCGATTTTAACGGAGTAGGTTTTATGTTTAGACGATTTATTCAAAGCATGGTTCACAGAAGACTTAGCGAGTGGACGCTAATCATTGTAATCGAGTAATTTAACTACTGAGACATAAAATGTTTATGCAAATGTTCCTTAAAAAGTTTTAATTATTCATTTTTTTGTAGTTCGGGGGAATGGGTTCCAGACTTTTGGTCCAGAGTATGC
>CM031598.1:96386919-96462487 GCA_018398815.1 Conus ventricosus | reverse complement strand
AGGGTTAAAAACGATAGATAAAGAATTAAAATGGCATCTCATCTCAAAAGTATCAAGTGTCTAAAAAAACCCCTTTTCCCTTTTATCTAAATTTTAAAAGCGCTACGTAACAGTAAGGCTTAAACTTTTTTTCAATGCACACTAATGTCATGTATCTTTTCGCCTCAACAGGGGGGGACAAAGTAGTGACGTCCAAAAAAAAAGGCGATTCTCTCATAGACTTGCAGCAAAGCTACTCCACCCTGCTGTATCTCTAACAACAGACGAAAAACAAAAGCGCTAACATGCTTCCCTAAAAGGGAAATTTGGGAATTTCAACAAGGCATCTTTTATGTTTAAAATTTTGACAGATACTTGCCGTTATATCAATCCCCTGTTTACACGACGAACAGCTTTCCGGGCCGCAAAATTCCTTCCCCTACCCACGCATTGATCTGTACAAAACAACCTAGTTATCGGCCATATGCTGGAACTCATTCCACCGAATCTACAATACATGAATATTTTAAAACTTTTCAAGAAACATTTGCATAAAATTTTATGTCCCGTATTAAATTATTCGATTACAATGATTAGCGCCCTTCAAAAGTCTTCTGTGAACCATACTTTGAATAATGTCTAAACATAAAACCTACTCCGTTAAAATCGCATCCCCACTCCACTCTGTCACCATCCCTTTCTTCTCACCCTGCCTACCTTTCTCTCTTTCCCCACCCTCACTCCCCCCCCCCTCCCCTTCTCTGCAGTTTTGTTTGTTTGTTTGTAAGTTTCCTTCTTTTTTAAACCATCCCCCATCTCATTAGTGCTTTTATGAATAGTTTGCTTATCATTGGGAGAATTGATTACCATGTTGCTATTTGAATTGTCAGTATGAATGATATGTGCTGAAGTAATGTATGCATGACAAGGACAGATTGTAAGACTAGGCTTTGGCCTAAAATCTCCATCCTTGTGTATTAAAGATCAATCAATCATCAACTCTCTCTCTCTCACCCCTCTCTCTCTCTCTCTCTCTCTCTCTCTTCTCTCTCTCTCTCTCTCTCCTCTCTCTCTCTCATTACAGTGGGAGAGACAGCCCGACGACAGACAGCAGGACAGACAGGGGGACAAAAGAAAAACAGACAGAGAGGCAATGAGTTTCAATTGTGGGCTAGAGCGCGCATGAGGTGTCTCCCTTTATTTCACCTCATTTGCATTTCTCTCTGTTTTCTTCTCTTTCTTTTTCTCCTCTCTAGTTTGCAACTCTGTTTTGTGGTGTTTGTGTGTGTGTGTTTGGTGGGGTGTGTGTGTGTGTGTTTCTTTCCTTCTCTCTTTTATTTTTAATCTCTCCTCTCCCTTCCCTTTCCCTTTTCAACCCCCTGCCCCTTTTCCACTGTCCGCTTCACGTCCTTTCCCTCCTTAATCCCACACACACGCGCGCGCGCGCGCAGGCACACACACACCAACACACACACACACACACACAACACACACACCCACCACACACACACACACACACACACCACACACGCACAGACAACCCGCAGTGTGTAAAATGACAGGGCAAAAGAAAGACATCTGATAAGATATAGGGGTGTAAAATGACAGGTCAGCAGACATCTATACATGTATTGTAAAATCAGTCAGCAGACTTTAAACAGGTAGTGGTAAAATGAAGTAGCAGACATCGATACATGTAGGTGTAAAAGACAGGTCGCAACATCTGAAAAAACCTGTAGTGTGTAAAAGACACGATACAGTACTGGTTTAAAGACTATAAAATTAGTTAAAACTAGATACATGACTGTGTAAAAAGACATCTTTTATACATGGTCAAAATTTTTGTTTTTAAAAATGACAGGTCAGCGACATTAAACAGCAGTGTAAATCAGGTCACGGTTTGGATAACACAGTTGTAAAATGGCGGGTCACAGACAGGAAAAGGGTGAAGAATCAAGCCCACTGTATCACCAAAACTTCACGGGCGCAGTGACCCAAAACGCCCAAAAGGAAAGGGGGGTCTCACAAGTATCCAATTTGCAGAGTCAATCACATCAGCGCTAACAGGGGCTACAATTTTGAGAAAATGTATTTGAAGAGAAGAGAAGATTGATTGATTGATTGACTTTAATCCCCAAGGGAGAAGTTTTTAGGCCCAAAGCCTATCTAAAATCGCCTTGTCAGCATCATTATTTCAGCACAATCTTTCATACGACAATTCAACAAGAAACAAAAAAAATCTAATTCACAATAAAGAAAACACTCATAAAACACTAATGAGAGGGGGGATGGTAAAACAAAGGAAACTTACAACAAACAAAAAAACAAAAACACAGAGAAGAGAGGTCAAGAGGGGGGGGAAAAGAATGGTGGGTAGGGGGGAGAAAAGGGGGGGAACAGAGGGGGAGGGGGAGGCTTTTTTAAAAAGGGAAAGGGGTTTTATTTTTAACGTTTAAATCAAACCCCCTGTTTCACAAAACTTGCGATGCCTAACATTGAAATTCGAAAATTAACTACTAGACAAAAAATGTTTATGCAAATGTTCCTTAAAATTTTAAAAAGTTTCATGTTTTGTAGATTCGGGGAAGTGGTTCCCCAGACATAGGGCCCCAGAGTAGCTGGGCTTTTTGATAGATCAATGCGGGGGTAGGGAAAAAGGGAAATTTCGCGAGCCAGAAAAGCTGTTCGATCTTGAAAAAGGGGGGAAAATTGATAAAATGGCTAACTTCAAGTTTTGTAAACAAAAATGATCCTTGTTGAATTCCCAAGCCTTTTCAGAGGAATATGCACGCTTTAGTTTTTCGTCTTTTGTTAGAGAACACGGGATGGATATTTGCTGCACGTCAAGGAGAAATTTCCGCCTTTCTTGTGGACCACTACTGCCGCCCCACACTGTTGAGCGAATTGTACTGACTTTTATGGGGCTTGAAGAAAATTTTAAGCACTTTAAGTTGACTAGCGTTTTAATTGAGATAACGGGAAAAGTGTTTTGAGACTCTTGCATACGTTTTTAGATAATTGCCATTTAAATTCTTTATCTATTTTAACCCTAAAATACGATGCTCGTCTACCTCTCGTAAAGTGCCTTTCCAACTGAAGTTTTGGGAAAAGGATCAACGGGTGTTTTTTGGCGGTGCTAAAATCAAGATTTGTTTTGGCGGGGTGTAACCATTGATTTGAATGACCCCCTCGACACTCTTTTTAATTTTCCGGGAAGAATTTCTTTGCTGTAGATCACACCATTCTTTGGGAGCGAAGTCATCAGCCAAAAAATCTTGTGACCTTTTCATCTGAACGACAAGGTAAATCATTGATGAAGATGCAGAATAGTGGGGGGCCTAGAAACAGAGCCTTGGCCCATGTCACAAAGTTGAATTGGAGTTTGCCAAAAAAGCGCCACAACTGATCCTACGTTCAAGTATGACGGGAAATAATGAGATTGTGGGGGTATTTTTTCAATAAAGTTTGTTTCTTTAGAAAAGGGAATATCAACAAGATCAAACCCTTTTTGAAGTCAAAAAGACAACCCCTTCATTTGTGATGTTCTATTTGAAAAGCCAGAGTCACACATTCGTTAATGCTGTGTGGCGGAATGATTAGATCGAACCCAAATTTGGAGTGGGTAAATAGTTTGTTTTTTCCATGAACTGAATACGGTGGTATGTGTTTTTAAAGGGGGTTTGGATAAAAACCGTGAAAGGTATAGTCTGAAATTTTTGGGATCCGACAAATCATTTGTTTTTTGGAAAGGGGGGGATTCTTGGCGTTTTAAAACGCCTGGGGGAAAACATTAGTTTCAATGTAGATTTATAAGTATTAAAGACTCAACAATGTAAGGTAAAAGCGATTTTGAGAAAAATGGGGTATTTTATCGGGACCCGGGTTTTTTTTATTCTTAATTCCTAGTGCTCCTATTTCATTACAGCAAAAAGGGGAATTTTTAAATTTTATTTACGGATCCAAATTTTTTGTTTGAAAAATGATATTGGAATCGGCATGTATATTCTTTGGTCCCTTTTAAAAACGCTGGAAGCTTGATAAGGGTATCTGTTTAATGACAAAAGTGGTAAAAATTTTGCCGGGGTGATGGGTGCTTGAATTTTGTAAATTTTGTACCTTTTTGCGTAAATAGTGTTTTTGCCCTCCACGGGGGGCTTGGTTTTGCATCCTTTTATCATTTACTGAAGTATCTCGTTTTGGCTTTTTCCCTTCGTTTAAAAAAATTTTTCTCTCCTTTGTATTCGTCAAACAAATTTCTGCCTTGATTGGTCAGATCCCATTTTTTGCAGCAATTCGGGAGTTAACCCGGTTCTCTGCGATGCCTAACTCTTTTTTATGTAACGGCGCTGTTTATTTATGATGTGAGGAATGTTGGTACCAAAGGACAGTCATCATCGACTCTGAGTAATTATAATTAAGTAAAAGGGGGAAAGTTTAATCAAAGAGGTTTTCTGTTTCTTAAAACTTTTTGAAAAGCGGTTTTGGGATGGCGGTGACCTTTGGGTGGGGGTTTGGGGACCTTAAGGACCCGGCAGAAGACGGACAGGGGATCACTAATCCCAAAATGTCCACTGAAACATCTAGTTTGCGGATTTTTTTAGTGTACACAATAAAATAATGCCATTTTTTTATTTTTCTTTTGGGTTTTTCAATGAGGAGTGTTGGTTAGGGTAGTAAGGGGGTTTTTGCATTATTGAATTAACAGTATAAATTTTTTTTTGACAGATCAATCCATATTTGAAAAAGGATACCTTCGAGGGGGGTGTCATTAACCAAGAAGCAAAGGGTTTTTTTAAAACCCAAAATGGCAGTTCTTTCGCTTTTTGTCTTGTTGGCAATTGATTGGAATGAAAACGGAAAGGGCCCATATGCGGGGTTGATCACTGCGCGTCTTTCTATGCGTTTCAGGAATGCAAATAAGGGTATCTTTTTCAAGCTACCTGTTTCATTTATGCCAAATACTTGACGGGATGGGGGATTTTTTAAGAAAATAGATTTCAGGGACCTTATTAAATAAATGAAACATTGAGTGTCCAACTTGAAGTCCTGGGCGGGGGGATTTTTGGAAAGGAAAGGGTATAAGGAACAAGGCAAAAATCAACGAGGAAGACAGTTTTCACAAAAAGACACAGAAATTAAGGGAAAAACAACAACAACAGCAACAACAACAACAACAACAACAAAACAACAACAACAAAAACAGGGAGAAAGGTAACGGTTTTTGGATAACGCAAATAAAAAAGCGCACACAAAAATTTAAAGTTTAAATATTATGCCCAAAAAAAGATAACAGAATGATCTTAGAAAATTTATCAGCATAAAACAAAAAACAACAAAAAAAGCAAGGTTTAAACACGATGACAACAAATAGAAAGAAAGAAACCAAAATATCAAGCTTTAAAACAATGATGACGAAAAGACACACACACAAAACAACAACAACAACAACAACAACAACAACAAAAAAGGTTACAGCGGTCAAATAAAAAGGGGCATGTTGGGTATACACAATCCACTTTAAAAGGGAGGTTTAAAAAGGGAGAAAGAAAAGGGAAACAAACACACAAAAAAGACAAAAACAAAAAATTAAACAAGCAAACAACAACAACCAAAAAAAAAAAAAAAAAAAAAAAAAAAAAAAAAAAAAAACTTTTTTTTTTATATCTATGACCACAAAATTTTTGGCGTGAGAAAAAAGCCCGGGGCCCAATGTCGAGGCTGGCCCAAATTTTCTTCCCCCAACCCAAAGCGAGAGCACCGCCACGAGCCGCCTCTCACTCAAAATTTTAATGTCACCAAAAAGACTCTCTTCAAACGGTAAACGGAAATTAAAAACAATAAACACAATCGAGTTCTGACCAAAACAAAACCAAATATGAGTGTTCACACATCCTTAGGGCCATGATAAAAACCCAAAGATATATCGTTCGAAAAAAAAAAAAAAAAAAAAAAAAAAAAAAAACAAACCCCAAAAAGAAGGGAAGGGGGAAGGGGTGGGGGGGGGGGTGGGGGGGTTTGGGGTGGTAGGTTGGGTAGCTTTACACACACCACACCACAACCCCAACACACACACACCACACACAAAAAACACACACACACACGCACGCGCGCCGCACTCTCGCATTCCCCCACACCACCCACACACAACCCCAACACACAAAACACACACAAACAAAAACCGCACGCACGGGGCCACGCACGCACACCAACGCGCGCACACACACACACACACAAACACACACCAACGCGCGCGCGAAGCGCGCCCACCACACACACACACACACCCACAACACACACACACACACACACACACACACACCCAAAACCTGTGGAATGTCTCACACTTGAGTCTCGAGAACCACACTTTTTAGGGGGGAGGCGGGAAAATGGAATTGAAAGTTGGTCGCCAGAGGGGAAGATAAGGGGATTCGGTCCCTGAATAAGGATGGGGAGCTGCACGCCCGGTTGTCAAAGGGTGAACAGGGGTAGGGGGTTTTCGGGCCAGGGTGGGGGAAAGGGAACAGACCCCCCTGTTGATCCGGATTAAAATGGGTGCAGAACCGGGGCAGGTGGCGGGCTAGGGGTGCTGTGGTGAAACACCAAGTGAACCCTGTCTCTTTGGTTTCATTCGAGCTGGGGGCCGGGGGGGGCGAGGGCTGCACCACCTCGCCACATGGGCTCAATGGGGCCCCAGCAGGGGGTTGTTTGCAGTATTTTGGGTCGGGGTATTTGAGCGTACGCCAACCGCTGTGCCTTTTTGGGGTGGGGGGGAGGATCGGGTCTTCCTTTCGGGACTCCCTTTTTGGGATGAAAAAGGGGGGTGGCGCATAGACAAGTTTTCTCTGGCACACACTGAAATGAGGGTCAATTTGGGAGGTGGACGGGCTTTTTTTAGAGGTGCGTCCCATTGGGGGGGATGAGGAAGCCAAACTACCTGGGGAAAAAATTTAATTTTTTGATCACTGTCCCAGTTTTTTCCGTGATTGATGTACGTTTCACTTTTTATTCCAATTTAGTATGATTTCTTGGGTTTTTGCGTGGATGTTTTAACCCCAAAGAATAAGATCATCACGTGAACCTGGGAAAACGAGTTTTTTCTCTCCTTTGTAAAATGGAGGTTGGGAATGGGTTACTAGGCTATCCCTAAAAAACATTGAATATCAGTTCAACCGTAGTTGTGCAAGAAGCGACGAGGGAAAGTTTGTTTCTCATCTGACCCTACGTTTTATTTTCATCATTAACCACGTCTTTTACTGTGGTTTTTGTTTTTCCTGTGGTGGGGTTTCTTTGTGGGGCGTTTTTTACCCCTGGCGTGGTCTGAGCGATTCTTTTCTAATGAATTTTTCGGTTTGTTTTGGACTGTGGGGGGCATTTGAAGGGTAACCGGTCCACTTGGGCCCTTTATCAGAGGTTGTCGTTTCTAGTCGTTCTGAATCTCATCTCCCCATTTTCATTAACGGGATAGCAGGAGAAAGTTTGGGGGGGGGAAGGCGACAGAGCAGAAAACAGTACGCTGCCCAAAGGGGGTGGTTTGGTTTTGGTTGGGTGAGGTATAAACTGATTTGAGAGAGAGAGAGAAGAGAGGGGGGGGAGAGAGAGAGGGGGGAGAGAAGAGAGAGAGAAGAGATGGGGGGTGGGGTGGCGGGAAAGGAAGCAAGTCAAAAAAAAAAAAACGAACGAAAAATCGATATTTATCCGAATTGACATTTCAATTGCAGGAAAAGAAGAGAGGGGGGGGGTGAAAAAGGGAGGGGACGAAGGGAAAAAAATCAGAAAAAAAATATAAAAACGAACGAAAACTCGATATTGATCCGATATTGGGTTTTTTAAAGGGGAGAGAGAGGGGGGGGTAAGGGGGGGATGGGGGGGGGAGAGAGAAAAGGAGAGGGGAAAAGAGGGGAGGGGGTGGGAAAATTGAAAAAATTGGAAAAAAACGAAAATCGAAAGGGAAAAACGTTTTAAAAAAACGGAACAGACATAAAAAAGGGAACAACAGCAACCCAACAACACAGACAAAACATCATAAAAAAAACCCTAGACATAAAATAGACTAGACAACAACAGAGAAACATGTCATGCCATCTACAGTCAGTTTAAATTTTTTTTGCAGGGGATCGATATCCACGTTCCAATTAAAGAGAGAGAAAAAAAAAAGAAAAAAAAGAAAGGTAAAAAGGGAAAACAAACACGCTTAAATCGACAGAACGAAAGACTGACTGCAAGAGAAAGAAATGTATTTGTGAAGAAACAAACAAAGAAACAAAAAGGGATGGAAAAAAAAAAGAAACTTAATGAAAGGACGAACAATAACAACATCGACAGTTTGTTCTCAGTTGTCTGAACTATTGACCATTCTCGCATGCATTCTCCTCCTATCTTACTTTCAAGCTTGACTCTTTCTGACTAGTTTCGAATTCTTCTTCTGTCTAAGCTCAAGGTGGATTAGGTAACTGAGTAAAACATTGATAGAAGACTACCATGAGCTGTAGAATGAAGGTAAACTGCATTTCAGTCATGTGATCCTGTTTTTTTCTTTGCTGATGGTTGATTAGCAGCATATAGCCGAGCGGCTGTTTCACTATGCCAGATCAGATTTAAATTTTTCTTCAGCCGGTTTACAAGGAAAGCAATTAGGGGGTAAACTTTTTATTCAATCAATGGCGACAATGCACGCGCGTACAATCTCTCTCTCTCTCTCTCCTCTCTCTCTCTCTCTCTCTCTCTCTCTCTCTCTCTCTCTCTCTCTCTCTCGCACAGGCCGTGCTGATGACACTACTATGGTGACGAATGCTACTAATATGCTCTTTCCGCAGAAAGTGTGTGTGTGTGTGTGTGTGTGTGTGCGTGCGTGCGTGTGTGTGTGCGTGCGTGCGTGCGTGCGCGCGTGCGTGCGTGCGTGCTTGCGCGTGCGTGCGTGCGTGCGTGCGTGCGTGCGTGCGTGTGTGTGTGTACTGTTATAGTGACTGATGCATCGTTTATATGCTCTTTCCGCAATGTAGGCCTATGTGTGTGTGTTTGTGTGCGCGCGCGCTCGCACGCGAACGCGCGTATATGTGTATATGACATACAATTTTAAAGTGTGCATGTTTTCATTTATGAATATCACTGCTTTGTTATAATCAGTTTTGTATTGTGTAAAAGTGTTAATGTGTTAGCATCCTTAGTCCCTTTAGGGACTTCTTGCTTATTTGTTACCCTAGGGAATAATGATGATGATCAGTCAATCAATCACTCTCTCTCTCTCTCTCTCTCTCTCTCTCTCTCTCTCTCTCTCTCTCTCTCTCTCTCTCTCTCTCTCTCTCTCTCTCACTCTGTCTCTCTCTGTCTGTCTATCTGTCTGTCTGTCTTCTGTCTGTCTGTCTGTCTGTCTGTCTGTCTGTCTCTCTCTCTCTCTCTCTCTCTCTCTCTCTCTCTCTCTCTCTCTCTCTCTCTCTCTCTCTCTCTTACAGAGAGAGACTGATGTCCATTGTTTTCAGCAAATTGGAACAGTTTCAACGGAAACAAAAATTGCTGGCGGAATTGTTACAGTGAAGGCTATGTCAGTATTAAGTGGTGGTGTGGGTGGGGGTTCAGGGAGAATGGGCGGAAATATTTCTATGACTGTTGTTTGTTTGTCCAATAGGCTAGTTGTCGTTTGTCCAATTGTTGTTTTTCCAACTGTTGTTGCTTGTCGACTTTGAGACCTGTTATTCACTTCACGCGATGTATTCGGTAAGAAAACAAACAGTAACAATAAAACAACCAAGAAAGGAAAACCGAAAACGTGTTGAGTCATCACCAGATATCACGAGGAAATCCTTTCAAGCGTTTCTGACATCAGAAGAGGTATATATTGATGATTGTTTGTACACAATCATTATAATGTCTTTTTCACTGTAAGAGATGTTCTTAACACGCGGAACCGGACAGAAACTTTTAAATGTGCGCGGACTGATTAACCCGCCTTTTAAGAGTGTGTATGTTAGGCCTAACAGTTTTACAACATTCTGGTTAATATAATATCATTTCAACCGTCTGGTGCCTTTCTTTTAGCCATCGTCAAAGTCAGAAAAGATTTTTTTTAACGTGCATGGATGTGAGCAGTAAAAGCAATACAACAGGCAGGACGACCAAGCGACTGATCCTATCGCTCAAGGGTCTAAAACTCATGACGTCAAGGAAAGAAGGAATGTAAGAGTGCTGGTCCTTTGTACAACTCGGGACAGTGCAAGGTGATGGGCCAAACACCGCACGACGGGAACAGCTAGATGGTTACAGTCTGCACCTTCGCTCCCATACAAGGATTGCTCTCATCAGTTTATTTTTCTTTCTCGCCAGCTACTCTTCCACAGCTCAACTTTGAGTCGTGCCGATTGCGTATGTGAAAAATATTGTACATGTGTAATGTATTCTGATTACTCTTGTCGTTTGCTCAAACTTCTAATGAATGACTCCTTTTGAGTGTCTGCCACCGGTGACCTGAATTACCAGTTGTATTTGGAACTGGCCCCTTGATTTTTGGCTTCAAAAAGCTCAACGGGTGTATCTGAGAGAAGACAGCATTTTGAGTAAGTGTGGCTCGTCAAAACTAGAGGTATATAATCAGTACAATTATTATCATACATCGGGTGAAAACAAGGTATTCTTTTTCTTATCTTTTTTTTTTTTTTTAAACAGTATCTTGATACAGGTCTTATAGAAGAGTGAAAGGGGTGGCGGGGGAGAGGGTGTTAAACAGTGGTTGTGAAGGTGGGTGAGGGAAAAGGTTAAGAAGATAATGAATGTCGTCATCTGTTGATGTCAGTTTACAGAAATTTATAAACTGAATATAGAGACAGATTTTACTTTAAAAAAATTTGAGGAATATTTCCTTAATATTCCCTGCCACATGCCAGCCCTCTTATCCACCGATGCTAGACACTGTTTCCATGAGAATGGTGATTTAAATCTAAGGGTATTACATGCTCCCTCGTCATGTTAGCGAGAATTCTTAAAATTTCCTCTTGACCAGCTACTCTTGATATTTAACAAAGAAGCATTTGCACAGGAGGAGATGAAGGGGGTGGAGGAAAGGGGGTATGGAAGGAAATGTTTAAAAAATTTATGTTATGAATAGAAAATCTGACACCATACCTACTAAACCTTGGTCAGGCTTTGGAACACATGGTGAAGCAGAAAGGTCAAACAATCCAGGAAGATAATTATGCTCACAACTCGCAGTCTAATATGGTGAAGCATTATGACTAAACAATCCAGGAAGATATTTGTACGTATACAACTGAACAACTTCCAATCACGTGATGAAACACAAGTACTCACTGGGCTCTCGTCTACAGACAAGCATCTAACTCAACAAACCATCATACAGACTAACTCCATGAACCTACATGAAAAAAAAAATAGCCCATAGAATGAGAAGTGCTGATTGGAACAGTGTGGTTTCAGGAAATGACTTTTTTTTTTCTTTTTTCTTTTTTTTTTGGGGGGGGGGGTGGTGAGGGTTTTTTTTTTTTTTTTTTTGTCAATTTCAAAGTCTGTGCTCTTTGTATCTGTCTCTCTCTGTCTGTCTGTCTCTCTCTCTCTCTCTCTCTCTCTCTCCTCTCTCTCTCTCTCTCTCTCTCTCTCTTGATGTCCAGATTTCTTCTAGATTTTTTCCCAAATACATTTTTAAACTAGCAGTCTAGGAATATGCGTTTGTTCTTATTTCATGTTCATTTATTTCTAATTTCACCATCTACCTTGATGTACCTCTTTACTTCTTCAGTTGTTGCACTATACAAATCTATCCCAAAGAGATGGGTGAAATTATAACTCTGGGCTGTTGGAGAAAGGCTAGTGTAAACAACTTTGGCAGAAAAAAGAAAAAAGCAGCAAAAACAAAAAAGAAAGAAAGAAAATAATAGTTCTTGAGATCATGCTACAGATCATGTTTGCCAACCAGTTTTGCCCAAGAGTATCACTGAATGATAAGAACAAAGGTGGTATCTGGAAAAACAGACATATTCTCAAAAGGAAAATGTTGACACTGTGATCAGGAGGGAAACTATGCTATGCTTTTCGGCATCTGTGCATGAATGGAATGCCAGGTCGCATGGGAGAGAGAAAGATGGAAAGAAAAAAAAAGCTTGTCATCCATGGAAGGATCAGCTGGCATGTTAATGGCAAGTGTCTTTCTGCATCAATATCACATCCCAGATGGGGTGGGGGGAGCACTTCTGTTTGAGCTGTCCCTGTCAAAGTCAAGACCAAGCTGTATTGGCTACCCACAGCTTTTTGAGACCTAAAGTTCTGTCTGGCCAAACACAATGAACCCACTACCTATCCCTTGTCTCTGCCTGGTTTTGCTTTTCCCTTCAAGGAGGAACAGGTATCCATTGACAGACCGGCTCACTGGGATGATGTGTTCGCGTAAGGGCAGGAAGCTGGTAACCACATTTGATTGCAGTAAAGCTCAGCTTAGAGGAGTGAATGCTCAAACCGCTTACATACATACCCATCTCCCTCATACCTTTTTTTTCTCTCCCCCCCCCCCCTTTCCACCCCACCCCTCTCCCAGGTTCTGTATCTACTTGTCAGTCAAGTAGACTACTTCACAAGAGAGAAGGTAATGGCCTCAGCGTGTGGGACTGGAAGTGAGGACAAAGAGGAGACAGAGACGGATGCTTCTCCGTGCACTGCAGAGGAGCTGGAGGCCATCATTACTGCCTCCACCGGGGACTGGTTCTGGAGCCCTCCACAGCCTACGATGAAGTTCTCCCTGGAGTGTACCTTGGAGAAGGGTCAGTTGTTGTGGTCTGCTCTGTCAGAATGTCTGTGTGCTAAGTCATATTTGTGTTGAAAGTCCACACTCACTATTTGGAAGACAGGAATAACTGAGAGAGTGAGGGAGAGGGAACATAACATTAGTATGATGAAAAGATAAGTAGGAAATGAGTAAGTCAATGAATGCATGAATGAACAAAACACTGACTTGCACCAGAAAGTAATACATGCATGAAGGTAGGCAGCATAAGTGGCCGTTTTTATGTTTGGAACAAAAAAGATTTGTGCACTGGTCACAAATTCGATGCTGCATCATTAAGTCAGATTGTGTGTGTGTGTGTGTGTGTGTGTGTGTGTGTGTGTGTGAGAGAGAGAGAGAGAGAGAGAGAGAGAGAGAGAGAGAAAGAAAGATACTATACATGCATATGGATGTGAGTGTTTCTCTGTGTGTGTGTGTGTTTGCACGCATATTATTTTGTATGTATGTATGTATGTATATATATATATATATATATATATATATATATATATATATGTGTGTGTGTGTGTGAGTGTGCCCCTGCACATGCATCCATGTGTGTGTGTGCGAGCGTGTGTGTGTGTGTGTGTGAGCATGTGTATGCATGCATGTACATGTGTGTGTGTGAGTGTGCCCCTGCATGTGCATGCATGTGTGTGTGTGTGTGCATGTGTGTGTGTGTTTCCAATGCAGTGTTGAAATAATGTTTTGAACATGAATCGCAATACAATTTAAAAGTAAGCGCAACATTGCTGTATAAACTACTTGTGACAGCACGTCCAAAGCAGTTGTATGATCACACAAAACATGACTGACCCTCTTCTCTTTACATCCTTCCCATTCCTGCTAGCATTCCCAGCCTCCATTTCTTCGCACCTTTTGGTAAGTGTTAAATGTCAGTGGCATGCATGGACGCCTTATTGTCTGCGTGACCTTTTCCCAGGCATTCACCGTTTGACTGCCGCTGGTGTATTTGCTCCTCAGTAATCTTCTGTCACAGTGTGTAATAGGGTGGGGCAGACGGATCAGGTCACCGAGCAGCGATCTGTTTTGCTTAAAACATTGGGTTGTTTTTTGTTGTTGTTGTTTTTTGCTTGTTTGTTCTTTTGGGGGCGACAGTTTTTGAAGAATGTTTGATAATTATTAATCATATGTGCAAGCATTACCTTTACAACACTTTCTGGAAGGGCATGCATACAAAAATTTGATATATTTACGATGGCTTTGGGTTGTTGTTGGTTTTGTGTGTTTGTCTTTCTCTCTGTTTGTGTCTGTCTGTGCTTTTTGTCATTTTTTTTGGGAAGGGGGGGGGGGGGGGAGGAGAGGAGAGAATGTAGGGGTAAGAAGGCAGAGACTGGTACTGTTTTTATGGAGAGATTGGGGAGGGATGGGGGTGAAGGGTGGCCTTTCCCTAACTTGTTTGGAGAGCAGGTGCTCTGTGTGTCTCTTTAGGGTGAAATTAGTACTGCGCTATAACCACCAACATAGAGTAGTTGGACTGTCCTTTTCTTTGTTTTCCCAAGTTTCTCACTGCTTGTAGAGCCTTTACCTAAAGTTCCTGTCATTAACTATCTTTTGGGCAATAAAGACAATAGAAGTATATTCAGATTTTCTTCTTTTTTTTTTAAAGTACCTGCTTGGATGTAACTGAATCTTCTTGAACTTGGTGGATTTTTTTTTTATTTTCAGCCACGACAAAATTTTGCCAGCCTGTACATATGCAAGAGTATATGCTTGTGGCAAGGGCGGAATGGGGGGGGGGGGGGGAGGAAGGGGGAATGTGTGTGTATGTGTAATCTTTGCTTTTACTTTTGATAATTATTTTCATGTTGTCCCTCTCTTTCTTTTGCGATCTCTCTCTATCTCACTCTCTCTCTCTCTCTCTCTCTCTCTCTCTCTCTCTCTCTCTCTCTCTCTCTCTCTCTCTCTCACACACACACACACACACACACACACAAACACACACACACACTGAGGAAGAACAGGCTCTGCCTTAACTCTCAGTCCTTGATTGAATGAAGGTTTTTCTCAGATCCAAGCAAGTTTTCTCTCTCTCTCTCTTTCTCTCTCTCTCTCTCTCTTTCTCTCTCTCTCTCTCTCTCTCTCTCTCTCTCTCTCTCTCTCTCTCTCTCTCTCTCTCTCTGTCTGTCTGTCTTCCAGAGACATACTATACCCATGCAGCACACACATGCACACACACACACCAGTGCACAGACACTCTGTGGGTAGGTGGGTGCTGGTAGGCAGTTGAGTTTGTAGGCACATAGGATAATATGAGAGATGCATGTGAGCATACATTGGTGTGAGGATGATATATGCTCCATTCTATGGTTTCACCTTTAATCTTTTCTGTCATGGTTTATACCTTGCTTTCTTCTTTTCTGTATTTGTACACCACATTGACCCTGGGTACATTTTCTCAAAAATCGTCTCTTTAAATCATAAGAACTAACCATAATTTTTGTGCATGCATACAATTAAACATGCAAGAGGCGAAAGCACACACTTCTGCTGCATGCAATTAGACTGAAACATGCGAAAACAGAATCTATGGTAACAAGGCCCTGCCAACACCAACATAAATTTTCATCGAGGCACATAAGCATTACGCAGACAGAAAAAAGCAGGACAGAGACGGTAGTGATGAACCGCACAGTGCAGGGAAGGCTGCCTGAGTCTTACCTTGTGAAATTTGTCCTAACCAAAGTCTTTTTGTTCATCCATGAAGCACCAGCCTTCAATGGATTGTTGATTCTGCCGCTTTTTCAAAGTCACTGCGATGGATATTGAGGCTGTCACAAAAGAAGAACGAGAAAATGTTTTAAAGACCCTAGCACCTTGATCCAGAGACACTAAGGAGCTGCAGACCTGCCCAGAGACACTGGCAGCCTGCCTCATCAATTCTGAAAGAAATGGCGAATCCTCACCTAGCGCTCACACACACACCACGCACGCACGCCTTTCTTCCCACCCCTCCTCCTCCCCTCAAATGTAAAGACCATGGGAGTAGAACACCTTAGTTGCAAGTGTGTTTGGGGAAGGGGAAGATTTTTGTGTGTGTGTGTGCGGGGGGGGGGGGGGGGGGGGGGGGGGGGGGGGGGGGGTGTCAGGGGTCAAATGTTTCTACTGAGAATTGCAATCTTGCAGAGTTGTGGATAGGAAAGGACTCTGCCTGTACTTTGTTTTGAAGATGATGGGGTTCAATTGCTTGTGGTAACTATGTCACTCATTGGGTAGCAGGAACACAACAGTACAATGTTATAGACTATAATCCCAAAGTGAAAGCACGTGCAGCTCTCAGAGGTGGCCCACTGGTTGATGCACTCACCTAGAAAGCAAGGAGATCAAGGCTCTGTGGTTGGAGTCTCACAGAGAAAAGCTTTTTCTGTCTTTCTTCAAGTCAAAATTATCTTTGTTGAGGGTTAAAGAATAAGCTTTACAGCTTTTTTTCCATCCTGCCATCACAAAAAGAAAAATATCAGTTACAATACTGAAGAAAAAAGAAGCACAAACCAATGTGTATGTAGAAATCCAAAAATATACAATCCACTGAAAACTATGAAACATCTAACAACTATCACAATCAATATTTTGATGGACGATATGCAACATATCAGACTCTTGTGGAACCTAAAGTGGTGGTCTGGGTGCTGGTAAGGTGATAAACTGATGTCACATGTGCAGCATGCACTTAAGGCACGTAAAAGAACCCATGGCAGTGAGGCAGTTATCCCTCGCTAATTTCTGAAGGGAACAAAAACATACACTAACAGGAATTTTTCTCTTCAAAGGGTGATGCTGTACTAAGGCGATGTGCTGTCTTCTGGAACAACAGCTTCAATTTCGCAAAGATGATTTTTTTAAGTGACAATTTATATAGTGCAATACACTGAAAGGCTAAGGTTAAAAATCCCATAGCCTAATGGCCATAGGGGCAGAAAACTGTCGGGGGTTTACCACATATGAGGCATGGAATAATGGAAAGCAGAGATCATCCCTGTCCTCCACCACTTTAATTTCAAGTGCCCTGAGTTAGGTCCCCATCTGTTGCTGGGTGAATAGAGAGGGTTGTCAACCTGTAAAAATTCACCCCAACAAGTGGTACAAACTCACAACCATCAGCTCTGCAGGTAAAACCTGTAACCATCATGC
Organism: Conus ventricosus; assembly: GCA_018398815.1. Lineage (NCBI taxonomy): Eukaryota > Metazoa > Mollusca > Gastropoda > Neogastropoda > Conidae > Conus > Conus ventricosus. The sequence continues at coordinate 96,445,596 of CM031598.1, read as the reverse complement.
TGTGGGTCCTTTACACAATACAGAACAGTCAAGATTAGGTCCACACAAAATGGACATGCCAAGCCAACACACAATCCCTTTGCTTGTTGCTGTGCAGAGAGGTGGCCAAGAAACTGGTGGTGCTGAAGGACCTGGGGGTGACGCATGTTCTGAACGCAGCCTTGGGGAAAACCAGGTACCACGTGAACACCAACCACGTCATGTACAAGAAACGCAATATGGCTTTCCTGGGAATAGAAGCCACGGACTTCATGAACTTTGATCTGACCCCATACTTTCAGCAAGCAGCCGACTTCATTGAAGAGGGCTTAAAAGAAGGTGGGTGCAAGTGTATGTAAATGAAGATGGCATTTTTGAAAAGGTGACGGGGAGATATAATGATCCGGCTGGCTTTGTAGTGAGTATGACCAGGAGACACAGAGGGCTGGGCATAGCTCAGATACAGCTCTGACATACTGAGATGAGTTCTTCCATCTCATTGCCTTGATGGTTACTGAACCAACCAAAGTGGGTGATTTGTGCTGACACTTAAGAGAGTGTTTGAAAACGGAGGGATGAAAGAGACTGCAGGTGAGAGAAATGTGATATATCAGTTATATTTATCTGTTGATTTTACAAAGCCAATTCATCATGGATGTCAGAGAGAAAGTCTGATAAAAGTTTCTTTTTTTTTTCACCAACATGTTTTTTCTGTCAAAAAGATAGACGAGTTGACTGCCTTTCCTGTTCTTGGTTTTCACAGGAAACTTGATCTGAGGGTTTACATACGGCCAGAAACAGACCAGTGGTAATGAGGTGTGCATGTTTCATCTGACTGGAAGGCTGAAAATTAGCACACTACTGATGGAGGCCATAAAAAATTTGCAATGTCCCTTCCAGTTTTCACAGTACATATTTTAGAATATAGTTAATGACGATGGTCTTAAAAGTGTGTGTGTGTGTGTGTGTGTGTGTGTGTGTGTGTGTGTGTGTGTTGTTTGATGTGTGTATGTGTTTGATGCATGTGTCAGTTTATCTGTGTGGGTAATGCATGTGTGTATTTGGTACCAACTTTTGCTAAAGGAAGAACAAAGTGAAGCTCATCACTGTTGTGTGTATGAGTGTTTTCACCTCCTCTGAGATTTTTTTTTTTTTGAGGGGGGGGGGGGGGGGGGGGGTTTTGTGCAGGAAGTTGGGTTGATTTAACTGACCAGAATGATTCATTGTTGTTGCGCTTTTCACCAGGCAAGGTGTTTGTGCACTGCGTGCAAGGCATCAGCGCTCGGCCACCCTGGTCCTTGCCTACCTCATGCTGAAGCAGCGCATGACGGTGCAGTCAGCCACCGCCTCATTCGCTCCAGACGAGAGATCTGCCCCAACCCAGGCTTCCTGCAGCAGCTGTGTGACTTGGATCGAGCCCTTAGAAAGTCTGGCCACTATGATACACAGTGAGACTGAGTAGATGGTTTTCCTAGCAAGTTGAAGCAGTAGCCGCACACGTAGGAGAATGGTATAGGAGGAGACACAGAGAGAACTCTCTCTAATGATTCTCCCACTACTGCATTAAGAAGTCGATGATTGCAGCATGTTGTAATCCTTAGTGATTTGTTGAATATGTTTTATCACCAGGGGAAAAAAAAAAAACTTTCAAAAGAAAGTATGCCGGCATGCCAGTTGTCCCTGCTTTTTGTGGATTTTTTTTTTCTCATCCCTTCTCCCATACCTTTCCCAACCACCTCCCAGCCCCGCTTGCTTCCTCCCGATAATTTGAGATTTGGAGGGAAATTTGGTGAAAGTGTATTTGGAAACAGTTGCATTGTCAATCATGTCAAGTTAAATGAAAGACGAGTGTGGAGTTTGAATGTTCTGAGAGGAGCAGATCTGTTAATCGGGATGTAGAATGGTGCCCTAGAGCAGAGCACTGCCCAGTGGTGTGCCCGCTTCCCACCGCACTTCCACCCCCTTTCCATCCCATTCTGCACCACCTTCCACTCCCTGCCATGATTATCATAGGAAGGGTTGAGCTGTGATGTCATTCCTCCCCATTCCAGTCTTTTTTTTTGTGGTCTCTTTTCATGTTCAGGAATTGGGCATGCCTGGTTCAAGGACTTTGGCCAGTTTATAATATATTCATGTTGTCCATACCTTCTACAGAACAACACAAGATGAAGTGTCATGTTTGGTGCCAAAGATGGAAATTTTCATTATTCTGGAACTGCATTATTCTGCCACCCCATGGTGCTTTTCAAGCATTGAAAAAGGGACTGACAATTGTAGAAATAATTGCTCATCTTTATTTTTTACTTTACCTACATCTTGCCATAAAAGGTATTGCAATTTTTTTTTATATGCATGTAAAATTGTCGCATACACTTTGAATGTGATTTGTATAGCCAGAAATTGTGAAGGAAAGAGTCTTTTTTGCAGTGGGGTAAAAAAGGTTCAAAAGCAAATCTTCCGTCCCTTTTGTTGTTGCTAGATTGAGCTTCTAGTCAATACCCCGCTCTGTTTAAAAAAAACAACAACAAACCATTATTCAGGGTTTCTGGAGATCTTTGGAGAAAGGTTCAGCTGTATTCTCCTGTTGCTCAAACATGTAGTCATTCTCACCTGCTATGAAATCCATGGTTTTGTTGTAGAAATTCTCATTCGCTGTGAACTCTAGGTGGTTCTAGAAATTCTCACTCACTATGAACATGAGTTCATTGTAGAAATTCTCACTCACTATGAACACGAGTTCATTGTAGAAATTCTCACTCACTGTGAACATTATTTCATAGTAGAAATTCTCACTCACTATGAAGACAAATTCATTGCAGAAATTCTCACTCACTATGAAGACAAATTCATTGTAGAAATTCTCACTCACAATGATCTCAAGTTGATTGTTGTAATTCTCTCCTGCTGTTAACTCAAACTGGTCATAGAATTCTCACTCACTATGAACTCTGGTTGGTTGTAGAAATTTTGACTTGCTATGAACCGAGGTAGTTGTAATAATTCTCATTCACTATGAATTCGAGTTGGTTGCACTAATTCTCACTCTCTATGAACTCGGTTGGTTGTAGTAATTCTCACTCTCTAAGAAGTCGAGTTGATTGTAGTAGTTCTCACTCATTGTGAACTCGAGTTGGTTGTAGAAATTCTGACTTGCTATGAACCTGAGGTGGTTGTAGTAATTCTCATTCACTATTAATTGAAGTTGATGGTAAAAATTCTCACTTTGAAGTTGATGGTAAAAATTCTCACTTTGAAGTTGATGGTAAAAATTCTCACTTGTTATGAACTCGAATTGGCTGTAGTAATTCACTATGAACTCGAGTTGGTTGTAATAATTCTCAGAACTCAAGTTGTTTGTAGAGACACTTTCTTGCTATGAACTTGAGTTAGTTGCAGTAGTTCCCATTTACTATGAACTTGAGTATAGTACTTCTAACTTGCTGTGAACTGAAGTTGGTTGTAGAAATTCTCACTCACTGTGAACTCAAGTTAGCTATAGAAGTTCTCATTTGTTATGAACATGAGTTGGTTGTAGTAATTCTCTCTCACTATGAGCTGGGGTTGGTTGTAGTAGTTCTCACTCGCTAAAAACATGAGTTAAATGTAGCCATCCTCATTTGCTGTCGACTCAAGTCGGTTTCAGAAATTCTCTCACTATGACCATGAGTTGAGTGCAGTAATTTTGATTCAAGAGCTCATGGTTGTAGAAATTCTTATTTCCAATAAATTTGAGTTGGTTGTAGTCATTCTCACTCACAAATATAAACTGTAAATGGTCGTAATTTCTACTTGCTATCAAGTTTAGAATTAGTTGAGGAAATTCTCACTCACTGTCAACTTTAAAGACAGTTGTAGCAATTCTTATCTGCTATCAGCAGTAGAGTTGGTTGTAGAAATTCTCATTTGCTTTCAACTCTAGAGCTGGTTGTAGCAATCCTTACTCTGTATTAACTGTAAAGTTTAATGTAGCTATTCTCAGCGACTATCAACTCTACAGATGGTTACAGTGATTCTCTCTTGCTGTTGACTCTAGCTAGAGTTGATTGAAGCTATTCTCACTTACTATTAACTCTAGAGTCGGTAGTCACAATTGTCACTCGTTATTGGCTCTAAAGCTTTTTGTCGCAGTTTTCACTCACTATTGACTCTGAAGTTAGATGTACTAATTCTCATTCACTCTCAGCTCTTTGACATTGAGGCGGAGTTGAAACAACAAGGGACAAACTGGACTGGAATGACCAGAACAGCCCAGAACAGAGTGCGATGGCGAAGGGTCGTTGATGGCCTATGCTCCACCGGGAGCGACGGGCATAAATGAAATGAAATTGGCTCTAAAGCTTGTTGTCGCAGTTTTCACTCACTATTGACTCTGAAGTTAGATGTACTAATTCTCATTCACTCTCAGCTCTTTGAGTAGGTCATAGCATACTGTCGAGCTGGACGTAGTTATTGTCACCCACCATCATGTCCAAAGTTGGTTGGTAGCAATTCTCACACACCATCAGCTGTTGAGTTGGGTCTATTACTCTCGCTTGCTATCAACTCCAGATCTGGCTGTAGAAATCCTTACTCCCTACCAACTCTAGAGTTTGTTACTGCAGTTCTCACTTGCTATCGACTCGTAAGTTGGTTGTAGGAATTCTCACGAGTTATCAACTGTCAAGTTGGATATGGTAGTTCTCACCACTATCAGGTCCAGAGTCATTTGTGACAATTCTCACTTGCTATCAACTCCAGAGTTGGTTGTAGTAATTCTCATCCATAGTCATTTCCAGTATCATTTGTAGTAATTCTCATCCATGGTCATTTCCAGTATCATTTGTAGTAATTCTCATCCATAGTCATTTCCAGTATCATTCGTAGTAATTCTCATCCATGGTCATTTCCAGTATCATTCGTAGTAATTCTCATCCATGGTCATTTCCAGTATCATTCGTAGTAATTCTCATCCATGGTCATTTCCAGTATCATTCGTAGTAATTCTCATCCATGGTCATTTCCAGTATCATTCGTAGTAATTCTCATCCATGGTCATTTCCAGTATCATTCGTAGTAATTCTCATCCATGGTCATTTCCAGTATCATTTGTAGTAATTCTCATCCGTGGTCATTTTCAGTTTTATTTGTAGTAATTCTCACTTGCTATCAGCTCCAGAGATGATTGTAGTAATGCTTACTTGCTATTAATTAATTAACCTTTCCCGTACGCCGTGGGTCCCCATGGACCCACAGGGGTAATTTTTAATTGATAAAAAAAAAAGTGTTGAAGCTGTCTTCACTAAATTTTATGACTTTGTCAATATAGCATAGCCACACTTATGTACCAAAATTTCTTTGTTTTTGTCAAAAAACAAAAGAGTAAACAAACAACAAACGTCCCAGTACGTCGTGGGTCCGAATGGACCCATACTTTCAAAGAACAAACCTTGAGCGCCGTACGTCGTGGGTCCGAGCGGAACCATGCTTTGAAACAGAACAAACCTTGAGCGCCGTACGTCGTGGGTCCGAGCGGACCCATGCTTTGAAACAGAACAAACCTTGAGCGCCGTACGTCTTGGGTCCGAGCGGACCCATGCCTTCTAAAGACACAGAATCTGAACCTCCCGTTCGCAATCCATTTCCCGCAAAGCGCTAGCCTCAGCAGAATGGCTGACATCACTGACATAAACACGCGACTGCTGCGCATGCGCATGTGGCCAAATTTTGCTACAGTGGCGGGAATCGCTCTCTCTCCACGTGTCTCTGGGACTGCAAGTTCGACGTCAAATTCATCAGATCTGCTTTCTAAATAATAATAATGAATATTTATATAACAGACTGCCCAGAAGACTGCTCTATGTGTTTTACAAAATGACAAAACATGTATGCATGACAACTAACGATTTTGAAAGCAGAGGTGCAAAAATGACAATACATGTATACATGACAACTAACGATTTTGAAAGCACAGGTGCAGTGACCAATTCATCAGAGTACTGTGTTTTGGATTGTAGGCCTACACACTACTTGTAACGGTACTGTATGAGATACCGACGTCTTTTTTTTTTTTTTTTTTTTTTTTTTTTTTTTTTTTTTTTACCAGCAGCAGGCCAGACCTGGTAACATAAACATCCTCCTGGTGCTCCAGCTTCTGTAGGCCAGTGTGAGTGGTATGTGTGTGTGTGTGTGTGTGTGTGTGTGTGCGCGCGTGATTGTGAGTGTGTCGGTGTGCATGCGGACGCAAACTTGCCAATTTCACCATTATTTTATCTGCTACATACATGGAAATAAGTTATCAGCATTATCCACCTAAAAATCGAATTTCCTTTCAGTTCAATTCAACCCAATGGCTGAAAGAATGAACATATCTTCGAGGCTCTGAACATCACAAATGGCGAAGATATTGGAGAAGGTTCGAAAGTTATCATTTGACGACTGTGTTGATCATTTTCTTTTGTCTACACTACATTGACATCCCTCAAAATTTTCATATTTGTAATAGTTTGGACGAAAGTGTCCCACGGACACACTTCTAACGAAATGGGAACATCCCAGATTTTAATAGGTTCCTATGTCTAGGTTTTTCAATCTCTCTCTATCTCTCTCTATCTCTCTCTCTCTCTCTTCTCTCTTGCTTAGAACAAACTGCTCCCTACCAATGTTTTTCTCAAGACACAACGACCAAATGTTTCCCTTCCACGTACCACTGCTGCTAGCAATCGCCTTTTACATAAAAACAAAGGCGACTAGATATGAGCACAAGCGTCTAACAGTACCTGTGGATCGCAATGACATTTTTCCATGGATGTGTGTGTGTGTGTGTGTGTGTGTGTGTGCGTGTGCGTGTGTAAGTGCGTGTGTGTGGTGTGTGTGTGTGTGTGTGTGTGTGTGTGTGTGTGTGTGTGTGTGTGTAAGTGCGTGTGTGTGGTTGTGTGTGTGTGTGTGTGTGTTAGTTAGTTCTTTAGTTTAAGTCTATTCACTATAAGTGTTATTAGACGGGGGTGGGGGTGGGGGGATTGTGTGTGTGCGTGTTCGTGTCGGTGTGCGTGGGTGTGCGCACGCGCGCGTGTGTGTGCGTGCATAATTATGTGTGTGTGTGTGTGTGTGTGTGAGAGAGAGAGAGAGAGAACTGTGCTAGGGGCAAGAGGGGGAGGTTGGGATGGGTGATGAGATATGTAGATATTTACTTATCCTGGTTGTTTATCTAGCCTTTGGTGTATGTTAATCGGGGAAATTAAAGTAAATCAAACGAAACAAGTTTAGTAGGATTGGAGCATAATGCAGGGGGACGGGAGGGGGGGGGGTGCGGGTGGGGATGCGGGGCGTCAGGGTGGAAAGGAGGACGGAATAGAGGAAGGGAGTGCGGAGGGGGGGGGGGGGGGGCTAACCATATATATCATATAAACGTAACTCTTTTATATCAATGTCGTACAACACAACAATTTTTGTTTAAAATACATCAGAGATAGATTCCAAGTGGACTGGAATTAAAATTTTCAGATAACATGCAGAATATTTTCAGTGGATAATGGTGCACTGGCTGACAATTGATCTGCTAACTTTACCTTAGGAACAAAGTGCCTAACTCCTGGGCAGTGAAGAAGTAGATGGTTTACAGTAATTTGTTTGCCACATATGCAATGTATATTTTTAGAATACTTTGTTCTAAAAGCATTCAATCGGAACCTATACATCAAACTAGTAACATGTCTTGAATGCATTACAGATAAATTGTTTAAAATCAACTCACCAGACGTGAGGGTGGGCATTTGGGTAAGTGAATGGGAGAGGAGGTGCAGGGGCCGGAAGTTGTGGTGATCTTGTTGGTATGATTACTTTTAGTGTATGTCTTGGTTGTAGATGCCGTTCTTTCTTGTTTGTTTTATCATTTTATATGTGTTTCTCTCACTGTAAGCACCCAGGGCATTTTTTGAATTGGGCGTTTGAAATATTCTCAAAGATAATGATAATAGTAATCGTCTTTGTTACCCTTGTTGAATTATCGCCATCATGTGTGTGTGTGTGTGTGTGTGTGTGTGTGTGTGTGCGTGTGTGTGTGTGTGCTTGTGTGAGCGAGTGCGTGCGTGCGTATGTATGCGCGTGCGTGCGTATGTATTCGCGTGCAAGCCCTGGCTCTTGCGTATGTGTATGTGCATGCAGTTCGGAAGCATCTGCGTGCACGTGTGTGTGTGTGTGTGTGTGTGTGTGTGTGTGCGAGAGAGAGAGAGAGAGAGAGAGAGAATGTGAAAGTGTGTGAGTGATTTCTCAGCCAACTGAACAAATTCAGTCTCTTTACTAAACCAATAAACCATTCTTGACAGAAATGTGCTTGTGTGTGTGTGTGTGTGTTTTCCCCGTTACAGAGTGAGTGGACTTTTCATTCTGTGTGTGAGACATATTGTTAGAGTGTTCCGTGTAAATTCTTCACTGGAGGCTCTCGTTATTGAAAATTAGGCTGAAACTATTTTTAGTTTGCTAAAGAAGCATCAAGTCGGATACATGTAGGCCTACAGTCACTGCTAAACACATGCTACCTCTCTTCCGTGCCCATATTTTTTTTTAAGTCCATCACAAGCACACTTTCCTCTCATACAATATATTCGTACATACTTGCACACAAGATCTGCACTATAATACACTGACTGACGAACATACCTGCATGCACGCACGCACATACACATGCACTCGCATACACACATACAAACTTGAAAACGACACACACACACACACACACACACACACACACACACACACACATGCTCGCGCGCGCGCGCGCGCACACACACACACACACACACACACACACACCACACACACCAGCCCAGCGCATTTTCATTTTGTGTGTCACAGTTGGTTTGATTACCACAGCGCGTGAGTGGAGTGATGTTCAAAAGCCAGATGTGTGAATGTGTGCTGGCGCGCGTGTACACATGGTCACCTTGATCGATGGTTTTTCACATTACCAAGCATTTTGAAACAAACAGGTTCAGTCTCTTGCACGAAAACTCTGTTGCTGCATATAAAAAGAATACTATTCCATTCCGTATAAAACATATGACTTTCTTAAATTCCGCACATCACAACCTACAAAAGTAAAAACGCAGCCTACGGCAAGGCTTTGTTCCTTCATAAAAAGCATGGGTCCATGTGGACCCACGACGTACGGCAAGGCTTTGTTCCTTCATAATAAGCATGGGTCCATGCGGACCCACGACGTACGGCAAGGGTTTGTTCCTTCATAAAAAGCATGGGTCCATGCGGACCCACGACGTACGGCAAGGGTTTGTTCCTTCATAGAAAAGCATGGGTCCATGCGGACCCACGACGTACGGCAAGGCCTCTTTCCTTCAGTAAAAGCATGGGTCCATGCGGACCCACGATGTACGGCGCGCAAATTTTAGGCGACGTACGGGAAAGGTTAATTCAAACATTGGTTGTAATTGTAGTAACTCTCTTTTTCTGTCAACTCCAGAGTTAGTTGTAGTAATTCTCATCCACTGTCATTTCCAGAATCTGTAGTAATTCTCATGTGCTATCAACTCCAGAGATGGTTGTACTAATGCTTGCTAATTCAAGCATTGGTTGCAGTAACTCTCGCTTGCTATCAACTCAGGAGTTGGCTGTAGTATTCCAACTCATCATCAACACCAGAGTTGGTTGTAGTTACCCTGACATGCTATCATCTCCAGAGTTGATCGCAGTAATTCTAATTAGCCATCAGTTCCAGAGCTGGTTGTAGTTATTTGTAGTACTTCTCACTTGCTTTTGACTCAAGAATTGGTTGTAGCGATTCTCACTCTGTGTCCACTCCAGAGCTGGTTATAGTCATTCTCACTTGTTATCAACTCCAGGGTTAACTCCAGTGTTGTTTGTAGTCATTCTCATCAGCCATTGAGTCCAGAGGTGGTTGTAGTAATTCTCACTCACTATAAAGTCCAGAGTTAACTGCAGTGATTCTCGCATGCTAACAGGTCCAGAGTAATTCTCATCCGCCACTGTGACCAGAGTTGGTTTGTCATAATTCTCACCAGCCATTTACTCTGGAGATGGTTGTAGTAATGCTTACTTTCTATCAACTCCAGAGTCAGTTGTCAGAATTCTCACCAGAAATCAACTTCGTTTAACTGTCAGTTGTCAGAACTCTCGCCAGCCATCAACTCTACACACTGTCAGTTGTCGGAATTCTTACCTGCTATTAACGCCATTTCCCAGTCAGTTGTGACAATTCACACCAGCTATCAACTCTTGTTTCACTGTTAGTTATGACAATTCTCACCAGCTATCAATTCCATTTCACTGTTAGTTATGACAATTCTCACCAGCTATCAATTCCATTTCACTGTTAGTTATGACAATTCTCACCAGCTATCAATTCCATTTCATTGTTAGTTATGACAATTCTCACCAGCTATCAATTCCATTTCACTGTTAGTTATGACAATTCTCACCAGCTATCAATTCCATTTCGCTGTTAGTTATGACAATTCTCACCAGCTATCAGTTTCATTTCACTGTTGGTCGTGACAGTTCTTACCAGCTTTCAACTCCATTTTGTTGTTAGTTGTCAGAAGTCTCACTTCCAGCTACATTTCGCTGTTATGAAAATTTTTATCAGCTCCATTTTTCTGTAAGTTGTGAGAATTCTCACCAGCTATCAACTCCATTTCACCATATGTTGTCACAGTTCTCACCAGCTATCAATTCCGTTTTACAGCTAGTTGAGACAGTTCTCACCAGCTGTCAGTTCTGTATTACTGTTACTTATGACTATTCTCACCAGCTATCAGTTCCATGTTATTGTTAGTTGGGACAATTCTCACCAGCTATTGGTTCTGTATTACTGTTAGTTGGGACAATTCTCACCAGCTATCAGTTCCGTGTTACTGTTAGTTGGGACAATTCTCACCAGCTATCAGTTCCGTGTTACTGTTAGTTGGGACAATTCTCACCAGCTATCAGTTCCATGTTACTGTTAGTTGGGACAATTCTCACCAGCTATCAGTTCCGTGTTACCGTTGGTTGGGACAATTCTCACCAGCTATCAGTTCCGTGTTACTGTTAGTTGGGACAATTCTCACCAGCTATTGGTCCTGTATTACTGGTAATTGGGACAGTTCTCACCAGCTATCTATTCCATTTTACTATTAATTGTGAGAATTCTCACCAGCTATCAACTCCATTTCACTATTCATTGTGAGAATTCTCACAAGTTGTCAACTCTGTTTCACTACTGGCTGTGGGAATTGTTATCAGAAATGAACTCAGTTTTATATTTGTTTGTTAGAATTCTCACAAGCTGTCAAGTCTATTTCACCACTGGCTGTGGGAATTCTTATCAGAAATCAACTCAGTTTCATTTTTGTTTTTTAAAATTTTCACCGGCTGTCAACTCTGTTTCACCATTGGTTGTGAAAATTTTCACGAGCTGTCAGCTCCCTTTCGCTGATAGTTGTCAAAGTTCTCAACTATCAGCCCCACTTTACTGTTAGTTATAAGAATTCTCACCAGCAATCAAATTCCATTTCACTGCTAATTGTCAGAATTATTGCATGGTACCAACTCTACCAGACAGTTTATTGTCAGAATCATTACACAGTCAGTTGTTAGTATTTTCACCAGTTATCAATATCCTTACACTAGTCAGTTGTCTGGGTTCTCACCAACTCCTTTCATCAGTTATCAATATCCTTACACTAGTCAGTTGTCGGGGTTCTCACCAACTCTGTCCCAGGAGTTTGGGTCAGCTCAAATTACGGAGTGAATGTGAAAAGAATGAAAAAAGAAATGTGTTCTTTTGTTCCTTCTATTTGCTAAGCTGGGCAATAATATCTTTAGTTCGGTCAGTGCTAATGTAGTGCTGAGCACAACACACAGCTATGATTTTAGCTGGGTATAATGTTTGCGAATTGGTAGCAATGACCAGTAGCGTTGATCGTAGAAGAATAGCAGCTGAAGTAGTGCCATGCGAAGGCAGGTCATTCTGTCTGAAAGTGATGTGAGAGCATGTTTTAATTTTTTTTCCCTGCAGATTTTGTAGCAGGGATTAATTGTTTTGATTTTGTCTTTAGAGACGAAGGATATTGTCACGTTGTTCAGAGTGTGTGTTTAGAGAGTTTGATCAGTGAAATGAAATAGCAGAGCTGGTAGTGGCTCTTAGAAAGACTAGCTGTTTTTTAGGGGGTTAGTCTGCAAGAGTTTAGCGTTAACAGGAAAATCTGTTGCGTGGATCTGGGAAACAAGGAAAAGGAGAAGACAGCTTTGCTTTGTGGAAAAAAGATCAAACAGTGCAAATTTGTTCCGACTGAAAGCAAATGTGATAACTAAATCATTACTCTGACTGAAGACCTGAGCTGGTTTCATTGAAACGTCTTTTCTAAAAGAAGGACTCTGATCTTTAAGATCACCAATTTTCTTCTTCTTTTTTTAATACATTTTTTCAGTAATTTCAATTTAAGAAATTGTGTAATGACAGAGGGGTTTTGTGTTTCATCATGTAAATACTATGAACAGCAGAATCTCATTCCTCGGTGTCATTGTAGTCCAACTGCCACACAGGTTTGTTTCAGGGCTGTCAGCATTAAGGAAGTCCCATCATGAAATGTAAACAACCAACAAATGACCACATGTTATGATCTCAGGGAGGTGAAAACCACAACATTTTTTTGACAACATTTTTTTTCCCAAACAAATCAAAACAAGACAAAAAACTGCACCTAAAAAAAACACATGGTTCTGCTTTACATCAACATCATCAACAGCAATTGTATGAAGGGATAGCTGTTCACATGCAATACTTTCCCTTAGGTGGTATTTTTAACCTTTGTTTTGTCGGCCAGTTTTGACTGATGCTGCTGGACTATGTTTTCATGTCTGCGAGGAAAGTGAATCATCCTGGTCCCAGAACTCTGGCCAAGGTTTTTGGTGGGGTTTTTTTTTAGGGGAGGGTGTTCGTTTGTTTGTTTTTGTCTTTTTTTTTGTCCACAGACTCCTCTCATCTTTCTCTAATCTCCAACAATTCATAACAACATAGCTCAAATACTGACATCCGTAAACCATGTGACACTAAGCAATGTGGAGACACTGTTCTGCTTGATTCACTATACGCAGATTTTTTTGTTAAGGGTAAAAAAATGAAGAAACCGCAAGAGAGCCACAAGATGTAAGGTAAAATGAAGGCTGTACTGGCAAAAAAAGACGCTGCAGATTGGACAGAGTGTCCCCTTTAGACAATGTGCACAGTCCCACGACCTAGTTGCCAGATCACAACAGAATAGCTGGCAGTATACTCCTTTTGTGGCAGTTCTAGTCATGTCTGGCTGTATACAATGAATTGAAGTATGTTCTGACTTTAGTTGTAAAATGTCTTTGTATGTGTGCATTTTTAACAGTTTGTCATATTTTTCATACCAGAAATCATGTGGAATCTGGGGTAACCAGCCACTGTGGCACAGTGGTAGCATCACAGGCTGTATCTGAAAAGTCACGAGTTCAGACTCTGGTTGTGTCCTGGGTTGCAGGGATGGAGGGGAGATAATTTACAGGAGGGTCTGAACAAATGAAAAGGAGGGGAATGCAGGATTTAGTCACAAGCCCGCACCCACTTACGGGAAAGCTTCTACCATGAAGAAGATTGAACAAATGGAAAGATTAGAATATCTAAAATTAACAAACAGTAAACAAGAGACAAGCCAATTTTTACACTCGGAAAATTGCAGAAAGTAGAACAAACATGCTAACTCCTGGCTGGGAGGTCATGGGTTTGATTCCCATCAGAGTCATGAGGGATTTTTCTGCCCCAACCGGCTCCTACCCAGAGTTGAATTTGCTACAGGTTCAATTGGGAAGACTGGGACCACACATTCGAGTTTCATCCACTTAATGGATACGTCTCTGAGAGTGTTGCTCAGATTTCCTGATCAGTGCTGCAGGTGTCTGTATCTCTTGGGCCTGGTTGACACCATGATATGTTATGAAAGGAAGCGCACTGTACAACCCTGTCATGCAGTCTCAGACTGGAATGGAAATCCGTAGCATCATCTTCATCATCATCATTCTCATTGATCAGCATACAAAAAAAAAAAGTCTCAAATTCTATGGCCCTTCATGCCTTGCTGTCATGGTGACCTCTGTTTTGATGTCCTCTCCGTGTCTGTGGGCTTGGTTTGACATATGTGGTGGCGTCCTGGGGAGGGAGAGCTCACATACACCAGCTCCATGACTAAGCAGTTATTGTCGTCAGTTGGGGGCTTACTAGATGGTGCATATGTTGGATGAGAACAGGCACCACTGAAGTGACTCGGTGCAGTGCAGTGTCTCTTCCGGTGGGTCTTGCTCCTTGTGGATTGTCAATGCTGGGGCTGCGGCAGGCTGGGCCAGGTTGCAGCTGAGGGTTGAGCAGCGGCCATCCAAGGAATGGCGAGTCTCGGTCACAGCACTTTTTTCCATCTCTTCTTTCCTTACCTTTTTTTTTCTTCCCTCGTCCGCCCCAGTTCCTAACAATGAAGCCCTGTTTTGGCATGTACTAGAGACACTGAAGCCTGGAGCTATGAGGTCTTTGCCTTAGTCAAGAAAAGTTTTTGTTCACATCAGAACTGTCGGCATGCTTGGCTGGAGGTACAGATTTCTTTGGTATTTTAAAATGGCAGAGCTTACCTCTAATGATGTTTCTGTTGTGTGCTAGTCAACACAAGCGAATGAGGGTGTATGCGTATGGTGCTTGGATAAGCTCATGCATGTAAATACATATAGAGCAATGAATTATTCAGAGCTGTATCTATGTGTCCTGAAAAGCAAGTTGCCCGGATGGGATGAGGACTGATGGTGAGAATGCAAGAGGAAAGATGATGTGGACTGCTAATTCTAATTATTTTCAGTTTTTGAAGGAAAATCTACATAAAGTGTGTCACGTCTTGACAATGCTGTTTTCTAGGAATTCATATCTTGGCCTTTTGCTCTATAAACTTGTTGAATTCTTCCAGCTGATCTGACGGTTGTGTGTTCAAAAGTGAGCAATGGATTTTTGTGATCTGGTCCTTGTTGACATTGTTGGAGTTCCACTTAAAGGACATGGGTTTCACACCAGAAGTGAGCATCTCAGAGGTAACTTTTGGCTGTGAAATATTTTTAGTATAACACAAAGTATAGATTAGATTTTTAGATATGTTGGTTGTAGAGAAACGTATTTCCCTAAAGTTCCCAATATAGCTTACTATTGATGATGATATCACTTTCATCTTTTTGTGTGTTTGTGTAAGCTTGTGCATTAGTGTGTATGTGTGTGTGTGTGTGTTCAAGAGTCTTCAAGTGCATCTTGTCCCTGGGCAATATAAAAAGTCGTGAAAAATCATTCGAGCACAGTGCAAAAGTACCCCTTGAAACACAGTAAATGGCAATACTTATTTACATACGTAATGGTAAAGCAAACCTGAAAATGTGTGCATAATACAATGTGTTTTTTTGGTTGTATATAGTAACCGCCTTTGGTGCTTGTGTTGTGTGACTAATTAAAAATCAGAAAGATTGTGTGTGCATGTGCGTGTGTGTGTGTCCTTCTTTTGATCATCTTTCCATGGAGTTTGCGTGAGGCTCCATGACAGATTCTTGGGCAATCATGAATCTCCGCAGCTGCTCTGTTCTCATAATACATGACAGAGCAGAGGTGACTGTTGTCGAACAGATGGCTTACTCCTGGTCAAAAGACATTTCTTGAAGAGTTTTTCAATGTCATGTGCACTATACAAATGACATTATAGAAAAAAAGGGAAGGTCGATGGACCCAGTGTACCCCCATGCAAATTCTGGCAATATGTGTATCCATTCAACCTTATCAGCCCATCAATGAAGCTTTCATGCACAAAAGAGCAACTGTCAATATTGGCCAAGCTGAGAATAGAAAACACAGCACACCGGTTGAATGGACGAAATTGGAGAAAGACTCGCAGTCACAACCCAGACTCTCTCTCTCTCTCTCTCTCTCTCTCTCTCTCTCACACACACACACACACACACACACACACACACACACCCAGGAGAGACAGAACCAAAATATAAGAATCACAAAGACAGATGGGGGAGGGGAGGGGGAGGGGCTTACAGAAGAAAGGAGACACTGGGAATATAATACCTCAAAAAGGGAGAAGGAGGGTGCGGATGGAGAGGGGAGAGAAGGGAGGGAACAGGTTGTCAAGACTTCATAGGAAAAGTTTACCTACATTATGTATATGGGACTGGTGGAAATCGGTGTAATTTTTTTGTTTGGGTTTTTTCCTTTTTTTTTTCTTGGTGCAGAATGGCGAAGAACTCTACTGCCCACACACTGCAAGCACAATTTATCAATGAAGGTTTTCTTAATGTTTTGTACAGTTATGATCTGGTAAAAGTTCGGAGAGTACACCGTTTACTGTTGTTATTTCTTCCTATCCAATGGGTCGTAAAAACAAGATCGCCTGTGGGGACAGTGGTTATACACTTGCCTTCCGTCACTCCCCTCCACCGTACCATACCTGCTGGAAGGTGGCATTACAAGTGGAAGGCGCCCAGGTAGCAGACAGGCGCAGCCCACCTTCCTCGGATCAACAGTGACAACGGGTCTAGCCTGTGTCACCTTGGGGCGGCTCATAGGGCAATTCGGCGACGAGACGCTGCCATTTTGTGACTTCACCGTAACTTGCACGACCAGCAGACCCACCCCCCTCCCCTCCCCCCTTCTTGGGGATGGGAATGGTGGGGTCGTTCCTCACGGACGCAGAATGGACGTGTATCTTCGCTGAGGTTTGGAGACTGCTGTTCTGCCCGTTTCCTGAGTCGGTCTCACACGACACATGACCGTCGCTACTCAACACGGAGACGGCCGCCCGTTAGTCCTGATGACGACGGCCTTGGAGGAAGGGCAACAAGGCAAGACATCAACGTCGCCCAGACACCAGTCTGAAACGACTCGTAACGGAAGAAGAAAACACCGACCACAAACGAACAACTTGACTCAGGCTTCTGCCTCGTGGAAATGACTACCTAGGGTGCCTAGGGTTCCTAACGAAAATATTGACTTCACCCAAGCCTGCCAGCTTCCAAATCCGCTAAATAACTGACTCTACGAAGTGCATGCAGCTTAACGCAGAACACAACATGTCCCTAAAAGCCATATCACGAGGATGTTTAACTCAACCATCTACACTATCCACCATACTCACTTTATTCCCTCGCTGCTGACTTGTGGTCTTGTTTCGCCCCTATTCCCGATCCTTTTTCTTCCTCCCTCCGTTTGTTTTACCTTTGAAGGCAGTATCTTTTAAAAGAAATTATTTCATTACGTGTGCCTAAATACAAGAAGTGTTGCAGGGACTTCAAGCAGCAAAGAAGAAGAAATGACCATGCTGAATTGAACCATCATCAACTAACTTCCACTATGGTTATTGTTCCCTCACACACGGAGTGACTTCATCAGGCCGGGGAGAATGAAAATTCCGATGATTGCGAAGAGGTTGGGGTTGGCCACGGTGGAGTACTAGTTGGGGACGGAGGATGGGGGAGGGGGGATAATGGCTTAATTTATATAGAAAAGATTTTTTTTTTTTTTTTTTTTTTACCTCTAGCTACTGTAGATAACATCTATCTTGTGTGGGACAACTGAACACCAAATGGCGAAAAGACTCGGCAGCAGTGCAGTATCTTCGCTGATGGGTTACCTTATGACAACTTGACATTGACTGCTCCCTGTGGACTCCTGATGCCGAAGCGGGGCAGGACAAGTCAGGATATGGCTCTGGACGGGAGCCGGAGTGAGCGGCGTGGGGGTAGGGTAACTAAAATATATATGCCACTGAAATTACACAGAAAATGAACACAAGGGAGGAGGGGGGGTGGGGCACCTGTCATGTTTGCATCGAGGACTTCACAGAGGAAGTTCAATTAGAAACTAGAGCTACGTTTCATGATCATTTTAGGTTGTTTCCTATATCTTTCAGAACTACATTTCTGCGCCTGCCTCTTACACTCAGATCCGCTGCTGATGTCAGACTTTAACCAGCATGCTGCAAGAAATCTGGAATTCTGTCATGTTCTTTCAGACACTCGACACCACCGTCGTTTTTCAAAGGACAGTTAAAAACATTTCTTTCCAGAGATAGATCGGTTATCATTCTTACTGGTTGTGTTATTCCCCTCACTATTCTCACCACTAATATTACTTATCATTATTGTTATTATTATTATTAAGGGCACTCATATGAGTACTTATATAGTAGGCCTACTTAACAATAATAATAGTTGATCATGACAGGTTCTCTCTCTCTCTCTCTCTCTCTCTCTCTCTCTCCTCTCTCTCTCTCTCTAGCTTCCCTAATCTGGCTCCCAGCGCGACGTTGTTTTTAGCGGCTCTGATAAATTTGTCCTTGAATTGCCTATAAATTGCCCAGTTTGCCGGTTGAAGGTCTCCTATTCACGTTGGAAGCGACGCTCAATGCTGCGCTGCAGGAGATGACACTGCCCTCGTTTCAAATTGAGGGCAGAGGAAAACGGTTGTCATTTTTCGATTCACTATGGATACCGACAAGCCCTGCAACGCAAACGCTGAACATTATTCTGTCTGAATACTATTATCACGTATATACGCCGAATTTTGACATCTTTGAGATGAGCCATCGGGATTCCATTGCTGGAGGGACGGAACAGACTGTCAGTCGGTCGCTCGGGGAAGGCAGCAAGTTATCAGCGTTACCTTCTGCCTCCGCTAAGGTCATTGTTCTTCTTCCTCACCTTGAGTGGAAGGTGGACATTCTTTTCTGGATTGGTAGAGACAGGAGAAGACAATCCACTGCCCTCTTCCCTACACACACACACACACACACACACACACGCACACACACACACCCATCCCCCCCCCCCCCCCGATCCTCTTCCCCTTCATTTCCCCTCCACCTCCCCTACCTTCAGAATTTCTGGAACCCCACCACGCACACACACACACACACACACACACACACACACACACACATCTACTGTGTTTTGTTTCTCTCCCCGCCTCGGCTGGCAAAACTTTCATCTGCCGTATTGTTTCGTAAAACTTGCTGAAACAATTAACATGATGCCAAAAGAGAGTACTACCGTAGCTACCCTCTTCCCCTTGCCAGCCTCCCTTTCCCCGCTTCACAAGATTTGGGGAGAGGAGAATGTCTCCCCCTCCACCCACCTCCTTTATGAAATATTTTTTCATGGCTCCTCGCACACACACACACACACACACCTACCTCTCTCTCTCTCTCTCTCTCTCTCTCTCCTCTCTCTCTGTCAGACACTCTGGCTCTTTATTCTGTCTCCACTCCCCCATCCCCACCCCCACTCTCTCTCTCTCTCTCTCTCTCTCCTCTCTCTCTCTCTCTCTCTCTGTCGTTCCCCCTCTCCCCTCCATACTCTCTTCCTCTAGTTACACAATGCATTATTATTCTAAATTGCTTTGTATTCATTGTATATGAGTTGATATGCAGTTCTATGTAATTTCTCTTTCATATACTTAGATACCTTTCTCTTGTTTGAGGCTGGATGAAAGAAAAAAAAAAAGCCACTGACTTGTACATATTCCTTTCCGTCAATAACCAACATTTCGTTCGTTCTCTCTCTTCCCTTTTCTTCTCTTCTTTTTCTTCATCCTTAGCCCAGCTGTATCCTCTCCTCTTCTGCTCGCTCATTGTCCACAGCGCGTTGTGTGTCATGTGTGGTTAAGAAACATCTACATAAACACTCAATGTCTCGATAATTTGATTGTTCTAATAAAACCATTGACGTCAATTCGCATGCTCTTCTGCAAACCATCAACTGAATCCATCGTCTGAACATGCAGGCCTAATCAACTCCATTCGAACCGCTTATTCCCACTCCCACTCTGTCTCCCATCCCCCCCCCCCCCCTTTTACCTACTACCATCCTGTCTCCCTCTCCCCCACCCACTCTCTCTCTCCCTCTCTCTCTTTTGTGGGGTTTTTTTTTTTTTTTTTTTGCTTGTTTTTTCCCCCCTTCTGTTTGACTACCCACCACGTCATTATCAAATTTATGAACAGTCTGCTTGTCATTGTAGAAGTCGGAGGTGGGAATAAGAAAAAGTGAAAAAGGAGGAAAATTAGGCTGGGCTCCGGGGGCCCCCTGAAGGTGAGCATTTTTTATATTTCAATATCTAAAAATCACCCCAGAAATGCATAAACTGGCAAGAAAAAAAAAAATAAGCTTTTTATTCCATTTTTTGGTTCACAATAAGTAAAACTTGACAGTCAAAACAATAACAAAGTCACACACTCATACAAACAGGGACATAACACTCACCATCAAACTGCCTTGGGAGCAGTGCACTCATGTTTTCATGTCTCAAATGTTCCAGCTAAGGGAACACGGGCTCTCACAATTGTTCCATCAAAAGGAACATGGGCTCTCACAATAGTTCCATGAAAAGGAACATGGGCTCTCACAATAGTTCCATCAAAAGTGAAATGTTTCTCCAAGAGCAAGAAAAAAATATTATTCATTAGTCCAAGAGTATTGAGATCACAAAAGTTTCTAATTCAGCATTAACAGCAACACTGATCAGAACAGCTTTCTCTGCAAGTCCAAGAATGGAGTGAAAGGGAACTGGGGGAATGTAAAAAATCATTATCTTCAAAATTGACTCATAGTCATACCTGTTTTGTCTAAGAGTAGGATGTCTAAGAAGGGGACGAGAGGGTGAACGGAAGGAGTATGGAGACGGGCAAACAAAATCCTGCTTCTTCAAAACTGATTTTGACTGTGATAATATTATATGACATTCTATCAAAGTCTGGAAGAATGGGGCCACACTTAGTTTCTTAAAAACCAACACAGACATTCTATTAAATCAGCTATCTGCACAAATTTTTCAAGATGAACGGGACCACAGCAATATCAGTTATATGAAAATCAACACATGTTTTTCAAAGTTAAATTGGGCCAGTGGCAAAGAGAAAGGAACACAATCAGTTGAAGAATTAAGCAATCTCGAACTTTTTGGCGGCTGACTGATTTCCTTCTCGTTCGGCCTTTCGTTTCTTTGACAATTGTTCAAGCTTGGATCTCATGGCTCTCTTGTGAGCCAGTCGGGCAGCTTTCTCAGCTTCTGCATTCAAGGCCTTAGCTCTCTGTTTGCTGATTTCAGTTTGTCTCTTGAGAGACAGTGCTCCTCTGCTCAAGCTCCTCCCTTTCTTTTTTGTGTCTAGCTTTGTGTTTGGCAGCTGCTCCTCTCATCAGACAGCACATCCTGTGGTTCACAGGTGTGTACTTCGATTCTTTCCTGGGGAAACAGTCTACAGCTGTTTTTCTACTGCTCCGAAGGGCATATTTCACGGTCTGAATACTTGAATATGTCTCCACGTTCATTTTCGTTGATTTGGAGTCGATGACGCTGCCCATCACACTGAAAGAGGACTCCACAGCTGGGCCATGAAAACATGTCAAAAGCGCCAGAACCATGGAGGTGAGCAGGGGATACTGATTTTGTTTGGCAATACTGCTCCACCATTCATCCACAGGTACGGGCTGCCCCTGTCTTTCAAATGGCGGAAACTCTAAAGATGAGCAGAATCTCTGTACTTCCATTTTGTACACGCCTTGCATCGCATCCTCTCTTCTCTGCTGTTCATGTTCTGACCAGTCATCAGCTTTCTCCACTTGCAACACATTTGTGACCAGCCTGGGCAGACGTTCCAAGGCAGCTTTGGCAACACTGTGGTTGAAATCACAGGCAGGGTCGAGTACAGACAGGGTTCTCAAAAGCCGATTATTGATGGGGAGTGTTTTCTGCAAATAAAAAGCACAGCCAAGATAACCTGCGCGCTGGTGACCTACTCGTTTTTGAGTGAACCAGTATTTTAGGAAGAAGAAGAAGAAGAACCTGACTGCACCATCTTCAGCAGTTTTACACAACGCTCATCCTGTCTGCCCCACCTAGCCTCTCGCATCACTCTCTGGGTGGTTGTGCCAATGAACATTTCATGGATGGGCAGCAGATTTTCTGATGATGCAAAGAAAGAATCTTTGGATCTTTGAGTTCAGCTGCAGTGAGGTTAGAGAAATTCTCAGTTTTTACAAACATATTCAAAAACTGACGAAACAGCTTCTCTTGTTCATCATGAAGCTTGTAGACCATGCAGGTGTTGCTCTGAAACAAACACACATATTGCTTCAGTACTGGTAGCACAGCTGTGTAGACTCCAAGCACACTCTGTGTCCATGGTCTGTAGTGAATCAGTTTCTCTGTCAGTCGAAACTGTCGGTTTTTTTCCCATCTTCAGTCCTCTGCCTGGTGGTCAGTGACTGCTGAATTTCTGCAATCCTTCTTTTGCCAGCAATGCTGATATCTTTACACACAGTGTCAGTAACTTCTTTGTATGTTTTCTTGTCTTCTTTTGAAAGAAAAACATAAAGTGACAACGCATCAAGGGACAGAAGTGTGTTCTGTGCAACATCATAGCATGACAGCCAACGATGACTGAAAAAATGTGTGGGAGCAGAGTATTTCTGTCCTAAAACAAAACATATCTCTTTCAGTGCATCCTGGTTTGAAGAAGACCAGTGACATTCATTATAGATGTCTCCAAATAGCCCCTCAACCCAGTAGTTGAATGGCTTGCAGAAGTCTTTGGATGCATTGTGGACATGATGGCAGACGTCACCATCTATATCCAACAGATGTGGTGCACGCTCTCTCCTCACCCTTTGCTCTAATCCATTCTTGCAGCCACGCATCACGGCACAGGAGTCCATGAGCAAAGACATGCAGTTTGTCCACGGAATGTTATGTTCTTTGAACAAGTTGTCTACTGCTTGAAAAACACTGGTTGCATCCACTCTGACAAGGCTCACTGAAGCTAAATGTTCCAAGTTCGGTCGCGTAGACACAGGATCAATGTAGTTTACTAAAACTGTCAGTACCCTCTGAGTTCCAGAACTTGTGGCCTCATCAATATTGAGAGAAAATTTTGTTTTCTTCAAAATGCCCAATGTCCTCATTCGAAATGATTCAGCCAAACCAAACCTCAGTTTGTAAGAGGCAGTAGCGCGGTCCATGGAAAGCTGGTTTAGTGCTTCAGGATCACTGGCCAAACTCTTGGCCAGGTTGATGACAACAGGAGCAGCAGTCTACTATAGTGTTGTGGTGTTGAATTTTCAGTGTGAATGATACGTGTTGAAATAATGTATGCATGACAAGGATAGATTGTAAGAGACTGGGCCTTGGCCTAAAATATTCATCCTTTCGAATTAAAGATCAGTCGATCAGTCAATCATGCTTTGCCTGTTGGATGCTATTCAAGTGGATGTCAAATGCTGTCACATACACTATCCAAGCTACTCTTTCCCTATCACCTCTTTCAGCGCCCTTTCCATGCACACTCACGTGCGCACGCTACCACAGGAACGGCCCAGCAGGAAGATAGGAACCAGAATGCACAGAGGGAATAACAAAAGAGAGCTGGGAGGCAAGGAGGAGAATGAGGTGGGGGGGGGGGGGGGGGAGTAACGAAGGAGACTTTAAAAGCAAATAGAAAGGGACACACCAAGGGGTTGGGGGCCGTGGCCCGTGTCACTACATTGAAGAAAGAAGGGGGAGGGGTAGGACTGAGGAAGGAGTCGTCACGCGTGACATCAGCGCTGGGCGAAGGATTGGTCGAATTCCGTCATCTTTCTTTCGATTGGTAGAAAGAACTCGCTCAATTCACCCGATGCGGATTTTGTGGCCCAACTGCACAGAAGGTGTTTTGTTTTGTTTTGCTTCGTCTTGTTTTTGTTTTTGTTTTACTTGGTTTTGTTTCACCTACTGAACGAATCACGGATCCCTACTTAGGTTATATTCACTATTCATAAATGATATAAGACAGACAAAAACAAAACAGACGAAGTCTAAATGATTTAATTTCTATTTAAGTCAGCCTTTTCCCGTTTTAATCCGATTAATCGTCAAGACAAACAAGACGAATGTTGCCCTAAAGGTCGACAGGTCAAAAAGGAAATTTTAAAAAAAGGACATCAGTTCGAATTCTCTGTGCACCAAAAAAATAAACTTCATCTGATTGGAAATGAAATGAGGTAGGGAACAGCAAACGATAAACAGTAAATAAGTGGGGTATGTTTTGCTCCCATAAGGAAACCTAACACAGAGTAACTTTTATTCAAGACTGGCACAGCCTTTTATACTTGAATAAAGTCAGACAAATACATAGACAAACAATCTAACAGTGGGGAAAAAACAAGCGCAGGCCAAGAACTGAACTGTCTTCATAGTAATGACCTGGCAAAGATTTGGACTTGAGGTGAGTTTGAAGATGGAGAAACTAGGAACATGAAATTAAATTTAAAAAAAAAAAAAAAGTTACAGATATGGAAACTCTTCACTAGCTGCATTAGGGAACCATCGCAATCCCTTTTGAAGGCAGATATATTTGTATTGCCTGCTCCGAGGCCTTTCGCCCGCTGGGTCGGGACTCATCAGGGAGACACGGCTGGTTGTGTCTGCGCTCCCGGCGTCAAATAGAGACACACCACAGTCCATAATACTGTGGTGTTCTCACCACCATGGGTGCAAAAAAGAATCCAATAGCACCCCCAGAGCAGCCAGCGAAGAGTAGTAAATGCAACCAAACGAAAGTGTGGGGAAGAAAAAAGTTGCTGTAAAACTAAAGACATTATGCAGATAATATAAAATGTAGGGGACAGTCTTTGAGCCTACGCCTGAGGATCCACCCAAAGATGCAAGGGAGACCAAAAGACAAACACACAGACGGACAGAAACAAATACAAATAACCTCAATTTAATCAAAGCAAAATCGAAAATTAAATGAGGTAGGCAACAGCAAACGATAAACAGTAAATAAGTGGGGTATGTTTTGCTCCCATAAGGAAACCTAACACAGAGTAACTTTTATTCAAGACTGGCACAGCCTTTTAAACTTGAATAAAGTCAGACAAATACATAGACGAACAATCTAACAGTGGGGAAAAAACAAGCGCAGGCCAACAACTGAACTGTCTTCATAGTAATGACCTGGCAAAGATTTGGACTTGAGGGGAGGGGAGAGGGGAGTTTGAAGATGGAGAAACTAGGAACATGAAATTAAATTAAAAAAAAAAAAAATGTTACAGATATGGAAACTCTTCACTAGCTGCATAAGGGAACCATCGCAATCCCTTTTGAAGGCAGATATATTTGTATTGCCTGTTCCGAGGCCTTTCGCCCGCTGGGTCGGGACTCATCAGGGAGACACGACTGGTTGTGTCTGCGCTCCCGGCGTCAAATAGAGACACACCACAGTCCATAATACTGTGGTGTTCTCACCATTTCGGCTGTCTCTTTTCTTTTTGAACACTGTCATTAGATGGGCTCACAAAGGAATTCACCGAATATTTCAAACTCCCTTGCGATATGTGAAAAGAAGCGTTCGGGGTTCATGTGTTGCCTTGCTTGCAATCCGATGATGAGTCATAGATGTCTTTGTTACAATGCAGCCACCTCTGCTGGTTGGTAATCCACGAGGAGAAGAAAAAGAAGGTGCAAGGTCATGATTCTTGAAATTTTCAACACTTTTCAAGACCCTGCTAGCATTTTTGAAGACTCCTCCAGCCCTGGAAAACTCCTTTTTATTTACTCATTGCTTTTCTACACTTCCGGGACTCCGTGTGAACCATGAAGAAAGAAAAGTACCCATCGCCATGTTGACTCCCACACACAATGTACGCTACGGCAACCGAACCGTGGAAATATCGGAAAACACTTCGTTTGATTTTATACTGAACAAATTATTCCAACTGCAGTTTCATTAGACTTCGTTTGTGTTTACGCTTAATGAACTATTTAAAACTGCAGGTAAAACAAACAAACAATAAATTTAAATTAAAAAAAAAAAAAAATCGGAAATGAAATGAGGTAGGGAACAGTAAACGATAAACAGTAAACAAGTGGGGTATGTTTGCTCCCATAAGGAAACCTAACACAGAGTAACTTTTATTCAAGACTGGCACAGCCTTTTAAACTTGAATAAAGTCAGACAAATACATAGACAAACAATCTAATAGTGGGGGGAAAAAACAAGCGCAGGCCAACAACTGAACTGTCTGGCAAAGATTTGGACTTGAGGGGAGGGAGAGGGGAGTTTGAAGATGGAGAAACTGGGAAAATGAAATGTAAAAAAAAAAAAAAAGTTACAGATATGAAAACTCTTCTCTAGCTGCATAAGGGAACCATCGCAATCCCTTTTGAAGGCAGATATATTTGTATTGCCTGCTCCGAGGCCTTTCGCCCGCTGGATCGGGACTCATCAGGGAGACACGGCTGGTTGTGTCTGCGCTCCTGGCGTCAAATAGAGACACACCACAGTCCATAATACTGTGGTGTTCTCACCACCATTGGGTGCAAAAAAGAATCCAATAGCACCCCCAGAGCAGCAGCAAGAGTAGTAAATGCAACCAAACGAAAGTGTGGGGAGGAAAAAAAGTTGTGTAAAACTAAAGACATTATGCAAATAAATAAAATGTAGGGGACAGTCTTTGAGCTACGCTGGGATCACCCAAGGATGCAAGGACAACAACAGACAAACCCACAGACGGACAGAGACAAATACAAATAACCTCAATTAATCAAAGCAAATTCGGAAAGAAATGGAGGTGGAACAGTAAACGAAAACAGTAAACAATTGGTATGTTTGCTCCTATAGAACCTAACAGATAACTTTTTTTCAATGACTGCACAGCTTTTAAACCTAATAAAGTCAACAAATACATAGACGAACAATCAATGTTGCAAAAAACAAGTCAGGCCAACAATGACTGTCTGGCCAAATTTGGACTTGAGGGGGATGGAGGGGAGTTTGAAGATGGAGAAATGGTCATGAATGTAAAAAAAAAAAAAAGTACAGATAGAAACTTCTCTAGCTGATAAGGGAACCATCGCAATCCTTTTGAAGGCAGATATATTGTATTGCCTGCTCCGGCCTTTCCGCTGGATCGATCTACTTCGGAGACACCGGTGTTTGATGTCATGCGCTCGGGTCAAATAGAACACCCACAGTCCTTTAATCTGTGGTGTTCTACCACATTGGTGCAAAGAATCAATAGCACCCCAGAGCAGCAGCGAAGAGTAGTAAATGCAACGAAACGAAAGTTTGGAGAAAAAGTTGCTGTAAAACTAAAGACATTTGCAATATATAAATGTAGGGACAGTCTTTGAGTCTTATGGACTGTGGTGTCTTATTTGACGCCAGGAGCGCAGACACAACCAGCCGTGTCTCCCTGATGAGTCCCGATCCAGCGGGCGAAAGGCCTCGGAGCAGGCAATACAAATATATCTGCCTTCAAAAGGGATTGCGATGGTTCCCTTATGCAGCTAGAGAAGAGTTTTCATATCTGTAACATTTTTTTTTTTTTTTACATTTCATTTTCCCAGTTTCTCCATCTTCAAACTCCCCTCCCCTCTCCCCTCCCCTCAAGTCCAAATCTTTGCCAGACAGTTCAGTTGTTGGCCTGCGCTTGTTTTTTCCCCACTATTAGATTGTTCGTCTATGTATTTGTCTGACTTTATTCAAGTTTAAAAGGCTGTGCCAGTCTTGAATAAAAGTTACTCTGTGTTAGGTTTCCTTATGGGAGCAAACATACCCCACTTGTTTACTGTTTATCGTTTACTGTTCCCTACCTCATTTCATTTCCGATTTTGCTTTGATTAAATTGAGGTTATTTGTATTGTTTCTGTCCGTCTGTGTGTTTGTCTTTTGATCTCCCTTGCATCTTTGGGTGGATCCTCAGGCGTAGGCTCAAAGACTGTCCCCTACATTTTATATTATTTGCATAATGTCTTTAGTTTTACTGCAACTTTTTTTCCTCCCCACACTTTCGTTTGGTTGCATTTACTACTCTTCGCTGGCTGCTCTGGGGTGCTATTGGATTCTTTTTTGCACCCATGGTGGTGAGAACACCACAGTATTATGGACTGTGGTGTGTCTCTATTTGACGCCGGGAGCGCAGACACAACCAGCCGTGTCTCCCTGATGAGTCCCGATCCAGCGGGTTGAAGGCCTCGGAGCAGCCAATACAAATATATCTGCCTTCAAAAGGGATTGCGATGGTTCCCTTATGCAGCTAGAGAAGAGTTTTCATATCTGTAACATTTTTTTTTTTTTTTACATTTCATTTTCCAGTTTCTCCATCTTCAAACTCCTCTTCCCTCCCCTCAAGTCCAAATTTTTGCCAGACAGTTCAGTTGTTGGCCTGGGCTTGTTTTTTCACCCACTATTAGATTGTTCGTCTATGTATTTGTCTGACTTTATTCAAGTTTAAAAGGCTGTGCCAGTCTTGAATAAAAGTTACTCTGTGTTAGGTTTCCTTATGGGAGCAAACATACCCCACTTGTTTACTGTTTAAAAAAAAAATCAAAACAAGGGCAACAAAACCGCGTTTTGTGGATTGGAAGACGTACGTGTCACGTGATATATGTCACATGTCTTCCATTTTAAGTCTGTCGTATAACTAACTACTATATAATATTTTTGCCAAAACAATAAAATTGTAATCTTACCTTTTTTCGTTTTCTTTCTCTTCTTCCTTTTTGTTTTTAATGAATCCTCACCATAATTTCCATAATGTAAATGTATTATTGTTTGATTATTAATTCATTGTTTATGTCTAGTTTTTGACTCTCATATCTAGCAAGCCGTTTAATCACCCCTTTTTTTTTTATTGGCAGTGTTGTGTGCATATCCACTTTGGTGTGTGTTACAAATTTTACTATTGGATTTTTTTTTATCCATCACAAGCAGTGAAGCAACCCTGGCAACTTTACAGAACAGTAAAAGCTCACAAGACTAATCGTACCAACCCCTGCATGACGATGTTACCATCTGTAAGACTAAAGGGCATGAACTCATCATTAAACAAAATTTTACAATATTGCAAAGTGGACTTTTCCGTAAACTTTCTCCTTGAGTGCTTAATACACAATATTTCATTGTTTTACTGATAACTGAAACAGAACAACTAAAAAAACATGTTGTAGTATGAATAAATGTGCAAAGGAAGTTCTTTTAATTTGATACTCAATACAAATCTTAAAGTACAGTGAATTTTCGACATATGTATTCTTTACATACCACAATTTAAATGGAAAAAAAAAATGGGAAAAAAAAACACAAAAAAACAGTACGAGAATACTGACAGTCAACACTAAGGAACATGGCTCTGCTCTTGAGAGTGTTGATTTCTGCAATGCTTGATGTCTGTTATTCGCTTGTCTATTTCGTCACATGAATGAAGAAGCATTGCTCCGTACCCCTTTCAATCTAGAGAATGATACTTTATCTTAAAGCTTGCATTTTCTTAACATCATTTCTCTCGTACTTTATCTTGCGGGAGATTGGCCATTTTTCTCAGCCATACTGGAAGAATTGTTTTCTGCGTTCTCTTGTATGTGTTATTCATTTATTTGTTTTGTATTATGCATCGGTAAACGTTACTTTGATTCTCTCTCTCTCTCTCTCTCTCTCTCTCTCTCACACACACACACACACACACACACACACACACACACACACACACACACACACAAACACACACACACGTACGCACGCATGTTGTGTGTGTGTGTGTGTGTGTGTGTGTGTGTGTGTGTGTGTGTTTAATAGACATACTTCTTGCAGGAAAAGACATGTCTGAAAGAGTGGATCCACAATTAAAATGTTAACGAATATGTTATCACTTTGTGGAAAAAGCAAACCTATATCCGGAATGATTGAGGGAACCACATTATACGAAAGAAACTATAGTAGTTGTGTTACCATCATGTAAAGCTTTATTCCATATTAGGAGTATGAAATCCAGTATGGAGTGCTTACTTAAATTGAGCATGTAAATTTATTTGAAGGTGTTCAGTGTGGATTTAAAAATAAAAAGGGATTACTGGAGAAGTTAACTTGAATTATGAAGAAAAGTTGGTTTGGCTTCGGCTACTACGTGTGGCATATCAGAAGATTAGGGGGGATTTGATTGAAGCACATAAAGTTATGCGTGGTATTTGTAATCCTCGCACTGTGTCTTCTCTTTTCATTCTTTCTGATAGTTATATTATACATAATCAGAATTTCAAGAAGAATAAAACACTAACTAGCTCGCTCACGTTGATTCAAAATTTTTAACTAACAGAGTTGTTTAACGTATGGAACGATCTCAATTCCGAAATCATTATTGTTCTTTCAGTAAACACTTTCAAAAGTCAAATCAATATTTCAAAAACTGTGAGTTTTCAAAAGCATTTAAGAATACTGAATTACTTATATACTGATGCTTATGAGAATCCACAGGTTACAAGTCAAACAATATTCTTTCAATTTTTTGTTTTCTAAGTTGAGGAGGAATAAAGAAAAAATCTTTCAGCCTTTAGGCCTACCTTCTTGCCATTCTATCGCTATGTATAGCGATACATATGAAGCCATCCTCTCTCTCTCTCTCTCTCTCTCTCTCTCTCTCTCTCTCTCTCTTGCTCGCTCGCTCGCTCACTCTCACCTGTATATTTCAGAAATATCTTTCTCCTGTATATTTCAGAAAGCTTTCCCGCCAGATTACTTTTTGCGTTAGAAAAATAAAACATCATGTGCAAAAATCTGAAATCAATCTAATGGTCAGGTTGTCAGTTTGATTATTGCATTTGATTATTATTGTTATTATTTATTTATTTATTTTTCTATTGATAAAGGAATTTTCAAACTTCATCAGACGAGAATGAGGTTGTGTTTGACACTAGTATAGTACCATAGTCAACAGTTGTTTTATTGCGCACGCGTGAAATTTCTCTCTTCCTTCTTCCGGATGGGCATGAACTCCAATCACTGGAGTTGCGTTCACCTACTAGGCCTATGGATTAGAAAGGCGCCAGAAAACAAACTTCATGATGTTTCGAAAAGTGGTATTTACAAACCAAGTACAACCAAGGGATGTAGCTCAGTACTTAAACGGAGAATGCATTGTAAGTATATGTTTTATTTGCATGAAACAATATGGATCATTCCTTTAAGATAAACATAAGAGAATCACACGAGTTCGGTGCTGATCTTGCCGTGCTCGAGAGAAAAGTAAAATCCCCCTACCCTCTCCTTCCCGCTAGGTGCCTGCATTCTGTCAGACATCAACACGCGAGCAGAATTTGTGTTAAGACTAAAGACAGTGAATTTAAAGCATTGTTTGTTAGTAGGCGATATCCACATTTCCCCCCGTTATGCCAAAATAATCAACCTGATGATTATGGGCATTACATCAAGAAGAAGATAATAAGTAGGCCTAGACGGAAAGAATCTGTCGTCGAGCCGGCTTCTTTCCGTGAGTTCATTCTTACTAGGGTAAATGTGTATTGTCCCTTTTCTAATGCAAAAATAGGGTGTTAAATCTAGGATTAATTTCATTTGGTACATAAGTCAGCAGACATTAACCCTCACAGTGCTCTGTATATCAATTTAAACTTTAAAGAAATGTAGTTAAAATCTAGGACGGGAAACTCGTCACACACCACACTTGAGAATTTGGCTTCTGCATACATATTATTTGCACTAGATATGCAAACATATACATTTTTAGAAACTAGAGATGTTGTAGAATCTAGTGAAATAACTGAAAATACTGTAGGTGGTACCTACTTGGAGACTGACCTCAAAATATATGCAGAGAAAATTTCTGAAAAAGTTATTTGAAAAGTAAGTCAAATGTTAGGAGAGACACAGTTTTTCTTCTGTACTACCTAAACACTTCAGACTGGAGATAAAATGAAGACAAATATGTGCTGGAAACATGGGAAAGATGATAATTCTCTTGACTTGAGCTATGTATAATGAATTGTGCCTCAAATGATGTACCTATAATTCAGCATCCGGACAATCAAATTTCACTATATAAGGAAATGGGGTTTGTGCAGGCTTATCTTGACGCTAGATAGGTAAAACTATATGTTTTTGTAAACTAGAGATAATGAGGAATCTGAAGAAAAAAATTACAACACAGTACCCTGATGGCAGCTGAAGATATTCTTCACAGTGTAATCCAGAACATTGGTGAAAAGGTAATCCAAAACGTCAGTCACATTGTTTGAAACACCACAGTTTTCCTGCTTGAATGTCAAAACACTTGAAACTTCAGTGAAAACAAGAAAAACATGTCCTTGAAAGACACAGAACAAAGTTAGGGCCTTGGTCTTCTGTGGAAGGCTGAAAAGCACTCGGGGCAGAGTCCCATGTCGCATCCAGAACATTCCCAGCCAGAGTGCACACAAATAGGATGGCCAGCAGCACAGTTCCTCTTTCTTGACCTCCTCTCTCAGCATCACTCTCCTCTGCAGTAGTGCTTCCAGATTCTGGATCACACAAGAAAACACATATCCTAAGTCTTCTGTTCATTTCATTGTTTCATAATGGTGCAAGAGTTGTTACAGAGAGCTTGACTCAGTTTCCACTGATCAGTCTGATTTTCAGAAAGAAAAAAATATTAACATTAATTATTCATTCTATAAAAAATGAAGTCATGCATAAAATCATAAATAAAAATAAAATCTGAATCACTAGCATATAAGGAAGGGGAAGGGCTATAGCTTTCATTGGAGACACGCCCACTCGTGACACGCCCACACTGTTTCCAAATAAATTGTTCTCTTCAAATCACCACTTTTATTCATCTCTAAAGTGCTTTCAAAACACATATAATCACCCAGAAACGATCTTCTAGTTTGATCAGGCAACTCCTGTAAGTAACCATGTACCCCCTCCATCCCCCCCTTCCTTCATGTGGCGAACCAACAAATGTAAAATAACCAATAACCGCACGCAGCAAGTGTTCCATCACTCGACACACAAACTAATCAAAGTTTATCTACTCACCTGCTTCGCTTTCGTTACTACTGCCTCCGGCAACTGATTCTTCCCTCGTGCCACTTCCACGAAACTCCTGCTCAAACTCGGTCGCTGATTCACTCATTATTTCAATCAAAACGCACGAAAAACTTGGAGATAACGGACTGACACGACTTGCCAGTGCACAATGGACACCAGCAAATCACGTGAACTGATCAATCCGGATGTTTAGCGGCGGTGGTATAACGGTTCTCATCTGAGCCACGATCGTGGCCCATCGCACTCGGGCAGTAAAGCCACGATCGTGGCCCATCGCACTCTGCGGGTTAACTTGTATGTAATCTTGTTAAGGCACATATAGGTGCATTCACATGAGTAAATGGCTGTTTTCTCATTAGTGTCGACGGAGAGTGTCATTTCACATCCCCACGTTCATTCTTGTTTTGAGTTGTTTCACATTCGATTGTCACTTGGCTCCACAATCTAGTTTTCTTTGCTCAAGTAGTTTTTAAAAAAAACTTTTTAATTCACTGTTATTCTTGCTAACGTCGCTAACCCTGCATCTGTGGATTTTGGTAAGTAAAAATTTTCCTTTCCAGGGGTTACAATGTCAAAAAATTTGTGGAGTTCAGACTTTGAGCGCCCGCTCAATGATAAACCGAAAGGAGGAACACCCGTCAAAAATAGAAAGTCACCATGGCTTTGTCTTGAGTGTGAAAGAAGGGATTGAAGGGGGTGGTTCATTAGAATGCTACATACGTGTGTAAGGAATGGTGTCACAACTGACAAGGGTTGCACAGACTTGAGGATGCATCAGTGTGATGTGCTTAGCAAGGGAGGGGATCGCATGCAGTGGATGTGTAAGGTGTGTCGAAACAAAGGGAACAGCGATATTGTCAGAGGTGAAAAGTCAAGAATGGAGGCCAAAATCGACAATGTACTGTCCTTGATGTTGTCCATTGACATGTGCTTGAGCAAATCAGACGCCTGTCATTCAGAAGAGCCCGTTGAAGAGGCTATTGACCAAATGATTGAAAAGAAAGTAGAGGAAAAAGTAGCTGAGGCTTTTGAAGGACAGGAAAGAAACAAAAGGGAGAAAAATATTATTCTTGTCAATATCCCCCAAAACATGGATGAATCCCAAGAGGACAGATTAAGAAAGGACTTAACCACAGTGAAAAACATGATGAAAGACATAGCGGATGAACAAACTGCCGAAGAGATTGGTAATCCAGTAAGGCTATGCAAAATAAAGATCAGAAAAAATGCTCGACCCCAATTGCTCGGGTCACCTTCAAGACAGAGGAGGCAAATTTGAAATTAATGAAGAACCCTAATGCCCTCATAAATACAAAAGTAGAACCAAACAAAAGAATCGATGAATATAATGTTTACACTTCTAAGGAAAGAGAGCAGCATAAAAAGTGAAGAGAAGATCTGAGAAAGGAACTAAAAAAGAAAACTCAGGAAAGTGAACAGAATCCGATGATCCTAGAAAATTGGATTGTGAAATTTGACAACTTAGAAAAAAACCGCCAGTGAGTAGTGGGAGCTCCAAGAAGCTCCAGGGAAGTCGGAATTGACTTCCAAATCAACAACATTCTTTGATTCTGTACAAAATTTTAATCAGAAGAGTGTAAATGAGAGATTGCATGGAAGTGATGTGTGTGGGCTTATTATTATTTGATCAAACTTGGATAGTTTTCTAAATAAAAGAGAAGAGATACATGCTTTGATAGATCAAACAAACCCAAGATTCTGGCCTTCCACGAGATAAAAGCGAAAGCTCAAAAACATTTCATCCAGTTGGAATACACAAAATTTCCAAATTATGACCTTTTTTACAAACAGATCTCCAAAACTTGGTGCAGCTATTTATACTCATAAAAGCTTAAATGCAGTTGAATGTCAAGAATTAAATGATCATGAATTTCAGGAAAGTGTGTTTTGTTGCTTACAAACAGCTAATAAGGAATCTAGACTGATAGGTTACGATTTATTTTAACATGGTGTATCCCTATGTGCAGCAACCACATTTTTTGACATCTCTTTTAATGTAATTCTATGCATGTATGTCTGTTTTTTAAAGTTAATATCAACCTATTTTTCATCAGTTAATTCATTTTTCTTTGATATTTCCCTATCACTGAAACAGGTTAAAGATAATGCAGCTTAAAGTGAAAACCATATCACAAATATTTTGTGAAATGGACATTCTCACAGGTAAAACGTAAGCCACATATAAAAATGTGGAGTTAAATTGGACGTTTAAATAGATTCTTGCAAGTGTCATCAACAAAGTACATTATAATGTAAAACTGGAAAATGTTATTCCTGTTGAGTTCAGAAGATAAACTGATTTTGTTCTCAACCAGGTTTTTTTTCCCACATCATGCATGCATGTGCACACGCACACACGTCAATGCACGCACGCACGCACGCACACGCACACACACACACACACACACCACACACACAATTCATTGCGGATGTAGCTGAATATTGCAAATGTTACAAAAACTAGCTGCAGCTTTTGAACAGTGGTAAGAATTTCATTCCCTTTTTCCCCACATAATATGATCTATATTCTGTGTATGTCTGTGTGTTTTTGTGTGTGTTTTTTTAGGATGCAGAGAAAGGATCAGTTCTTGCAGATATCAACGAAAACTCCATTCCAGACTGGGGGAATCATTTAAGGAAGTGCACAATAGACTTGATAAACCCTGTGGAACAAAAGCAGAGTGAACAGGGTGAACAACACCAAAAGAAAGAGAGAAATGACAGGAACGGCAGAGGCAGAAAGAATTTTTCACATCGATCAGCTGGCGGTGCAGGGAAACCCAGAAATGCAGTTTCTTCAGTGGCAATGTTTGATGACGACTACAGCTCTGACGGTTCAGAGTTTTGTACAGTCAGCAGAGTTGATGATGCCAGGTCTTGCAGCAATGCAGACCTCTCTACCACCACAGCTAGAGAGAAAAAGAGCATGCCAAATGGTTGGTCAAACAAACAGTTTCCTCAACCAACTGCTCAGTCCACACCTCAACCTCGGCGGAACCAGAGAAGAAATCATGAAAAGAAAGGCTTAGTGTTGAATGATTTTTTGCCCCGTGATAACAATTCTCCCAATGGGAATGGAAGATCAAATGATTTTGTTTCCCGTGATAAGAATTCTCCCAATGGGAATGGAAGATCAAGAAAGAAAAAAGGAAAATGGAGCAGTGAGAACACAAGCCCAGGGCACCATAACACTTCGGAGTCATTTGGTTACAACGGCTCACAGTCGAGTGAAGACTTTCCTTCGCTCATGTCAACCAGGTAAGAATGGAGTTTTTGTTTCATTGTTTGCATTTTTTTTTTCATCATTTAGAATGCGAAGATTTTCCTTCTTTAAAAAAAAAAAAAAAAAATCAGTTGTTAATTTTCCTGGTCCATAACTTGATTTCATTTTCTCCCATTTCAATTTGCCATCTTGAAGAGATTTTAGGGTCTTGTAGGGGACTTTTCAAGTCCATCCAAAGGTTTCAAAATGACTTTTTCCCCATCAAATGCCAGTGAAAATACAAGTCAGAGCAGGTCAAGAGTGCTACAAAACTGGTTGACTCAGGGATCATGGTATTTCCACATGAGCAGCTGAACTCTTCCAACAGCGCCAACAGATGCCCATATATATATATATCTTAAAGGCATTTCTGGGGCAGAAATCTAGGTTGAATCAGGACCATGAGAAGTTATTGATATTCACTTTGTGACCATTCATAGAGGGCCTATACATTTTGCGCTTCGTTAATACCACAGTCCTCCAGAGTTGACTTTCCTGGTGTCTGGTAGACCTTTCTGGTGAGATGTTTCTGTTGTCAAAAATTTGGCCACAGTCAACTTCAAGACAGGCGGTCGGTGAGGAGAGCTGATGCCAGTGCTACAAAGCAGTCCATTAATCGGTTTGCCAGGGACAGCAGTTTGTGTGAAGTGTGGAGGCATCCATCGCTCTTCCTTATGGGACTGCCCAAACTGATAGAGAAATCCGTCCCATAAGTAGAGATTCCTTATGGCACTGCCCAAACTGATAGAGAAATCCGTCCCGTAAGTAGAGATTGGTTATGGGACTGCCCAAACTGATAGATAGAGAAATCCGTCCTGTAAGTAGAGATTGCTTATGGGACTGCCCAAACTGATAGATAGAGAAATCCGTCCCATAAGTAGAGATGTCTTACGGGACTGCCCAAAGTCATAGATAGAGAAATCCATCTCAGAAGTAGAGATTCCTTATGGGACTGCCCAAAGTGATAGAGAAATCCGTCCTGAAAGTAGAGATTCCTTACGGGACTGCTCAAAGTGATTGATAGAGAAATCCATCCCAGCAGTAGAGATTCCTTACGGGACTGCCCAAAGTGATAGAGAAATCCATCCCAAAAGTAGAGATGCCTTACGGGACTGCTCAAAGTGATTGATAGAGAAATCCGCCCCGAAAGTAGAGATTCCTTACGGGACTGTCCAAAGTGATAGAGAAATCCATCCTGATAGTAGAGATTGAAAAGAAAATACCCTTCCGTGAAGCTAAAAAACTGGTAGTCGGCAGTTAGAATGTATTCTGATGTTGTACTCAGCAGCTGTGAAGACAGTTATGACATTGGCTATCTCAGACACTCGTCCTTCCTGCCTGGTAAGTCAGTTTAAATGACGGACATTGCCACAGGTGGAGGCATTAAACCCAACAGTTCAACTAAACAGCATACCTCTGGAAGCGCAGATGTATTAAGTATGTATAATGCTATTGGCTTTAAAATTTGGAAGATATTTTGTCGGGTGCGTAAAAATGTTGCAACTTTATAAACCGCAATATCTTTTTTTTAAAAACTATTGAAGATAGAACTTCATTTTTGTGTTTTATATGTGTGTCTTTTTTCATACACTTTGCATTGATATAGGTCTTAAGTATGGAAAAACAGTGCTAATTTTGGCTGCTGGTAATTCGTCACACTGTCATTTCTTTGAATCATTCAGTCATCAGTAGAAGGCACGCCTTCCCTTTTCTTGTCTTCTTTGTTTTTAACAGTTGTCACTTGACAATTTGAGGAGCTTGAAAAGTGATGTTTGAACGTGAAAGGAGAAACGAATGGAAGGGGGGGCGGAACAGGGATAAGAATAAGCACATGATCAACTAAGTGGTGACTGTGTGTGTGAGTGTGTGTGTAAATGTGTGTGTGTGTGTGTGTGCGTACATGTGTGTGTGCATGTGTGCGTGCATGTGTGCGTGCGTGAGTGTGTGTGTGTGTGTGTGTGTGTGTGTGTGTGTGTGTGTGTGTGTGTGTGTGTGTGTGTGACAGCGCTCTCAGCAGCAGTCCTGGGGCTTCAGTCACATTGGGGGCTGGCAGCAGGAATGGTTCTTGGAGTTCCCCGGGCCTGGGCGTCAATTCTAGCCTCTCTTCATCCGGCACACCGGCGACTGGACCACCGAGCCAGAACAGGTGATTTCTTTGACATTTATACACATGCCTCTTCAGTTTTCTGTACATTTTCTGTCATTTTATTTCCTTCGTACAGATCAAACCTTCAAAAAAAAAAAAAATGGAGAAAAAAAAGTTTTTGGGGAGAGGGCAGAACAAGTGATTGATTGAAAATTTATGTTGAGGAACACTAACATTTTTGCTGACATCAAGTGAAAGGAAATTGAGGGGAAGGGTATGTTTGAACTATATATATAGAATATATATAGTTCAAGCGTTTTTCCTGTGTTGCATTGTTTGAATTTTATCATGGTGTATTGAAAAAGAAGGGGAACTGGACTGAGTACTGAAGACAATTTTTTGTCCTTTTGTGTGTGCATCTTCTGCCCTTTTTCTTCAGGTTCTTTTTCTGCCTTTTTCACTTAAGTTCTGCCTTTTATGTCAGTGACGGTGAGTGAAATGAAGTCAGTCTGTTTTGACTCCCAGTCCCAGCACATGTTGGCTTCTGCTCATTTGTTCATTCTGTTTTTACATGCACTGCCACAGTAGAGGGGCTAAGGTGGGGGTGAATCAATTGGTAATTGTGGCTGAAATCAAGAGAGCAACAGATTTTAGAACATTTTTGCTGCTTTTAATATGGATGCTAACTTAAATAAGACATTTATTTTATTCAGGAATTATTCATTGCTGTAGTGGATCCTTGCTCTTTCATCTGGCTGGCTTCTTGCCCTTAAGGCTTACTGGTGGTCTGTATACCTTTGGCACAGCTGGCTACTTGCTCTTAGGACTAACTGTGGTCTGTATTGCAAGGCTGGCTCCTTGCTCGAAGGGCCAACTGGTGGTCTGTATGCCTTTGGCACAGCTGGCTCCTTGCTCTAAGGGCTTACTGGTGGTCTGTATGCCTTTGGCACAGCTGGCTCCTTGCTCTAAGGGCTAACTGTGATCTGTATTGCAAGGCTGGCTCCTTGCTCTTAGGGCTTACTGGTGGTCTGTATGCCTTTGGCACAGCTGGCTCCTTGCTCTTAGCACTAACTGTGATCTGTATTGCAAGGCTGGCTCCTTGCTCTTAGGGCTTACTGGTGGTCTGTATGCCTTTGGTACGGCTGGCTTCTTGCTTTTAGGGCTTACTGGTGGTCTGTATGCCTTTGGCACAGCTGGCTCCTTGCTCTTAGGGCTTACTGGTGGTCTGTATACCTTTGGCACAGCTGGCAACTGTGGTCTGTATTGCAAGGCTGGCTCCTTGCTCTAAGGGCTTACTGGTGGTCTGTATGCCTTTGGCACAGCTGGCTCCTTGCTCTTAGTGCTAACTGTGATCTGTATTGCAAGGCTGGCTCGTTGCTCTAAGGGCTTACTGGTGGTCTGTATGCCTTTGGTACGGCTGGCTTCTTGCTCTTAGGGCTTACTGGTGGTCTGTATGCCTTTGGCACAGCTGGCAACTGTGATCTGTATTGCAAGGCTGGCTTCTTGCTCTTAGTGCTATCTGTGATCTGTATTGCAAGGCTGGCTTCTTGCTCTTAGGGCTTACTGGTGGTCTGTATGCCTTTGGTACGGCTGGCTTCTTGCTGTTAGGGCTTACTGTTGGTCTGTATGCCTTTGGCACAGCTGGCTTCTTGCTGTTAGGGCTTACTGTTGGTCTGTATGCCTTTGGTACGGCTGGCTCCTTGCTCTTAGTACTAACTGTGATCTGTATTGCAAGGCAGGCTTCTTGCTCTTAGGGCTTACTGGTGGTCTGTATGCCTTTGGCACAGCTGGCAACTGTGATCTGTATTGCAAGGCTGGCTCGTTGCTCTTAGGGCTTACTGGTGGTCTGTATGCCTTTGGCACAGCTGGCTTCTTGCTCTTAGGGCTTACTGGTGCTCTGTATGCTTTTGGCATGGCTGGCTTCTTGCTGTTAGGGCTTACTGGTGCTCTGTATGCTGTGGTCTGTATGCCTTTGGCACAGCTGGCAACTGTGATCTGTATTGCAAGGCTGGCTCGTTGCTCTTAGGGCTTACTGGTGGTCTGTATGTCTTTGGTACGACTGGCTTCTTGCTCTTAGGGCTTACTGGTGGTCTGTATGCCTTTGGCACAGCTGGCAACTGTGATCTGTATTGCAAGGCTGGCTTGTTGCTCTTAGGGCTTACTAGTGGTCTGTATGCCTTTGGCACAGCTGGCCTCTTGCTCTTAGGGCTTACTGGTGCTCTGTATGCTTTTGGCATGGCTACCTTCTTGCTGTTAGGGCTTACTGGTGCTCTGTATGCTGTGGTCTGTATGCCTTTGGCACAGCTGGCAACTGTGATCATCATCTGTATTGCAAGGCTGGCTCGTTGCTCTTAGGGCTTACTGGTGGTCTGTATGTCTTTGGTACGACTGGCTCGTTGCTCTTAGGGCTTACTGGTGGTCTGTATGTCTTTGGTACGACTGGCTCGTTGCTCTTAGGGCTTACTGATGCTCTGTATACTTTTGGCATGGCTGGCTTCTTGCTGTTAGGGCTAACTGGTGGTCTGTATGCTGTGGTCTGTATGTCTTTGGTACGACTGGCTTCTTGCTCTTAGGGCTTTACTGGTGGTCTGTATGCTTTTTGGCATGGCTGGCTTCTTGCTGTAGGGCTAACTGGTGGTCTGTATGCTGTGGTCTGTATGCCTTTAGCACAGCTTTAGGACTTACTGGTGCTCTGTATACTTTTGGCATGGCTGGCTTCTTGCTGTTAGGGCTAACTGGTGGTCTGTATGCTGTGGTCTGTATGCCTTTGGTACGGCTGGCTTCTAAAGGGCTTTCCTGGTGGTCTGTATACCTTTGGCACAGCTGGCTTCTTGCTCTTAGGGCTTACTGGTGGTCTGTTTACATTTGGCACAGCTGGCTCCTTGCTCTTAGTACTAACTGTGATCTGTATTGCAAGGCTGGCTCCTTGCTCTAAGGGCTTACTGGTGGTCTGTATACCTTTGGCACAGCTGGCTTCTTGCTCTTAGGGCTAACTGTGGTCTGTATTGCAAGGCTGGCTCCTTGCTCGTAGGGCCAACCGGTGGTCTGTATGCCTTTGGCACAGCTGGCTCCTTGCTCTTAGTACTAACTGTGGTCTGTATTGCAAGGCTGGCTCCTTGCTCTTAGGGCTTGTTGGTGGTCTGTATACCTTTGGCACAGCTGGCAACTGTGGTCTGTATTGCAAGGCTGGCTTCTTGCTCTTAGGGCTTATTGGTGGTCTGTATACCTTTGGCACAGCTGGCAACTGTGGTCTGTATTGCAAGGCTGGCTCCTTGCTCTTAGGGCTTATTGGTGGTCTGTATACCTTTGGCACAGCTGGCAACTGTGGTCTGTATTGCAAGGCTGGCTTCTTGCTCTTAGGGCTTATTGGTGGTCTGTATACCTTTGGCACAGCTGGCAACTGTGGTCTGTATTGCAAGGCTGGCTTCTTGCTCTTAGGGCTTACTGGCTGCATGCCTCTTTGGCACGGCTGGCTTCTTGCTCTTAGGGCTTACTGGCTGCATGCCTCTTTGGCACGGCTGGTTTCTTGTCCTTAGGGCTTACTGGTGGTCTGTATACCTTTGGCATGGCTGGCTCCTTGCTCTTAGGGCTTACTGGCTGCATGCCTCTTTGGCACGGCTGGCTTCTTGTCCTTAGGGCTTACTGGTGGTCTGTATACCTTTGGCACGGCTGGCTTCTTGCTCTTAGGGCTTACTGGCTGCATGCCTCTTTGGCACGGCTGGCTTCTTGCTCTTAGGGCTTACTGGCTGCATACCTCTTTGGCACGGCTGGCTTCTGGGTGCGGCTGGCTTCTTGGCATGGGCAGCTCTTGGGTCTGGCTTGTGCGTCTGGCTGTTGACTCCTTTAAGGTTTCTGTCTGGCAGCTTAGCCTTGCTGGAGCATGGTCCAGTTTGCTTGTAAAAGCCTGGCTGGCTTGTTGGTCTGATTTTTTTTCCTTTTGTTTTTTTGTTTTGTTTTTTGTTTCGCTTTCTTTTGGTGTAAAAGTTTGTGTCTTAATATGTTTTCCTCTGCCTACCTCTGTCATCCCTTTTCTTCTCCTGTTGTTGGAATCATTTCGTCTGTTTTTTTCTTTGTGTCTCTTCACCTTGCAAAATTCTTTTGTACTATATATTGTAGTTAGATTACATAAGTTTCTATTTCACTGCTTTTGAAAACCCTTTGTTTTTATCTGCCTTTTATTTTATTTCGTTTTGATTTCATTGTTTTGGCCTCCCATCTTCATTGCTTCTCAGTATGTTTGACCGTAGTGTTTGGATTGAAACCTTTTATAGTCATCTCTCTTCCAAAGCACAGAGAAGAGAGATAGATAATGAAAAGCAGTTGCACCTGTCAATAGTGTAATATCTGAAGTCAGAATTTGCATGGACTCAGTATGTAGAGGCTGAAAAACAAACATGAATGCCTTGAAGTAATAAGATGCTAATCAGTAGCTGTTGCTATGCTGTTGCAGAGTTGGAAGACCAAAGAGGATGGGAATACCAAACCAAGGTGCCCCACGTAGGATTGACTTAAGGACTGATCTTGGGACCTCCCAGGAGAATTTGGACCCTTTTCCTGGGACAGAGAATGGACGGAACGGCATAACTTCCACACCCGCACAAGCCACTTCTGTGGTGAACAGCGACAGATCTGGGGGCAACAGCTGCTCCGACTCCAACAGAAAACGTGGAGGGCATGCAAAATCTGCATGTGACTCACAGTTTGA
This sequence comes from Conus ventricosus, assembly GCA_018398815.1. Lineage (NCBI taxonomy): Eukaryota > Metazoa > Mollusca > Gastropoda > Neogastropoda > Conidae > Conus > Conus ventricosus. The sequence goes on along the minus strand of CM031598.1, from coordinate 96,402,664 downwards.
ATCAGATTTGAGAGCTGGCAGAGTTGGAAGACCAAAGAGGATGGGAATACCAAACCAAGGTGCCCCACGTAGGATTGACTTAAGGACTGATCTTGGGACCTCCCAGGAGAATTTGGACCCTTTTCCTGGGACAGAGAATGGACGGAACGGCATAACTTCCACACCCACACAAGCCACTTCTGTGGTGAACAGCGACAGATCCGGGGGCAACAGCTGCCCCGACTCCAACAGAAAACGTGGAGGGCACGCAAAATCTGCCTGTGACTCACAGTTCGAAGCAGAGTTGAGAGCTGGTGGAGACGGCAATTGTACACAGACCAACAGTTTAGGGCCTGAAGTTCACAAGGAACCGTCAGTGGAAGACCTCCCTTCACCATTGCTGGCGGACTTCGGTGGAAAGAACATGGACGTGGCAGCATTGAAGATCACCTCAGCAAATGGAGTAGGAGAGCAGGACAGCGCCTCTGATCCCCTGAACGGTGACTGCAGTGGCAAACAGTTGTCGTCTCCTGTTGAGCAGAACGGACCTAGCCATGGTGGGAAGACTGGCAATGTTGAGCAGGTTGCTGGCAAAGGAAGTCCCCTCCATTCTTGCAAAAAGGATGGGAAGGAAGGGCATGCACATCAGGGTGAGATTATCTACCCTATGAATAAAGAGTCACCTCCAGTGCCGTCCCTCCCACAGGGAGTGACGCACAAGAGAGAGCTGAACCTTGTGGTGGACCTCCATTCTGAATTACTGGATGGTAAGTATGAACAGTAGTAACACAGAATGTTCCCTTTTGCTGACTGAGTGATTCTCAAAGCAGACATACGCCTGTGTATTCAGGTTTGTTTGGGTGGTTTTTTTTCGAAGTGTCCTGGTGTCGCTTGAAATCTGGGAACGTGGTATCTGGAAAGGCTTCCCAGATATCACAGATTTTTTGGGACCGCATTCCCAAAATGTACTGTGATATCTGGGAAGGCCCGAGATGTCTGGGAACGTGGTCTTTCAGAGCTCAGAAGGGCAGAAAGAAGACGAAAAAAGAATGGATTTTCGAGATAAGGTAGGAAACAATTTATTTAGGTGCAATTGAGATCTTTGGCCTTCTTGTCACTTTTTTCCCCATTAATTTCTTGGCATGATTTTCACAGAGTTCCCAGATTTCATGATTGGAAGTTCAGGAAATCTGGGAACGTGTTCCCAGATATCACGGTAAATCTGGGAACGCGTTCCCAGATATCACGATAAATCTGGGAACGCGTTCCCAGATATCACGGTTCCCAGATATTATACGGCACCGGTCTGTTTTGGAGATTCCCGCCAATCTGCTGAAAAAGTTTGGGGGTATATATGATGTAAGAATCAGACTGTATGGGGCCGTCCCACAATAATAGATAGGTGATGTTAAATCTTTGCATAAATAACTAAACGACCTATCAAGTTTTCGCCACCAATCAAATTCATGATCCATTCTGAAACAATTGGGGTGTTTGAGTGGTCGATTCTGTTGCCAGCAGGACAAATGGAAAACTTACAACAGGGAGTCAGTAGGACCCGTCCTGGAAAGCTTCAGGAGGTCTTTTAATATGAGATAGAGAATCCCATTGACTGTATACAGAATGAACAAGGTAGACCCAAAGGTGCAGGTGGGACCCGCATTGACTGCATATAAAGCGTATTATGCAAAAGAAGTATTTCATTCGTTTTTGTTTTGTTTGCTTACAGTACAATTTGTCTTGCCAAATCTCTGTGTGTGTGTGTGTGTTTTTAAAAAATTTTTAATATACATGTCAACTTGCAAATCTGGCTCCTGTAGGTGTGTGAGGAAACCATCGTAGTTGGTTATCGACATGTATCCTAGATGATCATAGGAAACAGTAATGGGAAGGACAGTTGAATGAGCATGTACATATGAACAAAAACACATTCTGCTCATTTGTATTTATTTTGTTTTGTCTGTACAGTCACAGATATTTTAAACAACAAGTCTTCTTTATAGCACTTCAAGATTGACATTTTAGTTTCCAAACATACCATGGCACATGATGTAATATTTCATATGGTGCTATGCTATGTTAGCTCATTTGTTGTCCTACCAGCAGTTTGAATGTGTGTGATCCCACCTTAACTGCAGTCCTCTTTGTCCCCATCACCCTGCCTCTTCATCCCCATGCTGACTCCCCCCCCCCCCCCTCCCCCCCCACATCGACCTTCCTCCCACTCCTCTCCGTCCATGTTTGAGTGCTACGCACACACACACACAGTTTCAAACAGAACTAGTTTGCCATGCTAAATTGATTGATTCAGACGTGTATTGTTTTGAAAAATTCTTCAACGTACCATTTGTCACATGTTCAGAGACATGGAAGTATACTGAACAACATTAAAAACGCACCGTTTTGATTTGCCGATTTCCCATTTGGAAAAAATGTGTATTTGGATTTGGTATGTTAACACAATTTTTAAGGGACACAGATTCACACTGCCTCGGTTTGTCCGCGCTTGCCGACATTCGTGTGACGCCCACGTGCAACTCGCCCAAAACACTTTTTTTGCCACTGGGCCGAGACTGAACGTAGCTCATCTGTTTCTTTGTCTCAAATGGTGAGTTTGAAGTCATGCCGACTGGAAAACGGTATCAGTTGTCATTTGACCAGGCGAAGTGGTCCGAAAACAATGCCGCGACTGTCTAGTGTCTATGCAAGAACGCGAGCGAGCCATTGGAATGTTGATGGTCGGTATGTCATCGAGAGAGACAGCCAGACAACTGAACTGCAGTCACTCTACAATTGTAAGGCTATCACAACGTTTGGCAGCGACTGGTTCCACCACTGATCGGCGCCGAACGGGCCAACCTCGTGTTACCACACCAGCGCAGGATCGATACATTCGACAGCTTCATCTTCGTAATCGATTCCTTACAGCAGCAGAAACATGTCGCCAGGTGGTTGGTCGACGGGGTCCAGTGTCTGGACAAACCGTTCGACGTCAATTGCAAGAATCAGGGCTCAATGCAAGATGCCCTCATGTTGGCCCAGTCCTCACCCGTAGACACCGTCAGCAACGCCTGCAGTGGGCCAACCAGCATCTGCCATGGACATGACGTCAGTGGAGAGCTGTGCTGTTCTCTGACGAAAGTCGCTTCGCGTTATCTCATGCTGACGGGAGAATGAGAGTCTGGAGGCGTGTCGGGGAACGCTACGCCAACTGCTGCGTGTTTGAAGCCGATAGATGGGGAGGGGGCAGTCTGATGGTTTGGGGGGCATTCAGTCATGACTACCGGACACCTCTGTACTTTTTTGACAACCATGTGAATGCTAACACGTACCAGCAGGTGCTGCAGAACCACGTCGTCCCACTGTTTGGCCAGCACCCGGAGCTGCAGTTCTTCCAGCATGATAATGCACGACCCCACACCGCAGGAGCCACCGCTGCGTTTCTCCAGGCGAACAACATTGCCGTGTTGCCCTGGCCATCTCTGTCCCCTGACATGGCTCCCATTGAACACGTCTGGGATGAGCTGGGGTGTCTTGTGGCCCGTGGAAGACGTCCACAGACTCTCGATCATTTGAGGCGCGCACTGACCGAGGAGTGGGATGGACTGCCACAGGCGTTCTTGCACAACCTTGTCTACTCCATGAGGAGGCACTGCCAAGCGTGCATCGGGGCAAATGGCGGACACACTCGGTATTAGAGCTCGCGGACGGACATGCTCGTCGTGGTGTACTTTTTGACAGGGACCCTAGTGAAGTCAACAGCTAATTTCAGATGAATTCGGCCATTCTTGTCACGAACAGACATTTTGTTTAATTGAAAAATGGATGCGTAATCAAACATGCTTACTTTCATTAAATAATTCTGTACTACCAACGTTGTCTGGGTCTTTTGGCAAGCGGTGCGTTTTTAATGTTGTTCAGTATAGTTCTAAAAAAGTCTAGAAGTTTCTGAAAATGGGATTGTTTTTGTTGCTATTTGTGATTTTATTTATATTTTCAATGCATTTTAATTACTTATTTATTATACCTCAAGACTGTAAACCTTACGACTTAAAAACCAGGAACAGGTATTAGTAAGTAATGGTTTAATTGTTAGGGAGAAAATGATCTATAGCTGCAAGGGAATTGAAGGATTACCCTCTGGTTGGGAAGGAGAAATGGTCTTGTGAATATTTTGTGAGTCCTGATCCAGGAAAAGGCTTTTGATTCACTTTCCAAATCTTAAATAAATGTTAGCGAACCGCCCAGAGAACGTGGACAAACGAGTCACAAGACAAAACACAACGCGTTTCGACCTCTTAGGTCTTCCTCAGGTGAGACATAAACGAATAAAACAACGAAAATTCACTTAGCTTTGATCGCTTCAGATCGCTTCACTATCCAAGTTGACCTTTTCTCTTATTTGCCTCCCTCCGGGGGGTTGCGACCTTTGTCGTGGTCGGAGGGTTTGCGTGGTCCAGTGATCCCTTAGGCTTTGCTGGCGGGGGCATCAATACTTGGAGATAGGCTGTTTTTTTCACACTGCTTCTAGGCCTGAGAGGTGCAGATGCTGTTTGGCCTAAGCGTAACGTGGTAAGGAGTTGATGCCCCTGGTGGGCTTCCCATGTCAGATAGGCTAAGGGTGAGGATCCTGACTAAGAGTAACCCGCCTTTCTCCTTTTCTTGTTTTCTGCCTCCCTTATTTGGCCCTTTTCTATCTTCGTCTCCCTTCAAGTCTTCTTTTCCACACTCTTCTCTCTGTGGTCTCCTTAAGATCCGCCGCGTTTGCCGTGCGGTGCGACCTGTGTCGGAGGGGAATGAGATCCTGGTGATTGAGAGGGCCAGCGCTCTCAACACATCACTTTGGCTCGGACCTCTCCTAGACAGGGAGTACACTTTGGCCCGGGTGTACTAATCGGCTCCCCTTCTTGGGGTTGGGTCAAGACGGGCAGTTCCCCAGCTGGCCAAGTAAACCCCTGCAGTGCTCAGCTCTCTGTTCCCGGGAGTTGAGCATGATCAGGGGGGATAGGGTTGGTTGCTTCTGCTTGTCGTATGTCTCTCCCGAAGCCTGGAAGGGGTCAAGACATTGGTTTCTTGGCCCTGGCCCCTTAGTTGGACTCCAAGTGGGTGGGTAAGGGAGGGATGAAATATAATAAACTAAAACATGGCTTTTTCAAAAAATATCCCCCCCAAAAGGAAGAGGAGGGCAGCATCCCCTATTTCAGGGGAACGTTATTCTGACAGCGATTCTGACAGTGAGGTACGACAGAGAACAGGTTTGTGGGCTTCCTGGCTCGTGGTGGAGGGGACGGAGCAGGAAAGACCCCTTTCAGCTCTGAGCCCTTTTGCTATTCAAAAGGGCTTTCAAGGCTTAGCAGGTGACCCTCAGTCCGTCAAAAGGTTGAGGAATGGATCGTTTCTAGTTCAATGTCGATCAAGAAAACAATCTGAACAGCTGTTGAGGGCAACAAAATTAGTGGATAGGGAGATCAGGGTGACTCCCCATAAACAGTTAAATTCATCGAAAGGTGTGATTCGCTGCAGAGATCTAACGGGTGTCTCAGAGGCAGAAATAAAAACGGAACTGGCGTCCCAGGGTGTGACGGAGGTGCGCAGGGTGACAGTCAAGAAAGGTGCAGAGAGAGTGGCCACCAACACCCTCTTTCTGACCTTCTGCAACCCTGTGCTGCCTCCGGTCATCAAAGTTGGATACCTGAACGTCCGTGTTCAGTTGTATGTCCCGTCCCCGTTGAGATGCTTCAGGTGCCAGAGGTTTGGACATGTCAGAGACCGCTGTTCTGGGCAGGAGGTGTGCGGTGTTTGCTGCAAGGCAATCCATGATGGGCCGTGCAAAGATCCGGCACATTGTGCTAACTGCAGTGGCGATCATCCCTCCTCTTCAAGAAACTGTCCTCTTTGGATTCAAGAATCCACCATTCAACGAATAAAAACGGAAAAGAAGATATCCTTTTTTGAAGCCCGCAAGCAGGTTGTGGGCAGTCAGACTCCAACAGCTTCATATGCTTCGGCCGTAAAGTCGGTTCCCGCAGTTTCCACTCGATCAGTCTGCTGTCAGACTGATGACTTTACATTTTCCAAAACATTGCAAGTCAGAACTGTCAACTCTGGTGGAAGCAGGTCCACCACCTTCCCACCCAAAGTGACTGCCCCTGGTGGAGGCAAAAAATCCGCCACCCCTCAGACTGCCCAGCAGTCTACAACATCTGCTGCTGGGCAGATTAAAAAACCAGCAATTCCGCCTCGAACTCTCCTATCCAGTGCCCGTGCGGGCAAGGGAGTTCCACCCAATGTGGAGACGGTGGAGATGAGAAAAAAACCTCCACCATCTCCCAAATCCAGACCTCCACCATCTCCAAAATCCAGGCCTTTGTCACCTGCGGGCAAGTCTGCCAGCGGGTCCAAAGACCAACACAGTCCAGTGCAACTAAAAAAATAAGTTCACTCCATTGGCCGCAGATGCTGATGAGGAGATGACCTGATCTCTCTCCTTTTCGCCCTCTGCACCATGGATAGTACAATATTCCATTGGAATATCCGTGGACTAAATTCCAACTTTGAGGAGCTGCAGCTTCTGTGTCAATCTATAAAACCTTCCGTCGTGGCTCTTCAGGAAACCCAAATTCAAAGCCAGAAGACCTTTACTCTTTCTGGCTTTAATATACTTTCGAAACCTGCACAACCATCCACGTTGGGACTGTCGGGCGGTGTTGCCCTTCTCCTACACAAAACTCTGTTGTATAGTCCTGTCGCTCTGTCTACCTCCCTTCAGGCTGTAGCTGCGAGAGTCACTCTCCACAAGACTGTGACAATCTGTTCCTTTTATCTACCTCCTTCTGTCCCGGTTTGTCGTCAGGACCTTGTCAGTCTGATAAGAGAACTTCCTCGACCTTTTTTGCTGTTGGGTGACTTTAACGGTCACAACCCTCTTTGGGGTAGTGCCGGTACGTCATCCAGAGGTCTGCTGATTGAGGATGTCCTTTCGGATTTGGATTTGTGTTGTCTGAACGACGGATCTGCAACTTACCTCCACTCTTCCACAGGTTCACTTTCGTGTTTAGATTTGTCGGTTTGTGACCCCTCGCTGGTCCTGGACTATGAGTGGTCTGTCCATGACGATCTGCACGGAAGTGACCATTTCCCCGTCTTACTACAACCCGTCATAACTGAACACGTCTCTGTCTCTCAACATCTAAATTACAAGAAAGCAAACTGGATCTATTCGCAACCACTATTTCTAAAGAATTCCAGGACACTGACTTTCTTCAGAGTCTGGACCCAGCTGAATCACTGTCTAACACTGTGATCAAGTGTGCTAAAGCTTGTATTCTAGTGTCTTCCGATAAACTTCAAATGCCAAAAACACCCTGGTTTGATTCAGACTGCCAACAAATTTCCAAAGTTCGAAAACGGGCTCAGCGTCAGGTGTACCAACGACCTTCGGGTCCCAACGCTCGAGCCCATCAAAAACTCCGTGCTAAATCTAGACACACTTCTAAAATCAGTAAACGTCGGTCCTGGAGAAGCTTCTGCTCCAGGCTGACATCAAAAACTTCCAAGAAAAAAGTGTGGAACATCATTAAGAAATCAAAGGGAAGAACACCTGTCCCACTGTGAACCATCTCAAGTTTTCGGATTCTTTAATAACAGAGAAAAAAGCAGTTGCTAATCTGCTTGCTTCAACCATTGAAAAGAATTCCTCCTCTTCTAATAAATCAGCCACTTTTGTCAAAAACAAAGCCCTAAAAGAAAAATCACCCTGCAACTTTTCGTCCGACAACATGGAAGACTACAATCTTCCTTTCACGTTAAACGAGCTGAAATCTGCCTTGCTTTCTTGCAGCGATTCCTCTCCAGGTATAGATGAAATCCATTATCAGCTGTTGAAACATCTTCCGCTAGAAGGTCTGAACATACTGCTACAGGTCTACAACCATGTGTGGACTACAGGTTTTTTTCCACCCTCTTGGCGAAAAGCCCTCATTATTCCCATCCCCAAACCTGGAAAAGATCTTTCTAATCCTTCAAATTACCGTCCCATAGCTCTGACCAGCTGTGTCTGTAAATTGATGGAAAAAATGGTCAATGCTGGGCTCATGTGGAAACTTGAAACCGATGGCCTTTTGGCGAAAGAACAGTGTGGTTTCCGCAAACATCGGACTACCGTTGACCATTTGATTCGTCTGGAATCTACACTTCGGAACGCCTTTCTGAACAAACAGCATGCAGTGGCAATTTTCTTTGACTTGGAGAAGGCCTACGATACCACCTGGAAGTCGGGGATACTTCATGATCTCCACGATCTGGGTTTTCGAGGTCATCTTCCGCTTTTTATTCAAAATTTTTTGGCAGAACGACAGTTTCAGGTCCGGGTTGGCACCACTCTCTCTGATGTCCACGAGCAGGAGTTGGGTGTTCCACAGGGGAGCATACTATCTCCTGCCCTCTTTAGTATTAAGATCAACAACATTGTTCAATCAGTTCAGCAGGGTTCAGACTGCTCATTGTTTGTGGATGATTTTGCTGTCTACGCAACTGGAAGCCTGTACCCGAGTGTCCAGCGCAGGCTCCAGCTTTGCGTAGATAAAATCCATCGGTGGGCGGATGAAAACGGTTTCACCTTTTCTGCTACAAAAACCCAGTGTATTCACTTCCATAATTTCCGTCAGTTTTTTCCAGATCCGGAACTTCAAGTAGGGAAATCTCCCATTCCAGCTGTTAAAGAGGCCAAATTTCTGGGAGTCATTTTTGACCACAAACTTAACTTTCTCAGCCATATTAAAAACCTCAAAACTGCTTGCCAAAAGGCACTGAATATTCTGCGGGTCGTAGCACACACCGACTGGGGCGCTGATAAGAAAACTTTGTTGCACCTCTACAGAGCCCTGGTCCGTTCCAAACTGGACTACGGTTGTGCTGTGTACGGCTCCGCAAGATCATCTTACCTCAAACTCTTGGACCCTATCCACCATCAAGGGCTTCGTCTCTGTCTTGGAGCGTTCCGCACCACCCCTGTGTACAGCCTGTACGCAGAGGCGGCTGAACCTTCACTGTCCAAAACCCCAGGCTGAAACTGTCTTTGAATTATTACATCCGACTGTTCTCAGAACCGCAGAATCCTGCCTATGACTGTGTTTTTGACCCTCCGTTCCAAAGTAAGTTTGAAAATAACCCGAAATGTATTCCGCCGTTTGGGCTTCGTATGCAGCCTCATGTGCGGAATGCAGGTATAGACCTGGGAGTAGTTTCCGATTTTTCCAAGTTTCCGGATCAACCTCCGTGGACCTTTTTCACACCAGAGATTCGTTTCGATCTTGCAGCTTTTCGCAAAGAGTCTACCAGCTCTCTGGCGTACAAGGCATTGTATGCTGACCTCTGTTCGAAATTCCCATCCTATCAAAAGTTTTCACTGACGGTTCCAAGTCTGAGGATGGAGTGGCCTGTGCAGCCTACTGCCCTGGGGCTCCTTCTCAGATACTGTTGGAGCATATCCATTCCGATGCTTCTGTCTATTCTGCTGAACTTACTGCTCTGGTACTGGCTTTGAAGATAATCTCACATTCTTCAAAGAGGGACTTTCTGGTTCTGTCGGATTCGCTGTCAGCTTTGGAAGCCATAGCTGGCCGCAACCTTCAGCATCCAGAACTTTTGCATTTCTTTGAACTTTTTAGCAAGTTGAAAGCGGACGGTTACAACATTACTCTTGCTTGGGTTCCTGGTCATGTTGGCATCGGCGGGAACGAAATGGTTGATCGTTTAGCCAAGAACGCCACAAGAGAGAAACTGTCCAACATTTATATCCCTGTTCAGATGTGAAACCCAAAATTAACGATTATGTGAGAGACCTCTGGCAGGAGGATTGGAACACACAGACGAGTAACAAACTCTTTCAGATCCGTCCAAACCTTAAGGACTTCCTCCCATCCACGTCGGGAGGTCGTAAAGAGGAAACGGTTCTGTGCCGGCTGCACACCGGCCATTCGTATTTTACCCATGCTTACCTTTTAAAGAGTGAAGAAGCTCCGTGGTGCATTCCATGTCATGCGCCACTCACAATGAAACATGTTCTTTTAGAGTGTTGGGACTTGCACGATGTGAGACACAAACATTTTACAGCGGAGTCCATGAAGATCCTGTTCAGGGATGTCCCGCCTGATGTGATCCTTGAGTTTTTGAGAGAGATTAACATTTTTCATCTGATTTAAGATTTTACGGAAGAAAGATTTTTAACAAAGTTTCTGGTGCGTTTGTAGACGATGTCATTTCATGAGATGTATGAAAGTGGTTTTTTTTTTTTTTTTTTTTATGACTGGTGAGTTGATTTTAACGTGGTGACAGCCCTGATATGGCCCTTTGCGGTCGGCTGGGCTATAAGCAACATTATCTTATCTTATCTCTTATTTGCCTGTGAATCAACATGAGATAATAACCAGTTTATGTCATTTAAACCACTGACGTTCTGTGCCCCCTGAGGTATTTGTGGGGTACAGTGTACATTTTGATTAGAAGTGTACCAGCTCACAAATACATACACATACTTTCACACATGCATGCACGCATGCACATACAAGCACGTGCACACATATCACTCGCACTCTCTCTCTCTCTCTCTCTCTCTCTCTCCTCTCTCTCTCTCTCTCTCTCTCTCTCTCTCTCTCTCTCTCTCCTCTCTCTCTCTCCTCACACACACACACACACACACACACACACACACACACACACACGTATACACACACACATACACACACATAAATATTATCACCATCATCATCTTTATATGTCTTCATAATGTGATTTTTACTTTATATTTTCAGCACAACTACTACCCAGTCTGTCCACTGAAACGTATTTTATAGGGCAGCTTTTAACAGTCCCAGATCAACATTTCTTCCCTCCTTGCATTGATGACAAACCGCGTAAGTTACTTTTATTCAATAATTGATTTTTAAAGTCTGGGGGATTAACCTGTTAACTGTCATGTTAATCTGTTTGTTTTTAGCTAACACGTTTGTTATTATCAAACTTTTATAACAAGAGGGTTAAACAACTCTGGGTTATGTTTTTAAAAAATTTGATCAGTCCCAGCTTGCACTAAATTTAGTATAAAAATCTTGTGGATGTTATTCTCTCTGCATGTGTTTCTGTGTGTTATTGTTACAACTGACCATTTGGATCACTGACATCCAGGGGTATCATTTGATTTCAAAGGCACCACTGGCTTCCCACTTTTTGGTCATCCCATGTGCTTCCTCTGAAGTTTCAAGGGATTGTAGTATACTCTTTTGCATCTTTATTTCATCTGCATTAGGCTCTGTTGACAGGTGTTTATAGTTTTCAGTGTGACTGCTGCCGACCCTGCTTGCTGATATGCCTGTGGTATTCCAACGTGCCAGGGGAAAGCTGAATTTCTGTTCGTCCTCTTTGTGCCATGATAACGGAGCAGAAACGATAAAAAATGAGCCAGTCCACGTGTTTTGTAGACAAAACTGAGACGATTGCATTTCCAGCACTCTTTTCCTCTGCATGGCCAGTGACTTGATGCTTGTGCGCCCATTCTCCTTCCTTGTCCCTCCTCCCACTTTGGTTACCACTCTTCAAGCCCACTGCCCACATGCCAGTCGAAGACACATATCCACTGAACATGTCAGTCAGCTGTCAGTGGACGTAACTCTTTGGCAAAAGCCATCATAAACACCCACTTTGTACCTGCATTAAGAGACGTGTGATCGCATGGCCGCTGGCTCATAGCCAGTGTTTTGCAAAGTCGTAGTCAGTGTTGCTATGTGGGACCGTCATAAATTCAGCTGTGCCTGTTTATCTACAATTGTGTTAAAATGGACAGTTCCCACTCCCTTTCACTTATACTCTCAACATTAGCTGAAAACTTTTTTGTTGTTGTTTTTGTTTTGGTTTATTTAGTTTTGCCTAAGGCACATTACAAGGTAGGAGTGCCAGGTAGTAAGCGTGATGGTGTGATTTTCTTCTGTAGCTCATCAGTCATATTACTAACTCAGTGTAACACTAATAGATAGGCACATCTGGACATCTGGTGGTGCATTGATTCACCAAAACAATATAATACCATGCCAGTAGAAAACATTAGATTTCAGATTCAAGTCCTGGATGGGTTGGGATTTTTCCTGGCCCATTAGCTTTTTGGAATTAAGGATGTCGTGTTTGTCTGTTGGACGGATTGATAAGTCATGGTGCATGCTGTGCACAGTGTAATCTCCTTTATACATAGTACATCAATGGAATTTTTCATATGCAAGAATTTTGTTGGAAAACTTTACGCATGTTCTACAAAGTCTATCACCATTAACGAAGTACGTAAAAAACAGAAGGCAGCCACTGGCCCCATTACAGATCTGCTGATGACGGTTGAGAACTGGAGACTGAATGAACACCTTGATTTGCGAAAACCATCTTTTACGGCTATAATGTAGTGGGAAACAGAAGAAGCAGAAAACAAGAGACAGATGGCAGGTTAATGGATGGCCTGACCTTTGGCAATTCCCTGAGGGCAGTGGAAGATCATTAGATGCAGTATGAGGATAGCAGAAAATTGTCAGTTCAAGTGGTGCCCCAACGACCACAGAGTTAAGGGACTGAAATGATGTCAGCTGTGTACAATATCTTGGTATGCATGCGATGAAGAAGCCATTTTGTTTTTATTTTTATTTTTATTTTACTGTAAGGATTTGATACTTGACCTGTGTTTAGTTAAATTGATGTTCCTTTTTTTTTTTTCAATTCAGTTTTGGTCTTTCATTCAAAATTTTGTTGTGTGTGTGCCTGTTGTTTTTTCTTTCATTTTTTATGTGTTTTTATCACTTTCAGCAATTGAGGATCGGAATTATTTCTATTCAACGCACAATGCTGTGTATTTTGCTGTGACGTTTATGCAGAAGCAAAAGGAGTAAGTACTTGGATCGTGCTTGTCCCAGTTTTTCTTTTCTTTTTCTTCATCTGTTCAGAATAGAAGGAATTCCAGGAAAAAGGGGATTCTAGGTCTAGCTAAGTATGTTATCAGATTTTTTTAACGTAATATGTTAAGAAAAAGATTCTGCACTGCAGGTTTTTTGTTTTTTCTTTGTCTTTTAACAGTTTAGTGAGAGATTCCAGATTTAACATTATGTTGGTGTGACCTTTTCTTTTTCAAAATGTTTTAATTAAGATGTGATAAGAAAGCAACAGTGAAGTTAGTTCATAGTGTTTGAGCAGTATCATAGGGGTTTTTCTTTTTTCTAAAGACTTTTCTATTAGTTTATTCAGTTAGTGCAAATCATTTTGCATGTTTTTCTCGGCTTCTCACTGTAAACGTAAAGAAAAAGTCTGTAGTAGAAAGAATGGGTAGGTTAAGCTGACAGTGACATTCCAGAGAACTGGAATTAGGTTACTGTGCACAGAAGGACTGATACCATGGCTTCCAGAGAAAGAAGGCCATTTTTTTCATTATTAACTTATGGTCAAGAAACTATGTATCAGAAAGCACCTGTGTGTGGTTCAGTAAGTTTTGGCAACCAAGTATGCAGATGAAATCAGGACATGATCTTGGTGCTGATTGTAGAGGGCAGGATCGCATGAATCATGCTAGTGTCGTTGACTGGATGCTTAAATGGAAGCCGATCACAGGTTAGCGCGTTCATGCATAACATGAAAAAAGTGCTGTATAGCCTAAGGGGTATAATCCTAGTTGAACTTTGACAAAAAATGATTGCATGGTTGCGTCAAGTGCCAAAGTGATGAACACCATGCATACATCTATACTTATCAGTGAAGAAATTCATGATTGGTGCAACTATTTTCTTTTAGCCAGTCCTTTCTCTTGATCTTCAGATTTTTTAAAATTATAAATGCATCTGCAGCAAACCAAAGAAATGGAAGTAGACAGATACACCAAAGAAAGACGACGTAGAGAAGGAGACACGGTAGCCTGGCAGTGGGCATGATGCAGAGGCAAGCACCTCAAGGGAGTCGGCAGTGAGCTTATTTGCCAGTACAAACAAGATTCAGGAAAGAAATGTGTTATAAAGGAGGATTATAAGTCACTGTTTTAATTTCTTGAAATACATGTTTAAAGAGAAACGATAATTAACCCGCCAGACAAAGGGACAAACAGATTACAAGACGAAACGCTATGCGTTTCAAACTCTTTGGTCGTCCTCCGGCGAGAGAAACAACATGCAGGACAATGAAAATGAAGAACTGAAGAACAAGCAGTCACTTTTCAAATTGGGTGCATCCCAATACCTCCTTGCTGCTTTTGTCCCTGTGCCACTGTGGACAGCACAAATCATCTTGTTTTTGCTCCTACAGACTGTCTCCCTTACTCCCACCACCTCTGCTCTCCTGTTTAAACTCATCTGTACACAGTACAAATCAAGTCATCACACAGACTTAACTCGGCATGAACCAAGCAGTGCAGTCTGGCCAGACTGTAATTTCTAGTGTGCTGGTTGGCTTCCCAGCTTAGTCTTATGGCCGCTGGTGTACTCTGATTAATGCAGATGTGATAATTTAGAGGGTCACTCTGATTAATTTAGGTGACTATGATTTAGAGAGTATTAATGATAAGAAAGTTTAAGACTGATGTGAGTTGCATAGGGATGATCATTTGTACTTAACCATAAGCTATTGCGTGCAGCCATTTTGACATCATGCTGCCACAATATATCCCCGCTTGTAAAGAGTAATATTCTTTTTAACAATGAGGGCATTTATACATGTATAAGGTGCATCGTGTTGTTGCTTTTTCTTGTGTACTTTATGCTGTGTTGCTGTATTTATCATTTTGGTGCTGTTTCACAAGAGAAAATATTTTTACCCATCTGATCGCAGACTTTTCAAAGCGTTGGACAAGCCCACTCTCACGCTGTTGAGTGAAAACCAAAGACTTCAGGATTTTTGTCCTGAATTTCAACAAGAATTGAAAGATTTTTGCGCAACTCTCGAAGATCCTGTGAGTTTTCATTTAATGGCTTTGTTTTTCTTTTTTTTTGTGTGCGTGTTTGTGTGTGTCATTGTGAGTACACCTTCAACAATACTCTAGACTGTAAGCAATCACTTTGAGAATATAGATATATATTTTTCTGTCTGCACTGTGTCTGTAGTACTTAGTCTCAAACAGTGATGTTCTTCACTGTCGCACTAGTTCCTGCATTCAAACAATGACACATTTACTGTAAACACCAGTACCTAAGTTCAGACAGTGATGTTCTTCACTGTTGCACTAGTTCCTACATTCAAACAATAATACATTTACTGTACAGTGGTTCCTAGGTTCAAACACTGATGTTCTCCACTGTCTTACCAGTTCCTGCATTCAAACAATGATGTATTTACTGTAACTGTAAACAACTGGTTCCTAGGTTCAAACAATGATGTTCTTCACAGTTGCACCAGATCCTGTATTCAAACAGTGGTATATTTACTGTAAACACCAGTTCCTAGGTTCAATGATCTTCACAGTTGCACCAGATCCTACATTTAAACAGTGATATATTTACTGTAAACACTGGTTCCTAGGCTCAAACAATGATGATCTTCACAGTTGCACCGGTTTCTATATTCAAACAGTGATGTATTTACTGTAGCACCAGTTCATTGGTTCAAACAATGATATATGGATGAAACCACACATCCGGAAACTGGAATTCAGCCTTGCCGTTTGTCCAGAGATTTTGAAATCACGCAATGCTCGGGGTTGGGGGGGGGGGGGGGGGTGGGGGGGGGGGGGGGGGGGGGGGGGGGGGGTGGGGGGGGGGTT
>CM031598.1:96266919-96381919 GCA_018398815.1 Conus ventricosus | reverse complement strand
TTTTCAGAATGTACCTGTAATGTTTTTCATGGTCTGATCTGTTCGGGATGTATTATGAGTGAGTGAGCGTAACGGGACTCCGTAGCATCATCATCAGCATCATCCTCATCGAACAGCATGAAAAAGTCTCAAATTCTGTTGTCCTTCATGCCCTGCTCTCATGAAGATCAGTGTTTTGATTTCCTCTTTTCTCCTGTATACCAGCCCTGATGTGGCCCTTTGCGGTCGGCTGGGCTATAAGCAACATTATCTTATCTTATCTTCTCCTGTATACCCTTTGCGAGTTCACGTCGAGGTCGTTGGGCGAGTTTGCAAGGACAGACATGGTGGCAGCCTCTGGAGAAGGAAGTTACTCAAACTGGCGCTGCAACTCGACAATTGCTGTTATCAGTAGGCTGTTTTGTACCTGGTGTCTCGCGCATGCTGTATGAGAATAGACACCACTGAAAACCACCGAAGTGACCTGGCTGCAGTCCAGTGTCTCTTCTGGTGGGTGGCCTCACGCCAACTTGACAGTGGGGGAGGGGTGTAGGGGGAGGACCCAAGACTGTGGCTGTACGTGTAAACATTTTGCTTATGTATTGATATAACGTTGTAGAGAGATGGCAGTTTGTCCTCTTAAAGGCTTGTCAGGTGCACATGAGGTCCTTGGAGGGATTCTTGGTTTTTAGGTCTGGAAATATTGGGAATCATGTTTACTTTTCCAGGAGTTACAAGTTTGAAAATATGAGGAAGATAAAATGTATGATGCTGTTTGTGAAAATCCTGGAAAAGTCACCAGCCATAGTTTAGCTGCAGACTACATTTTTGTTTTACTGCACGCTGTCGTCATATTTCCTCAAGAGTTTACATGCACACGTCTTGGAGACAGATGAGAACACCTAACATACCGTTTAGTTTTAGTATAGAATGATACCTGTTTCTTGGTAAAATTTTAATCTCATTATTGTAAACTTTGATATCCTTGATTTTTAGAATGCAGTATTACACATGGTGAAGTTTCTTTTATTTTTATTTATGTAAATATTTTTGTAAGATGCTGTGGTCTGAAGATGATAGTGCTTGAGCTTGTTAATCGTTCAGCAGCGTGTAAATTGTTGCACAATCAAACGATTTTTGTTTTTCCACACAGGCATGCAAGCAGGAACATAAGAAAGGCCCAGCAGACACTATAGAAAACTACAGTGCATGGGAGTAAGTATTGTAGACTGCAATTACAGAATGAATACCCAGTCAGCATGTATTTGCAATATTTCTGCATGAGTTCTCTTAAACGGGGATTCAATGTTTTTGTGATAAACAAGAGGTGGCTGGCACGCTATGGCAAATGGAACAAGAGGAAAAGATGGAGGGAGACATTATGGATGGAAGAGGGTCAGACTTAGAACCATCTGGTAATGGCACGACAGAATGGTCAGTATGAGCCATTGGACAGAAGTATTAAGCCAAATGGGGAGTAAAACTAATCAAGTACACACATGCAAGCGTGCGCACACAATGCACACTCACTCGCTCACATGTGCATGCTCGCGCACACACACACATACACTATTTATGCACACATTTATATGTATATATACAAACACAGCAAAATTTCAGAAAAAAACACGAACTTTTTGTTTTCAGAAATGGGTAAAATGCAGGCATTACTCTAGGTACACAAATTTCCCCCACCTGTCTCACCACCTCCCTCCCTGTGCTATCTCTCTTGACCTCCACCTTCTTACCTTCCCTGTCTCCGTCTTTTCGCACACACACACCATTGCTGTGCCTGAAATCCTTGGTCTGCCTGTGCAGAAAAGCAGAGTTCAGTCTTAATAGCCTGAAAAGCTTATCCTTCTCTTCAGCCTTAGTGAACCGCATTCCAGTGGGAAGAAAGTATTGGAAGAGTGTGACAGCAGGTGGTTTTCAGAGAAACCCCCCACCCGCCAAGTTATTTTTGGTGATTTTTTTACCTTTAAAAATGAAGAGTGTTGTGAAGCCTGTGACCTTCAAGATTATTAAATCAGTGACAATAATCTAATCATAGAGCCATCGACATTTTTGGTCATATTTTGAAAATTCAAGAGACTGACACAGAATGACCAGAACACGCAATTTATGCATTGTTTCAAAGTTGTTAATGTTTGCTTTTGAAATATTTAAACAGATTGTCTTGAGTGCGTATTAACATTTTTATGAATGTCTGCATTTTGTTGTGAAATTGAAATTTTACTGCAATTACATCGTTGATCATTTAAAAAAAAAAAAAAAAAGTGATGCCTTCTGTGTCAGTTTCTACTGTCCATTAGCAGGTAAACAAGAAAGAACTTGGTGATTTTTCTGTCACGGTAAAGTTTCCATCATATACCTGCATTCATCATTGGATTCTTCACTAACAACAAGTTCATTTGCCAGTCAGTGAGCACTGCTGTTGCTCCACTGTTTTGGGGGAAAGCGACCTCTGATCCGTGTTGAAGCAACACTGTAGGAAAGAAAACTAGACTGTTTTGGGTCGACAGATAAGACATAACGGATAGGATTGTGCTAGTGATTGCTGCAGTTCTCTTGGATTTAAAGTCACATATGGGGTAGTTCAGTCTTTTACAGAATAATATGACAATGGGCCCAGTAATGGATGTTTCATTTTGAAGTACTAGTGGTCCTCTGACACATATCAAAACCATCACGCTAGTGATTGTTGCAGTTTCTCTTGGATTTAAGGTCACATACGCATAGTTCAGTCATTTACAGAATAACATGACAATGGGCCCAGTAATGAATGTTTGATTTTGAAGTTCTGGTGGTCGTCTGTCCATATATCGAAACCAGGTTCAGAGCTAAAAGGGTCTCTCATGTTATCCTCAAGTGCCTGAACATATTGATGTAGTTTGTAAAAAGGTATGATTACTTCCCACAGCTGTACTGATATGTAGCCATCGAAAACAAAAGAAGAGTCGATCTTCATCGAGAACGAGTGTGGAAGAAAAGGCAGCATGTAAATAACAAGGAGGAGTGACAGCAAATTGTTAGAGAAACAATAGAAGTACTGATACAATGGGATATGTTGCAGGCAAGACCTGGAACAGAGAATGGTCTTCTCCATGGGACCCAACCCACCTCCTATTTTCCCTGGAATTCTGGAGTTTTTTGTGTATTTCATCAAGACGGCCAACCACTCCATGTTCAACATGTACTTGAAAGATGTGTTGATCACGAATATACACAGGGTATGTTTCACTTCTTTCCTTATCAGCCTATACATACGAGTGTTAAATGAACATTCGGTGTCAGGAATTCTGTGTTTCACCAGTTCTTGAAAAATCTGAGGGTCACTTAACATGGAGTCTTTTAGCCAGGGTACGACAACAACAACAACAACTTAACATGTACATTGTATGTATGATTGATTTGTGCATCTGTATATATATGACCTTCCACCACAACCGAGTTGCCAATTCCTGTAGACTATTTGGAGATGCCAGCCAAAATAGGTGGTAAAGGTGACAAGAGTCGCTTTTGGGATCTGCCACTGGATTACCTTCATTGTTTTTGCCTGTGCGTGCCACTGTCAGCAAAGTTATAACATTTTACTTCTCTCTTCATTGAAAATGTGATTTGAAAATTAAAATTTAAGAAACTGATTTATTAAAGTGTCATATTTTAGGAGAAAGTTCTTGTATGGACACTTAAGTTGTGAAAATGATTTTAATGTGATTGATATGAGTATAAGAATTTTATGAGAATTGGATGTTGGTTATAGGGAAAATTTCATGTTGGATATTTTTCATAGAAGTGCCTGTCATAGGGTTACAGTGTTATGACAACATTATCTCACAAAGTAAACATCTAATTTAGAAACAGCTTTCACTGCTTACAAGAGCGTAAAAGAAACATCTAGCAAAGCATAATGTGAAACAATGAATCAACAGGTATTATGACAACATTATCTCACAAAGTAAACATCTAATTTAAAAACAGCTTTCACTGCTTACAAGAGCGTAAAAGAAACAGCTAGCGAAGCATAAAGTGAAACAATAAATCAACAGGTGACAGGCACTTCTCTTTTCATGGTGGAGGGTCACATACATTGGTTAAACAATGTGATGAGTTCTTTGTTCAGCCAGTGAAAGAAAAGTCTGTTAATCACACACCCACATAATGTATATATGTATATATCTGTTGAAACCAAAAGTTGTTTTGATAAGAACATTCTGAGTGTAAAAAGAAAAGAAAAAAGAAACATATGCTTTAACTTGTTCGATTTATGAAGGGTGGATGTTGTTCATTGATTTCCCTACTGCATTTTTTCTTATTTTAATGGCAGAAAAGTGGAGTATATTCCATGTGGAATGCATGGACTGAAAATAGTGAGTAGTCATCAAGTGCTGGCTTTAGTGAAGATTGACATTATTCAATTTAGCATGGGTACTACTGTGCTGGTTGTGTTCCAGAATGCTAGTTTTTAATAATGATTGGCGCTGGCGATGCCTTTTTTTTTTTTTTTTTTTTAAACTGAGGAGCAACGAATTTTCGAACAGTGGATTAAATCGGAAACACAGTTCCACTATTCGTTTTAATTCCGATCCAAGTTTTTAGCGCGTTCAGTTTTCGCTCTTCCATGCTGGAGGTATGAAGTGCTCCACTTCCTTCAGGTTGACTCAACACCAGAAACTTGCGTGCATTTGAAAGTCAATACTCTACACGTTAGGGTGACAGCAGAACAATTGTTACAATGCTGTTTTTGACAAAAGGCGATGTCTCGGGGCTAGAGGAGGTGGAGAAAGGCGTGAGAAGTCGATGGCGATGGGAATGGCTGATGGAAAAATATACAAACGGTAATATTTGGCCTGTGGCTACAGAAAATGGACACGCTAGGGGAGGCTTTCTGTCCCGTTTGTTTGAAGATTTCAGAGTTCAGAACAATTTAAATGGAGACAATAAATTGTACAGTGACTTCAATCTTCTTGTGTGGCGATTTCAAATTGATTGCCAAGACTGAATCTGTAGAGTAGCTGTATTGTGGCTTCATACACCAAGTATATCTGCAGCCATCAGCCAAAAATGCATTCATTCATGTAGTAGCCCTAGTTTTCAGTGACTTCAATGTCACGAGTATAACTCGTACTGACTTTAGAAGACAATCTTTAGTCCCTCTTCACTTCAAAATACAATCTGCAATGTATGGGTGATTAAAGGGTATAAAGGTATGTATAGATTAAATGTGAATAAAAAAAATTAGAGAAAGAAGTGGGTTTTTTTTTTCTTCATGAAATTGCATTTTAGTTGTGTTTTATGTATTTATTTACGAACTTTTAGCTTTCATTTCAGGCCTAATATTCCACTTTACATTCAGTGAGAGCCTTTTTCGTTTGCATTCTAAAAATGCGTTTTTCTTTCACCTGGGGGGGGGGGGGGGGGTGTTGGGCATTGCCCCCCTGATCTCCCAACAAGCACACTGCCCTTGTACCCAACCAGGACCTTGGTGGCCCCTTGACCCCTGCCTTTCAGGTTTTTACAAGTCTACTAGTAGCACCCATGTTTTAGTAGTAACTTACATAATTTTTCTTGAGTAAGTCTGTGCAGGTACAGGTACTGAGGTAGAAAGGGAGGGTTGGAGAGTATTTTAGACTTTAGAGACAGATATTTTCATGAAACTACTTTTATAAATAGAATTCCATTTTCTCATACTTACCTGTCAAACAAAAGCTTGAGTCTGGAAAAGGAAAATGGAAGGTACACTCGCCTGAAATAGTAGGAAGGAAGTGTTTTGGCCAGACCTTTTAACCGTCAAAGCCAGCAATAGTTCTGGTGGTTAAACAACCAAATCTATGATCTCTCTGTTGGCCCAACTGGGGGTGAAGGAAATAGTCCCCACTCTCTTCAACAAAATGCTAACAAAGTTATAGTAAACACTATTTGAAAAACAAAAAAAAGAGAAAAAAAAACAAAACGCATCAGCAGTGAAAAAGATATTTACACCAAAATCAGGAAAGGAAGAGGACTGTCAAAACCAACCAGACTTTGGGTGCTTGCTGCGAACCAAGTATTAACAGTGCCTCCCAAAAATGGCAATGTGTTGTGGTCCCAGCAACAACAAAACCACCTAAACAAGCAGGGATCCAGGCAATCATTTGGAGTGTGCTATGATCTGAACTATAGCAGTGGCTCACAAAAGAGTAAAGGGCGGTCAGATTCCCTGCAGTGTCTCTTTGATTTAATCTCCCAGATGTTTTAGACTTGTAGACTGCTGCAAGTACGACGTTGGCAGCTGGAATGCTGTGCCAGAGGCAGCACTGGGGGAGAGGGCCTGCACTTCATGTGCCCCTCTGTCAGCTTTGGGCGGAAGTGGTTTCTGGCCATGATGTAATCCTGGTGAATGACTTGCCTTATCCACAAGCTTACGGTGTGGGATATGTGAACAGTGTTTCTCAACTAAGACATGGTGTGGGATCTTGAGAGTCTGAATTGTCCTCAGAGGCGTATTTTTCCAGAGCTGTAGGTAAACGGTTAAAACTGTTCCACTTTTGACCACCTGGATCTGGGATTGGACGCCAAAGTGGTCGGTGGGGGACAAGGTTTATTGTCAAGAGTGGATCTTGAGCTGCTGTGTTTGCTAGAAAGAAGAGCACATGAAGATAGTGACTGAACCACCCTAATAGAATTTGTTGCGACGAGACCACCAGAAGTGTTAACGGTGGCAAGGAAAACATCAAAATGACGAGATCGAAGAGTGCAAAGTCAAGTGGGAAACCTACAGTGGTAGGTAAAAAGAATGCACAATCAACCATATCGGAAAACCCGTCAGTCGAGCCTTCAGAAGATCAAGCTAACTGCCTTGCTGATGTCAATCGAACAGCTTATGATAAACCGTCGTCTGTCGGTACCATTGATAAAGAAATGGGCCAAAAGAAAATGTCAACATCTCATGCTGGCTGCTGTTGTCAGGAGGCGCTAAAAGAAATAAATAATCTGAAACAAATCATTCAAACCTTAGTGCCACGGTAGCCAGTCTGGAAAGTCCACCTGACGGAGACGGCAAGATCTGCACGGCGAGAGGAAAACCTAGCAACAGGCCGGCATCAAAGAAAGAACTCACCTTCCACCACGAGTTCTGGATGCCAGACTGATGCCGGCGGCCACGGTGATGCTACCATCTGTTCACCAACGGCAAAATATTCAACCTAACGCCGAATGCGTAAAGGTACCTAAAGAAAAACCCAGCCCTGTTAAAAAAAGAAAAAAATGTTTCAAAGAATGACGTCATTCAACATCATGACGCAACTTTGAAAACAAGGGATCACAAGAAGACCCAGGCTTCTAAAGATTTACCACGAGTTCTTATTCTACATGATTCTGTCATGAACAAAGGGGAAACGGAAAGCGACTGGGACGATCCTACGGTTTGCAGGTGGCGACAAGAAGCTCCATGCCATCGAGCAATGCAGTACAGTTCTTAAAGACGTCAAAGAAAATCTGTTTCCAGAACCAGACTGCATTGTTATCCACGCTGGAATAAAAGATGTCAAATCAAAAGAACCAACAAAATGCAGCATCAACATGGAAAAGGGCATTAAAACGGTCAGAGAATCATTTCCAACAGCAAAATAGTAGTGAGTCAGGCTGCGCCAGTGAGAAATGAAGCCCTTGACACAAAGAGAGAATTATTTAATGCCTTGACAAAATCCAGACTCTTGTCTGAGAAAAACATCAGTTTTGTAAGCTACCACAATCTGCATGCTACAGACTACAGGCACCTGACTGCAGATGAGATCCATCCAACAGCCAGAGGAACGAGCGTGCTGGCCAGTACCCTTGGGAGGCATCTGCACCGCCTGTTCTGGGAGAAGCCACGGAGGAGATCAGCCCCCTCTCTTCACCATCACAGCCCAGGTTCTACCCTCCGCCTTTCCCGCCCCCATGGTTCTACTGACTGTGCTGTAATCACCGGCTGGACTCTGTGTTCCCCTCTCCCCCCTTCCACCTTCCATAATTAATGTTTGATTTACTTTTGATGTTTAAACTTTTCAAACAGACCTTTGTTTAGTTAGATTTTCATGAAAATGTTCAAATATCTAAACAACATTTTGCAATGGAACTGTGGAGTGGTTCTATTGTTAGATATACTTCGTATTTAAATCAGTATTTGATGACTAAAAATGTTTATGTTTATTATTCCAATTTCTTAAGGTTAACAGCAGCAATTTGCCTGACATTCCTGGTTATTACCACCCACCTACTTCCGCACGGATATTACCAATGACATTTATGATTAAATATGCGTGCATGACAATAAGAGTGTTAAATATACCAGGAACGATAATAATCTGCATAACTACAGTTATGCCTGTAAATACAGTCTACTATGGAGTTAGATCCAAATAACCATTTTACAGTGTTTCAGTGGAACGCGAGATCTATTTCCACTAACCTGTTATCTTTTGAGAGTCATGTTTTGGAGAAAAACTATTGCGTGTTAGCGCTCCAATCATTGAACGTGGAAAAGAAAAAGCTTCCCAAACTTAAGAACTATTACTATCCTCCTCTTTGCAGCATCAATGGGGTAAATAAAAAGGTACAAACAGCTATCTATATTAGACTTGACCTTGAGTTTACAAATATGAGCCCACTACCAGTGCCTATAGATAAACAAGATGTGTTTGCCACAGGTGCTGCCATCAAAGTAAATAAGGAATCCGTTTATAATGTTCTGTCTGTGTACTATCCTAATGGTCCTGAAGGGAGTGACACAGATTGGTTAAAACATTCTGATTTTACAAAGAGGAAGTGGATTGTCATGGGCGACTTTAATGCTCATGCGCCCTTTTGGGATACAAGTTGTAGTAAAGTGACATCTAATAGATTTGTTGAAAATATTGTTGATTCGAATCTAATTTTGTTAAACGACGGTAGAATTACGAGAATTCCTGATGTAGTTACTCACAAGTCGAGTGCAATAGATCTATCACTTGTTTCCCCAAACATAGCAGTAAACTATAGCTGGTCCACAATAGAAGATTGTTTAGGGAGTGATCATCTTCCCATTACAATACTTTTTAATGAAAACATACTTGATGAACCGTCTATCTCTGAATGCAAAATTCCAAAATTTAACTATAAACTGGCCAACTGGGAAGCCTTTCAAACTTTTCTTGTGTCGCAAAATATATCACCAATTGAGAATGACGATCTAGATACTTTTTATGCAAATTTCTCAAAAGTAGTATTACTAGCAGCTGAAAATACTATCCCAAAATATAAATACAAAAAGATTGGAAAATATGTAGGCAACGTATGGTGGACAGAAGAATGCAGACTCGCTGTACACTCAAAGCGAAAAAGCTACAAAACATGGATAAGAAATAAGTCAGATGAAAACTTTATAATCATGAAACAAGAAAAGAATAAATGTACTAAAGTTATTGCTCAAGCAAAAAAGAAGTATTGGGTTGAGTTTTGTGAAGCTGAGGTATCAGAATCAAAAGATTTATTGAAAGTTTGGAAAAAAGTAAAAGAAATGAAAAATTGCTATAAAACTCAGTCATACCCAGTAAAGTTAAAAACTGATTTCCCCACTGCTTTGGATAAAGCTGAAGCTTTTTCAGATTTATTTTCAGCTTGTAGTCAATCTAAAAAAACTTCAGCCAGAAAACAGTCGTCACAGAAACAATGAGGAACAAAAAGACGAATACATGGCTCCTCCACAAGAAAACGAACATTTTCTAAACTCGCCTTTACTGTTATCAGAACTATCAGAAGCACTAGATTCTATCCCTTCACATGATTCAGCTGTTGGCCTTGATGGCGTGTCCTATCAACTCATCAGACACTTACCTTCTTCGTGGAAAGTACTACTGCATTCATTATTCCAAAAATGTTGGATTAATGGCACTATTCCAAGAATCTGGAAAAGTTCAGTAGTAGTCCCAGTACTCAAGGATGGTAAACCGAGGACATCTGTGCATAGTTACAGACCCATAGCTCTAACATCTCATGTCGGTAAACTTTTAGAAAAAATTATTCAAAAACGATTGTTATATTACTGTGAAAAAGGTGGTGTGATTCCTGTTCAGCAAGCGGGCTTTCGAAAAGGTCGTTGTACCACAGACCATTTAGTAAAACTGACCAGTCACATTAAAAAGCAATTCTCCCGTAGAAAAAGTACTTTGGCTACATTTTTTGACGTTAAAAAAGCCTATGACTGCGTATGGCACGCAAGGCTATTGTACAAATTAAAAAATATTGGCGTTTCAGGGAGAATGTTTGATTACATTAAAGGCTTCCTAACAGAAAGAAGCATATGTACGCGGATTGGAGGAACTTATTCATCCTTTAGGAATGTAGATATGGGTATTCCTCAGGGATCAGTTATTGCTCCCATGTTGTTCACAATCCTAATCCATGATCTTCCCAAATCTATGTCAAAAGCAATGCATGTAGTACAATATGCAGATGATATTGCTATTTGGATTAATTGTACATTAAGGAAGCATTCCAATAAAAGAGCAATAAATTTTGTACAGAAGATGTACCAAAAGGAATTGGATAACTTATCTTCATATATGAAGAACAATGGATTAGAACTATCTGGGGAAAAAACATGTCTTATGTTGTTTAACAATGGTGAGAACCCAAAGACTCTACCCTCGCTTTTGCTGGATGGTCAGATTCTGGAATATAAACAAAAACTTAAGTTCCTGGGGGTATTTTTAACTCCTAAGCTGAACTGGAAAACACATATTGAAAACTTAATTGATAAAACAAGAAAAAGATTAAACATTCTTAAAATTATATGTTGTCAACCATGGGGTCAGGACTGTCATACCCTTTTACATCTATACATCTCTTTAGTCCGATCGAAATTGACTTATGGGCAGGAAGTGTATTTCTCTGCACCTAATTATCTTTTAAAGAGATTGCAAAGCTTGGATAGTAAGGCCATGAAATTA
This sequence comes from Conus ventricosus, assembly GCA_018398815.1. Classification (NCBI taxonomy): domain Eukaryota; kingdom Metazoa; phylum Mollusca; class Gastropoda; order Neogastropoda; family Conidae; genus Conus; species Conus ventricosus. The sequence continues at coordinate 96,370,991 of CM031598.1, read as the reverse complement.
GCCCTGGGAGTCCCAGTACACACAAACACTAATAGATGCTATAAAGAAACAAATATATTACCTCTAAATGAGAAGCGAAATTAGATGTATCCAAATATATTGTCAGAAGTCTTTCTGTTGAAATTCAGTTACTGAAGAAATACTGATTGATTCCAGTAAAGATTTCCAAGGAGGTCTAAAAACATATCTTACATTCAACCAATTAGAAACTACACATCTGACTTTATGTCACATTGTAATATTGATATTACTGCTATACTAGAATTTCCTGTAGTACCTCCAATGCCTCCTTGGGAGCACCTAAATGCTTCTTTTGATTACAAATACACTTTGGTAAAGAAAAGTGATAATGTAAATATTTTAACAACTGAAGTTCGCGAACATCTAGAAAACAGCTATCCAAATCATCTAAAAGTGTTTACAGATGGGTCGGTAATGGAATCCTCTGACAGTGGTTCAGGCTTTATAATACCAACCTAAATGTCAGGAAATCATATTATGTAGGAAAGGGGTTTTCAATCTATACCTCAGAATTATATGCAATACTGAAGGCTTTGACTTACATATATGACACATCAATTGCTTTCTATCAAATTTTACTTTGTGTTGATTCCAAATCAGTTTTACAGTCATTAGAGCGTTGGGACTGCAAAGCTAGAAAAGATTTGCTTTTTGAAATAAAACATCTCCTGCATTGTTTCATTACACTAGGCATAAGAATAGATTTTTGTTGGGTCCCATCTCACTGTGGTATAAAGTGGAATGAAATAGCAGACAGTCTTGCAAAAGAAGGAGCAAACAGAAAGACGAAAATTTACTAAACAATCCCTTAGATCTATCCTCTTGTGAATTAATCCAAATTATGGAAAAATGTATGCATAAGCAGAATTCTAGTCAAAAAATGGCTACTTTACCGTCGTGCCCAAGGCACATTGTTAGATTAATTCATAAATTAAGGTTGAATGCTTGGAACACTAAATATTCTCATGGTATTTCTTGTGTATGCAGAGAAAGCATTTCTGTACATCATCTTTTGTTTGAATGCTCAGTGTTGACCCCACTCTATGAGGAGAAAGGTATTCAGATGAATAATCACTGATAATGTCAATACTGTCTTATATGGTTCATATGTTGTTGAAATTGCCATGGTTATTTCGCAGTCACAGGTTGCAAATTTTTTATAAAGATCAACAACTTGTGTACCGCTAGGGTATTTATTACACCCATGTCAATATGCATATATCAGATGTGGGTTGAAAGTACAAATGTGGATGATAAGTTAAGTGTGGAGGGTTGTTTTTTTATTTTTTTAAGTGTCTAATATCATCTGGCGATGAAAAGACATTAAATAAACCACTGAACTGAACTGATTTGTCCAACTGATTTCAGAGTAAACACAAAGAAATGATTTTGGTTATGAGAGATTACTGTTGTGTTTTATCACATTCTGGAACTTTGGTTAGCTCCCTTGCTCTTCCAAATTTTTGATCGAGGTAAAAGGTACTGAGTCATGTCCAGGTAGGATAAAGGTATTTATTTGGACAGGTAAGTATAAAAAAAAATGAATTCCAAAAGTACCTTAACCATATCCTCATCCTGAATGAAGAAAAAAGAAAAGACAACTATCGTTGAAAGAGTCGTAATAGATCATGCATGCAGTATTTAGATTGTTCACACATCCTACCCCTTTCCAATGTCTTCATTTTGGTATAATGAAAATAGTCTTGCTACCACAGCCCACCGAACCCCCCAGCCCACCCCCTCACCCCTTTGGACTAAGCGTTCCTTGCTATGAGTTAATTGATCTTGGTGTCTGTGTGTGTGTCAATGGTCAGATGAACGCGACAAAGTTCAAGGCCACAGCCACGAAGAGTGAGATGGCGAATGACCAAGCCGAGGAAGAGGAGGTGGAAGATGACGGAGACCCCTCAGAGGTAGTTGTGTGAAAAGAAAAAAAGAATTGTATGTTTGTTTATTTCTGATCAAAATAACATCTATTCTTTCTTTGCTTGTTCCTTTCATTCTACATCAACAAAAATCATTACTTGAAGATTAACCCCATTTTTTGGGGTAGTGGGGTATTTTTGTAATGGTTTGCATTTAAATGAATTATTCATATCTTGTATATGATTGGACACAGAATGAATTACTGTGAAAAGATGCAAACTGTTCAACTATGAGACAAAATGAACATCACCATTACTTGAAAATCAAAATAGATCAGAAAAAATCACATTAGCATGTAAACAGTTAACATTTTTTATGTTGAGGAGTGGTTTTTGTTTTAATGCATAATAATGTGTGCTATGAAAATGAATTTATCATTTTCCTTTTATTGGAAAACAACAATTTCTTAATCCGGGCTAAAATAAACCTAGTTGGTTAAAAATAAAAAGAAGAAAAAACTGTGTCTGTAAGTGAGTTTATTTCATACAGGGTTCATACACTCCTTGAAACTCCTTTAATTCTGACAGCGAATTTCAAGGCCTTGAAAACCTTTGAAAATCAATATTAAAAAAAAGTGGTTCTGTTGACCAAACCTCCTTGAAAACCTTTGAAAATCAAGCCATCGGCTCCAAAAATCTTTGATATGGCAGAAAGAAATGACAGTTGGATTTGTCTGCGTTGAGGTTGATGAAAACAAAATTATTTAAAAACAAATTTTTACAAACATCGTCGCGTACTGGATTGTCATCTGCTATTTAACCAAGGGAAATAATTTGTAACTTCATCAATAGTGATAACGTTACAAATTACCTCCCTTTGTTAATTAGCAGATGACAATCCAGGATTGCGACGATGTTTGTTAAATTTGTTTTTGAATAAGTTTTTTTTTCATCAACCTGAACGCAGAAAAATCAAACCGCCATTTTTTTTTTTTCAATTTTTACGCAAGTATTGTAGCCTTGAAATAAAATTAACACTACTTGAAAACTTGAATTTTGTTCTTGGGAGTCTGTAGGAACCCGGTCTAAGATGTCTATTGGACCAACTGGGGGTGAAGGAAATAGTCCCCACTCTCTTCAATAAAATGCTAACAAAGTTATAGTAAACACTATAACCAAAAAAAGAGAGAGAGAGAGAAAATGCGTCAGCAGTGAAAAAGATATTTACACCAAAATCAGGAAAGGAAGAGGACTGTCAAAACCAACCAGACTTTGGGTGCTTGCTGCGAACCAAGTGTTAACAGTGCCTCCCAAACAACACAGCCCTAGCCCCAAAATGGTAATGCCCTGTGGTCCCAGCAACAACAAAACCACCAAAACAAGCAGGGATCCAGGCAATCATTTGGAGCGTGCTATTATAATGTAGTGACCGTTTTAGTTATTATTGCATGTTGTTCATCCTGATCAATCACACTGATAAATGTGATAAACACTGCGCTGAACAGTTTGATGTTTTTTTTATTGGAGCCGTTGATGATCCATCTCCTAGAAACCTTCAAGGGGGGTTACTCTCCCCATAATAATAATAATGTAAACAAATCATTACTTCCCTTAGATTGCAGACTAAGTAATACATTACATCACCTCCTTCCTTGGATGAAAAGTGAAATTAAAATTAGATGGACAAACATCTCAAAGTTTCCATTTAACTTTTCACAAGTATCTGATTTACTCTTGAAAGTAAAATAGTGTAAGAATGTTTTAAACAGTTTTTCGGTTTCACTGAAAAGGAATTCAAGTTAACAAAGTGAGATATAAAGATAAAGTGAATGGTCCAACTTTTCATGTTTGATTAATTATGTTTAACTGTTCAGACATTAAACTCCCTTTTTTTTTTCTTTTTTTTTTAAATATCAATTACATTTTTTTTCTTCTCTCCCTCTCAAATGAATAATGTAGAGAATAAATCTACATATGTGAATAACGGTTGTGAATACATTGTTAAACCAACATAATAACAAATAACAAATGTTAATCTTGTAAGTGCAGAGAGAACACTGGGTATGTGCACCTACAGAAATGCAACAGAAATAACAGTCATGTGCACTGCAACGTCTCCTATCAGGAAATGTGGTTGCAATTAGATGTGAAAATTATGTTTTCACTTCACTAAATTAGACAAGGTCACAAGATGAAGTCATCAAATTTGGGGGGCATTCGGATTGTGCGTTTGGATTTTCTGGGTTCAACTACAGGCGTGTGAGTGTTATGAGAGTAATTGTTGGGTGTGGTGTGCGCCTGCGGAGTGTCTGAGGTTGTAGGGAATTCAGCTTCATCTTCATTCAGCTCAGGAGGAGGGTCAGGTTCAGTCTCTGCAGTAGATGGAAGTCGTAGAGACTTTTTGTAGAAACTGCTGTTTCTGGTGACAGTCTGTTGTCCTTGCTGGGCTGTGATCATTGATCCTTTCTTGCCGATGACCACAAGAGGGGTTGGCTGGTAGGGAGTGTCAGCTTTAGAAGGATGGGGATTCTTCAGGAGTACAGCATCACCTACGGTTATGGATGAAGGCTTGATGTATGCAGGGGGGAAAGTTACCGCTCGGAAATCGGAAAATCCTTATTTTGAAAATTTACAAATCGGAATTTCCTTAATTTCGAAAAAAATTTTTTATTCCGTTCCGTTTTCCGACCAGCAACTCCACTACCGAATCAAAGTTTCGACTTCGCGCCGTTCCGTATTATCCGATCGACCGACCGGAAGTTGGTTTCCGTTTTGTTTTCGCCAGTGCCTGTGACCACCACACGTGTTCCTTCGCCTGTTTCTTCTATGTGTTGGATGCTTTCGCGGAAAAATCGCGATGCCTTACATAAATGAAGGCGACAAGCGAGCCAGTGAAGTGGATAGCGGCGTAAAAAACAAATGGAGGTGGAATTGGCTGGACGAGAGAGGCCCAAACAAAGACGGCGAAATCGGCAAAGGGGAGGAACATCGTGTGTGGTGTCGGAAAACGGAAAGGCCCGGAGAGTGTTTTTTGCGTCGCGTGCGGGAAGGTTATCAAATACAGCAGCACTGGAAAAAGGCTGCTTTTGGACCATTCCAAGCATCCCCAGCACGTCAAAAACCGCCAGGTTTGTTTCTCTCTCTCTCTCTCTCTCTCTCTCTCTCCTCTCTCTCTCTCTCTCTCTCTCTCTCTGTCTCTCTCTCTCTCCTTTTTCTTCTTCTTCTTCTTCTTCTTCTTCTTCTTTTTCTTCCCTTTAAGCAACCATGATCAGCATGTTGATAACCCGGGGTGGGGGGTGGGGGGGGGGGGGGGGGGTACTGCAAGTGTTTTGGTTGGGAGGTAAAAAATTCTATGAAAATTGCCATTCTGATCCATTTAAAACTGATGGTGTTTGACAAGTCTGTGTTTGATAGTAAGGATTTTTTTTTTTTTTTTTTTTTTTTTAGAGCTTGCTCTTACTCTATGTAGATATAGTACCACTACTACAACCAAAGTAAACCAGAACTCTACTTTTTGCCTTTTTCCCCCTCGCCATCCAGCCTATTTGTGTATGCCAGAGCATTGGTTTTAGTTTTTATTTTAAACTCCTGAATGCATTTTTTTAAATCTGGATTTGAAATTGAATGTCACCTTGCTTTGTTTTGACTTCATAGATTGCAATAACAAGTTAAAAAAATATGAATAAGTAGAATTAAAAACAAAATAATTTTAATAGAATTAAAAACAAAAATAAGTAAAATAAAAAAGCGTTTTGTGCTGTTTCAGGTTGAGAAGTCCAATGTGAAGCTGGCAAAAAGCTCCACCAGCAAGAATGGAGAATCGGCCAAGGACTGTTTCCTGCCAATGGCCGACAGAATTGCTGAGCAGCGATTCGTCTTAACCAGCTTCCTGGCAGAAAATTGTCTGCCATTTGTCTGCCGAAGCAGGTACCTAAGGTCAACCTTGAGAGAAAAGGAATCTGTAAAAGAAAATCAGTCACAAAAGAGTCTGATATAAGAAGTTTCTTTTCCAAAAAACGTAGCAAAACTGAATAATGTTGTGCAGATGCTTTATTATTCATGATGTTTGTCAGCTAAGCCCACAAAGCATCTTTATTAATTGATGCATTTCTTGATTAATTATTCTGTATTTGACTTTCATTTAAGTTAAAGTTCTAGCTCTGAGACTTTTTTTTTTTTTTTTATGACTTTCATTCAAGTTAAAGTTCAAGCTCTGAGTCTGAGATTGGAATGAATGGACAAGTAGCCAAACCTTCACAGGTCACAAATGCTGTATCTGCTCAGGTACAAGTTATAATTATAATTTGTTACTGTTTGTGAACCTGTATTAAAAATCAAGCTACTTTTGTTACTGATCATTGATGTATGCTTTTAGTTAAGAAACTGTACTCTAAAGAGTTGGATCTTGGTGTGTTCTATAATCATATACTGTAGATGTCTAGTTTTATGTGGAGATATATCTTGATCATTTGTGCATGAACTCATAGCATGTAAATCATTAATTTTTATTTTTTTTAAATTTTTTAAAAAAATTAATTTTGTCTATTTTTTATGAATAAATGATTTGGTAATACTAATAGAAAGGTTATTTGTATATTGCTGAAAGTTTTGTATGAGCATGAAAAGGGAGGAGAAAGTGATTCACATGTCTCAATCCTTATACATCTTGTAAATTTTATTCTACAGAGAAATCAAATTAATCAGTCAACTCTGTGGAATCACATTTATAGGCTGTGTGAGGATTAAAATTTAAGTGAATATTGGTTATGTCATCCATGTTGGATCAGTGTGTGTGTGTGTGTGACTGTTGACTCGAGTGTAAGGGTTTATTTGTGTTAATAATGCAGTATTGAAATTATGGAAATATGGAAATCTTAAGACTTACTGTATGGTCAAGTGAAGTTAACCTTTTACCTAAAATAATTGGTACTCGTATTATTGGTATTTTTTAGCTGGAAATAGCATGAAATTGCTCCAAATGGTAGTACAATTTTAAAATTTGCTTCAGCTTTGCGCCCCCTGAACCCCCACAAGGGGGCACTGCCCCTTGACCCCGCCAGGGGGCCTCTGCGGCCCCTGGACCCCCGGCATACATTTTCCTTATTTTCAGGATTCCCAACTTTTCCCCCCTGTGTATGCCTTATCGTCAGCGTAGCGCTTCATATTTGCTTTTTGCTGTGCATCTCTGACGCGCATTTCCTGGTCAGCATCATGGCATTGTGCTGGGAGTTGGGGTAGTTTGGTCTTCAGATTGCGATTAAAGAGGGCGGTAGCAGGGGAAACACGGTGGTGCAGTGAGGGGTAGTGCGGTAGCCAAGTAGAAATTTGTACATTTCCTGCTTGAAGTTGGGAAGGGTAGATGATTTGATGACTTTCTTGATGGTGCGCATGAAACGTTCCGTCTCTGCGTTTGCACGGGGCCACAGGGGGATGATTTTGCGATGCTTGATGCCCATGTGTTGGCAGTATTGAGCAAACTGGTGGGAATTGAAGGGAGGTCCATTGTCAGTTTTGAGACTTTCCCGGATTCCGAATTCAGCGAAGATTTTGTCCAGACGTGGAATGACGGTGTTAGCTGATGGTGAATCGAGCACGTTGACAATGGGGTACCTGGAATACTCATCGGTAACGACAAGAATGTATTTGCCATTGGGAAGATGTCCGAAATCACAGGAAAGTTCGGTCCATGGTGCGTTGGTAGATCAGACATCTGGAGTGGTTCACGTGTTGTTTTCGGTGTTGCCACTTGACAGGTCATGCAGTTTTTAACTGTACGTTCAACGAGAGGTTGCATGCCTTTGAACCAAACTTTCTCACGCAGAAGTGCGGTTGTCTTGATAACGCCTTGATGTCCAGTGTGTGCGATGTTCACAGCTCTCTGGTGTAGCGAGGCAGGTAGGACAATCTGGCGGTTTTTCAGAATGATACGCAAGTCGTGAACAAGTGACAGTTCTGCACGAGAAACGTAGACTATGGAATGTTTGTGTGGCCACTTCTTGTCCTTTGTTGTACCACTGATTGGAGAGTATTGCTTCAATCACAGCATTCAGCGTGGTGTCTTTCGCTGTTTCATCAGCAACTTCATCGATGGTCATTGCTTTCGGTGTTGAAGTGGTAACAATGTAGTGCAGATATTCTTCGGCGTCTTTTTCTTGGTCTGTGCAGGAAGATTGATGGACTGGATGTCGGCTCAGATAATCTGCAGGATTATCAACACCAGGGCGGTACACTACTGTCATTTCATATGACTGCAGTCGCATAACCCAGCGTTCAATACGAGCAGACAGTTGAGCCGTGAATTGTTAAACATTGACACCAAGGGCTTGTGATCTGTGTGGACCGTGAATGGAGCGCCAAAAATGAAGATGTGGTAGTATTCGCAAGACCACACGATAGCTAAAGCTTCTCGTTCAGTTTGAGAGTATCTTTGTTCTGTGGGTGAAAGAGCTCTGCTTGCGAATTGGATGATTCGACCTTCTTGGGTAAGATATAGCTGATACTCCTACTAGACTTGCATCTGTGTATATGTCGGTGGACTTCTTTGGGTCGAAATACGCAAGAGTTGTTGCATTACTTAGCAGACGTGGGAATCTTCCGCCTTTCGGTGAATTCCGCCTTTTTGGAGGCCTCAGAGGTCATTTTTGAGATCGATGCAAATCCGTTGAGAAATTGGGGGGGGGGGGTGTTAACATTTATCAGAGCTCTTCCGCCTTAGGCGAAATCCTACGCTCGCATGGCCGTAATGCGAGGGCGAGGGGGTGAAACTACGTCAGCGAATGACTCGTCGAGCAACCTACCTACTGATTCGTTCGGTCATTTCCGTTTAACATGAGCCCTCCCGAGACAAGTACAAGAACAACGTACGACGCGGTTAACCGAATCTATCAACCAAAGGGAAATAATCCGCAGACCTTATTCGCCGCCATCTTTTTTCATAAGTTTTTGACTGGTGACAGGCGAAAATGTTTCGCACGTTAAATGAAAATGAAAAAGTGTTGGCAAGTTCCATTGATTCCTCAGTGAAAAATAAGTGGAATTGGAAATGGCTGGATGAAGTTGTGAACACAAAGATCGTTATAGCTTCTGTCAGCCGTGATGTGCAACTTCGACTGTGATCTTCATGGAGTCCTGGGACTAGTGGGAGAGGTATGTCAATACTTTATAGATATTTTGTTTCATGATTTGACACACACACATGCACACACACAGTTGCACAGAGTGACACACATGATTCAAACGCTCACACATGCACACTTTTGATCTTGATCATTTGGTGTCACAGATTATGATTTTTTCAATGTTAAATGACAAAAATCCTTCAGCTTCAGGGGCTTCGCCCCCAGACCCCCACCAGGGGCATTGCCCCTGGACCCCACTGGGGGCCTTCAGCAGCCCCCAGACCCCCGCAAAAATTTTCCTCCTTTTTCACTTTTTCTCATTCCCACCTCTGACTTGGGGCTTTTCTCAGCTTGGTCAGTGCTTTATCATGTTTTGATGTCCAGGACCAAGGAGTGCCTTTCTTGGTAAGTAGTCGCAGGTCGTGTGTCAATGAGGCATAGTTGGGAATGTGGCGGGAACCACAAAAATTCATCATGCCCAGGAGGCTTCGGATTTCGGTTGCACTGGTGGGCGTTGGAAGATCAAGGATGTCCTTGAGCTTATCTTGACTAGGTTTTATGCCGTCTTCACCGAAGATGATTCCAAGAAATTCCAGCGATTTCTTGTTGAACTCACACTTGTCACTATGAAGTGTCAGCCCTTTCAGTTTGAGTCTCTCAAACAAGTTGCGGAGGTTGGTGTCATGGTCTGTCTGTGATGTACCAAAACACAGAATGTCGTCGCTGATGTTGACAACTCCCGGGAGGCCTGAAAGTGCTTGGCGGATTGATTCTTGGAAGATCTCGCTGGCTGAATTTACACCGAAAAATAGACGACAGTATCGGTAGAGACCGAGGTGAGTGGCAAATGTGGTGATGGAGCGAGAATCTTTGTCCAGTTTCAGCTGATTGTAGCTTTGATTCAGGTCCAGCTTGCTGAATACTCGTGCTCCAGAAAGCATGGTCTTCAGCTCGTCGAGAGTTGGGGTTGAGTGACGTTCACGTCGGATTGCACGGTTTGCAGCTCTCATGTCCACACAAACACGTACCTTGCCAGGTTGTTTGGGTTTGGGTACGACAACCACTGGAGATACCCATGGAGTTGGTCCGCTTGCTTTTCAATGATTCCCAGTTCTTCGTCTTTCTTCAGCTGTTCTTCTATGTCCTTGCGCACATGGAATGGAACACGTCGGTATGGTTGAGCGACTGGTTGAACTTCAGGATCTATATGGAGATGGAACACGTCGGTATGGTTGAGCGACTGGTTGAACTCAGGATCTATATGGAGATGGACTGGTTTGCTTTTCAAACAACCAAGACCAGTGAATAGTTCAGGGTACTCTTCTCTCAATTGTTCATGTATTGGTTTGACATGGTTGATGGTGGTCAGTAGCTTGAGATCTTGACACGTTTTCCAGGAGAGAATCGGTCGCTCATTGCCGGATACTATAAACATGGTAGCAGTAATACTGGTGTTTTCACAATTTAGTAGAGCATTGAATGCACCAAGTACTGGGATTGAACTTTTGCTGCCATACGCTGTCACTCGCTTGTTGGAAGGCTGTAGCTTTGGTTTCGGCTTGAGTTCGTTGAAATGTTGTTCAGACAGCAGATTGATGGAAGCACCGGAATCTGCTAGGAATGAAAAAACATGTCCATTTATAGAAACGCTAAAATGAGGAAGTTCACTGGATTGATGTGTTGTGAAGACGTATTCAATATCATCAGGATCGGTAGACTGATCAACGATAGCATTGGCTTCATCTTCATCACTGCTGTCGTCGATTTGATGAATGTGTGATTTTCTTGATTTCTTCTTCCAGCTGAAATGTTTTGGTTTCTTGGACAAGGCTTTTGTTGATGATGATGAAGATGTGGCACTGGTATTTGAGCGGCATACTGATGCAAAGTGGTGTAGTTTTGAACAGTTGTTGCATCGCTTGTTGTATGCTGGACAGGAGCGTTGTCCACCAGGATGAGGCCATTCTCCACCACAATTGCGACAAGTGGTTGGTTGTTGTGGTTGTCGATTATGTTGATGGCTACGAGGTCGTGCCTCGTGTAAAACACGGTGTACCTCTGCTGGCACAGTCATTGCTTTGGATTGCTTTGATGTGAGTTCTAGCGTGCGTGCATACGTCAGCAAATCTTTCAGAGTCATGTTGGAGCTTGCTAGTCCTTTTTCACGTACCTTCTGGCATTGGCAGCCTGTGATGAATTGAGATTTTATCTCAGCATCTGCATCATTGAAGTTACATGTTGTTGCTAGTTGTTTCAATTCCCATAAAAATCGTCAATATCACCTTTCTGGTAGCTATGCCGGAATATGTATTTCTGAAATTCTACATTTGTTTGAGGATTGAAATGTTCGGTGATGGCAGAAACAAGCGTTTGAAAATGGGTTTCGCCACCAGCAGGACGAGTTTGTTCGTTCGTGAAGGTGTCCACAATGTCATTGAGTTCATCACCAGCATAGGTGAGTAGAAGTGCTTTCTGACGCTGGTCATCTTCAATATTGTAGGCAAGGAAGAGATTCTTCAGCCTTGATACCCATTTTTGCCATCGAGTTGCCCTTGCTTCTGAAGAACAGTCGAATGGAGGATACGTGGGAAGCGCAGCAGCCATTTGGAAGTCGACTCGATCGATCGTACTTACCAACTCAACAAATCATCAACGATCGTTCTTTTGGTTCGTTTCTTCGTCCGTCGTCGCCAATATAATTGTAGTGACCGTTTTAGTTATTATTGCATGTTGTTCATCCTGATCAATCACACTGATAAATGTGATAAACACTGTGCTTAACAGTTTGATGTTTTTTATTGGAGCCGTTGATGATCCATCTCCTAGAAACCTTCAAGGGGGGTTACTCTCCCCATAATAATAATAATGTAAGCAAATCATTACTTACCTTTGATTGCAGACTAAGTAATACATTACAGCTATGATCTGAACTATAGCAGTGGCTCACAAAAGAGTAAAGGGCGGTCAGATTCCCTGCAGTGTCTCTTTGATTTAATCTCCCAGATGTTGTTTTAGACTTGTAGACTGCTGCAAATACGACGTTGGCAGCTGGAATGCTGTGCCAGAGGGCAGCACTGGGGGAGAGGGCCTGCACTTCATGTGCCCCTCTGTCAGCTTTGGGCGGAAGTGGTTTCTGGCCATGGATGTAATCCTGGTGAATGACTTGCCTTATCCACAAGCTTACGGTGTGGGATATGTGAACAGTGTTTCTCAACTAAGACATGGTGTGGGATCTTGAGAGTCTGAATTGTCCTCTGAGGCGAATTTTTCCAGAGCTGTAGGTAAACGGTTAAAACTGTTCCACCTTTGACCACCTGTATCTGGGATTGGACGCCAAAGTGGTCGGTGGGGGACAAGGTTTATTGTCAAGAGTGGATCTTCGGGTCTGCTGTGTTTGCTAGAAAGAAGAGCACATGAAGATAGTGACTGAACCACCCAAATAGAATTTGTCCAACTGATTTCAGAGTAAACACAAAGAAATGATTTTGGTTATGAGAGATTACTGTTGTGTTTTATCACATTCTGGAACTTTGGTTAGCTCCCTTGCTCTTCCAAATTTTGATCGAGGTAAAAGGTACTGAGTCATGTCCAGGTAGGATAAAGGTATTTATTTGGACAGGTAAGTATAAAAAAAATGAATTCCAAAAGTACCTTCACCATATCCTCATCCTGAGTGAAGAAAAAAGAAAAGACAACTATCGTTGAAAGAGTCGTAATAGATCATGCATGCAGTATTTAGATTGTTCACACTTCCTACTCCTTTCCAATGTCTTCATTTTGGTATAATGAAAATAGTCTTGCTACCACAGCCCTCCGAACCCCCCAGCCCACCCTCTCACCCCTTTGGACTAAGCGTTCCTTGCTATGAGTTATTTGATCTTGGTGTCTGTGTGTGTGTCAATGGTCAGATGAACGCGACAAAGTTCAAGGCCACAGCCACGGAGAGTGAGATGGCGAATGACCAAGCCGAGGAAGAGGAGGTGGAAGATGACGGAGACCCCTCAGAGGTAGTTGTGTGAAAAGAAAAAAAGAATTGTATGTTTGTTTATTTCTGATCAAAATAACATCTATTCTTTCTTTGCTTGTTCCTTTCATTCTACATCAACAAAAATCATTACTTGAAGATTAACCCCATTTTTTGGGTAGTGGGGAGGGGGGTATTTTTGTAATGGTTTGCTTTTAAATGAATTATTCATATCTTGTATATGATTGGACACAGAATGAATTACTGTGAAAAGATGCAAACTGTTCAACTATGAGACAAAATGAACATCACCATTACTTGAAAATCAAAATAGATCAGAAAAAATCACATTAGCATGTAAACAGTTAACATTTTTTATGTTGAGGAGTGGTTTTTGTTTTAATGCATAATAATGTGTGCTATGAAAATGAATTTATCATTTTCCTTTTATTGGAAAACAACAATTTCTTAATCCGGGCTAAAATAAACCTTGTTGGTTAAAAATAAAAGAAGAAAAAACTGTGTCTGGAAGTGAGTTTATTTCATACAGGGTTCATACACTCCTTGAAACTCCTTTAATTCTGACAGCGAATTTCAAGGCCTTGAAAACCTTTGAAAATCTATTTAAAAAAAGTGGTTCTGTTGACCAAACCTCCTTGAAAATCTTTGAAAATCAAGCCATCGGCTCCAAAAATCTTTGATATGGCAAAAAGAAATGACAGTTGGATTTGTCTGCGTTGAGGTTGATGAAAACAAAATTATTTAAAAACAAATTTTTACAAACATTGTCGCGTACTGGATTGTCATCATAATAATTGTAACTTCATCAATAGTGATAAACGTTACAAATTACCTCCCTTTGTTAATTAGCAGATGACAATCCAGGATTGCGACGATGTTTGTAAAATTTGTTTTTGAATAAGTTTTTTTTTCAGTAACCTGAACGCAGAAAAATCAAACCGCCATTTGTTTTTTTTTTTCAATTTTTAAGCAAGTATTGTAGCCTTGAAATAAAATTAACACTACTTGAAAACTTGAATTTTGTTCTTGGGAGTCTGTAGGAACCCGGTCTAAGATGTCTATTGGACCAACTGGGGGTGAAGGAAATAGTCCCCACTCTCTTCAATAAAATGCTAACAAAGTTATAGTAAACACTATAACCAAAAAAAGAGAGAGAGAGAGAGAGAAAATGTGTCATCAGTGAAAAAGATATTTACACCAAAATCAGGAAAGGAAGAGGACTGTCAAAACCAACCAGACTTTGGGTGCTTGTTGCGAACCAAGTGTTAACAGTGCCTCCCAAACAACACAGCCCTAGCCCCAAAATGGTAATGCCCTGTGGTCCCAGCAACAACAAAACCACCAAAACAAGCAGGGATCCAGGCAATCATTTGGAGTGTGCTATGATCTGAACTATAGCAGTGGCTCACAAAAGAGTAAAGGGCGGTCAGATTCCCTGCAGTGTCTCTTTGATTTAATCTCCCAGATGTTGTTTTAGACTTGTAGACTGCTGCAAATACGACGTTGGCAGCTGGAATGCTGTGCCAGAGGGCAGCACTGGGGGAGAGGGCCTGCACTTCATGTGCCCCTCTGTCGGCTTTGGGCGGAAGTGGTTTCTGGCCATGGATGTAATCCTGGTGAATGACTTGCCTTATCCACAAGCTTATGGTGTGGGATATGTGAACAGCGTTTCTCAACTAAGACATGGTGTGGGATCTTGAGAGTCTGAATTGTCCTCAGAGGCGAAATTTTCCAGAGCCATAGTTAAACAGTTAAAACTGTTCCACCTTTGACCACCTGGATCTGGGATTGGACGCCAAAGTGGTCGGTGGGGGACAAGGTTTATTGTCAAGAGTGGATCTTCGGGTCTGCTGTGTTTGCTAGAAAGAAGAGCACATGAAGATAGTGACTGAACCACCTTAACAGAATTTATCCAACTGACCAGCCACCGTGGCGAAGTGGTTAGCGTCGCGGAGCATCCCGGCTAGGAGGTTATGGGTTCGAATCCCATCAGAGTCATGTGGGTTTTTCTGCCCGACCGGCTCCTACCCAGAGTTGAGTTGCTTCGGACTCAGTTGGGAAGACTGGGGCCACACAGTCGAGTTTCATCCACTGAATGGATGCGTTTCTGAGAGTGTTGCTCAAATTTCCTGACCAACACTGCAGGTGCCTGTATCGCTCGGGCCTGGTTTACTCCGGGATATTTTTATGAAAGGAAACGTAGAGTACAGCCCTGTCATGTAGTCTCAGACCGAAATGGAAATCCATAGCATCATCTTTAAACATCCTCATTCTCATCGATCAGCATAAAAAAAAAAAGTCAAGTTCTGTGGCCCTTCATGCCCTGCTCTCATGGTGACCTCATTTCGATATCCTCACTACGTCTGTGGCCTTGGTTTGGTTCCGTTGGGGTCACCGGTATTGGAAAGTCCATGGGGGCTGTCGTTGGACAGACGGGGTGGCGCTGTCCGGAGGGAGAGCTCACTCACGCCGGCTCCGCGACTAAGCAATTATTGTCGTCAGTAGGGGCTTAGTAGGTGGTGTCCTGTGTATGTTGGATCAGAACAGGCGCCACTGAACACCACTGAAGTGACTCAGCAGCAGTCAGTGTCTCCGCCGGGGGGTTGCCTCTTGACGACTTGACATTGACTGCTCCCTGTGGATTGCGGTGCCGGGCTGCGGCAGGACCTGCAGGGCTGTGGCTGTGGACGGGTGTCGGAAAGAGCGGCGGGGGTACACTGCCTCTGAGGTGGTGCAGAGGTTGGGACAGCAAAAAAAAAAAATTTAAAAAAATTGTCCAACTGATTTCAGAGTTAACACAAAGAAATGATGTTGCGTTATGAGAGATTACTGTTGTGTTTCATCATATTCTGGAACTTTGGTTAGCTCCCTTGCTCTTCCAAATTTTTGATCGAGGTAAAAGTACTGAGTCATGTCCAGGTAGGATAAAGGTATTTATTTGGACAGGTAAGTATAAGAAAAATGAATTCCAAAAGTACCTTAACCCCATCCTCATCCTGAGTGAAGAAGAAAAAAATAGACAACAATCGTTGAAAGAGTCGTAATAGATCATGCATGGAGTATTTAGATTGTTCACACATCCTACCCCTTTCCAATGTCTTCATTTTGGTATAATGAAAATAGTCTTGCTACCACAGCTCTCCGAACCCCCCCCCCCCCCCCCCCCCCCCCCCCCACCCTCTCATCCCTGTGGACTAAGCGTTCACTGCTATGAGTTGATTGATCTTGGTGTCTGTGTGTGTGTCAAAGTTCAAGGCCACAGCCACGGAGAGTGAGATGGCGAATGACCAAGCTGAGGAAGAGGAGGTGGAGGATGACGGAGACCCCTCAGAGGTAGTTGCATGAAAAGAAAAAAGAATTGTATGTTTGTTTATTTCTGATCAAAATAACATCTATTCTGTCTTTGCTTGTTCCCTTTGTCCTACGTCAACAAAAATCATTACTTGAAGATTAACCCCCATTTTGGGTAGTGAGGAGGGGGTGTATTTGTATTGGTTTGCTTTTTAATAAATCATTCATATATTGTATATGATTGGACACAGAATGAATTTTCTGTGAAATGATGTAACTGTTCAACTATGAGACAAAATGAACATCACCGTTACTTGAAAGTCAAAATAGATGAGCAAAAATGACACTGACATGTAAACAGTTAACATTTTTTATGTTGAGGAGTGGGTTTTGTTTTCATGCATAATAATGTGTGCTATGAAAATGAATTTATCATTTTCCTTTTATTGGAAAAACAGAATTTCCTAATCCAGGCTAAAATCATATCACTATTAGTTTGTTAACAGTTTGTTGGATTTTATGAACGCAGAACCTAGTTGGTTAAAAAAAAAAAAAAAGAAAAAACTGCTCGTTGAAGTGTGAATCATGGTCTGCAAATGATTTTATTTTTTCATAGATTACAGGACACAAGTAATATAGCAAAAAATCAGTTTTCAAAAATTTTCTGACATGAAAAGTATTTATAAAAGAAAAATATTATTTACTCAAAAGACGCAATGCATTATTGATACAAAATATATTAGATATTAAGGACACACGAGAATTCAATTGACAGCATATGTTCATTGCACTGATATTAGTTCATCAGTTAATTGTGTTATTGGCGTTTTCCATTCTAACAATCAAACATGACAATTAAGAAAATCTAGACCTTGATTCAAACAACATTTACATCTGAAATAGATTTTCAAAGTTTATTTGCCTTTTCTTTTTTGAGGTTTACATGCCAGCGCATTTCCTGATCCCGAAGGTAAGCTGTACAGTGGTGCGTTTCCAAGATGAAAGGGGTTAAGATATTATGTTGTCCATTAAAGTTTTAAGTGGAAATTTTGCACACAGAATGTGAATGCTAAATCTACTCATGATGATCCTCACTACTTTGGTTTGATGCCTCTGTTACAGGTTGGCCATGGGGCGGAAACGTTCAGGGAGTATGTACTTACATTGAAAGCATACGCCAGGCTTTTGGGACTCCTCACATTTGACAGTTATAAAAACTGTCAAAACTTCCCCCATATGCTGTTTGATGAAATGATCAGTCAGCGGCACTTGGTAAGTTAAAGTGTGTGTTTGCATAATCTTGCATGTGTCAGGGCTTAAAACGTTCCGCGTCTGGGCGGAATTCCGCGATTTCGGTTTGTCAAAAAAAAAAAACACGACAGGAGCAAGGTATCCGTGATCGGCTTGCAAGCGTTCATAGCAACTGCGCGCAAGTTATGGCCCCTGATTATTCTTGGAAGAAGTTTCCGGTCGGACTTTCGGAAAAAACAAAATGGCGGAGCACGCAGTCATTGTTCATGCGGGTCGATCTTTTGACGAATCTGCAATTAAAAACAAGTGGAAATGGGAGTGGACGCTTCAGAAAGTTGACGAAGAAGTCATTGGAGACTTTCTTCGCAAAGTTATTGCACCAGGTTTAGCTTGGTGCAAACTGTGCTTAAGGGAAGTGTTACGGTGGTCGCGGGAAGAAAGCTCTTGATCACATTCGTTCAGCGAAGCACGTGTCAAACGTCAAGGCGCTGAGTGGAACTACAAGAAAGGTCACTGAAGACACTTTAGCAGCAGTAAAACGTGCCAGGATAGAACATTGCAATCCTGTGGGGAAAAAAGAGGGTGATATAGAAAATGTGAAGAGTGCAAGCCAGGCGGGAGGCAGCAAGGAAAAAGATGGGGTTCAAACTAATCAAAGTCAAGTTGTCAGCAAGAAGGTGGATGAGAATGAAATAAAAATTGTAGAGTGTGAAAGCCAGACACGAGAAAGCAAGGAAACAGCAGACAAAGATAGGGTTGAAATTCAAGTAAGCAAGAAGGTGGATGGCAAAGACAGTGCAGACAATGCAAGCAGCAAGAAGAAACAGAGTTCCTTGCTATGTTTCTTTAATGCCTCCACCACCCAAACACCCAAATGACAAAGCTGTGTGTGTGTGTGTGTGTGTGTGTGTGGTGCGTGCCTTGTGAAATCCTGTATTTCAGTGTTTATTATAATTTAGGAACTTCAAAATTTGACTTTCAGTATGTGCTGATTCCACAAGTTTCTCATTTATCAAAATTTGGATATTGAGACTTTCAAAATGTGCTGATTCCGCAAGTTGATCTCTGTTATATGAGACTGAACTTTAAAGTGTTTGATGCAGTTACTGACTTTGTGTGCACCAACTTCAAACTTGATATTGTGTGATCATTTAAACCTGAAAAGTGAAACTTATTGAGCAACCCCAGAAGTGAGATTTCATCCAAAGACTATAGTTGGTGAACACCTGTAAAACACTCAAGTTAAAGGGGGAGTGTTCATTTTATTATGTGTTTAACCCCTTCTCCCCTTGTCCCAAATATGTCTTCCTGTAATAATTATGTGTTTACAGCAATTTTTATGCACTAAATAACTCTTGAAATTATGTCCAGAAAGCGCGAAATGGCATAGATTTACACTCGGTTTTTAAAAAAATTTTCCCGGGGGAGCATGCCCCTGGACCCCCTAGTTTCAGTGGTTTTTTCCTCCTCCTGTTTTAAGCCCTGATGTGTGTACATTGTGTGTGTGTGTGTGTGCGCGTGTGCGTGCATGCATGCGGTTTTTTTTTTTGGGGGGGGTGTTGCATAGAACCCAGCATGGCTATGGTGCTTCTCTCATGCTGTGTGCTCTCTGTACGTGCTTACGACGATTGGCTGCACTGTTTGTTTACATACTTTGGTTGTTTGATCTGCATTACTGTTGCTTGATTAGCAGCACCTCTCAGATACAGAAGGTTTCCTACCATTTTGTCATTCAGGCGTACGTTTTGACAGCTAGACAAGGGGGACAGGAATTTTACCACAAAAATGGGGAGTTTGTATTATACTCCTTGTTTGGCTAGTATACTTACCATGTCAGACAATAGCATTCACGGCAGTTAGTCAGCTCTGCCAGGCCGAAGTTTTTGTGTGGCTAATGCAGTAATAAGACAGTCACGTGATGCCCAACCCGCTTCCGCCGTAGGAAGAAGCCAGTGTCAACCTCCCGTACCTCATTCATCGAGGCCTGCGCGCAAGGTAACCCCAGAACCTTGGCGCTAGTGGGGAAGGCAGGGCGGGCATTAGAGTCTGACATGGTAAGTATACTAGCCAAACAGGGAGTATAATACAAACTCCCCATTTTGGCGTCATATACTGTACCATGTCAGACAATAGCAGAATTCATAGGAAAAGGAGGAGGGCGAGCGCCCTAGTGGTTCCTGGGGTTACCCGATATGGATGCATTAGCCGCCACAAAGGATATCCCATTAGAACCATCAGCCCTGGTCATGCGGATGTCCCTTAAATAACATTTTATGAAGGGATTTTCCGAACTCCAGAAGGCTGCCTCCAGGAGGTGGCGCATGGGAACAGAGTGCTGGAATGCTGCGAAGCGGCCAGCGCTCTGACCTCATGAGCCCGGGGGGACAAGACGGGGAGATCCTTGGAGGCCTGGGAATAGGCCGTTCTGACCGTCTTGGAGAGCCACCTAGAGACAGTGCCAGCTGAGATGTCTTTCGTGTTACTGGGGTTGATGGAAATGAGAAGACGTCTTTGCGAAACGCGCCTGGGGCGCGAGCGTTCCCAGTAGTGTGTTAGACATCGAGAGGGGCAAAGGGCTATGTCCGAAGAGGTGTCTCCCCTAGTGTATCCGCCAGCGGGCAGATGACGAGGTAAGGAGAGGCACTACCGGGTTCCTGGTTCTTAGCTAGGAATTCGGGAAGGAACTTAAGAGAGACGGAGCCGTCTCTGTGGAAGGCAATGTCTCTGGGGTCCCCGCTAAGGGCATGGATCTGGCCTGGCCTTCTGGCGGAAGCGAGGGCGAGGAGAAAGGTAGTCTTCATAGACAGAAGGGCGAGGAGAAAGGTAGGCTTCATAGACAGAAGGGCGAGGAGAAAGGTAGTCTTCATAGACAGAAGGGCGAGGAGAAAGGTAGGCTTCATAGACAGAAGGGCGAGGAGAAAGGTAGGCTTCATAGACAGAAGGGCGAGGAGAAAGGTAGTCTTCATAGACAGAAGGGCGAGGAGAAAGGTAGGCTTCATAGACAGAAGGGCGAGGAGAAAGGTAGTCTTCATAGACAGAAGGCGAGGAGAAAGGTAGGCTTCATAGACAGAAGGGCGAGGAGAAAGGTAGTCTTCATAGACAGAAGGGCGAGGAGAAAGGTAGTCTTCATAGACAGAAGGGCGAGGAGGAAGGTAGTCTTCATAGACAGAAGGGCGAGGAGAAAGGTAGGCTTCATAGACAGAAGGGCGAGGAGAAAGGTAGGCTTCATAGACAGAAGGGCGAGGAGAAAGGTAGTCTTCATAGACAGAAGGGCGAGGAGGAAGGTAGTCTTCATAGACAGAAGGGCGAGGAGAAAGGTAGTCTTCATAGACAGAAGGGCGGGAGAAAGGTAGTCTTCATAGACAGAAGGGCGAGGAGAAAGGTAGTCTTCATAGACAGAAGTTCGAAAGGAATTGAGGACACAGGCTCAAAGGGGGGTTTATTGAGGACGTCAAGTACAGTGAAGAGGTCCCAAAGGGGGACACGTCTAGGGGATTGGGCCTCACGAAGAGCAACCCCTCTGGAGATCTCTCTGAGAAGGAAGTCATTCTCAAAGGAAGGTCCGCCCATTTGGCGGATGGTCGTGCAGATGGCCGACCTGTAGCCCCGGATGGAGCTAGCAGAGAGGTTAATTCTTTCCAGCCGAGCGCGGCGCACGCGCTCATTCCCTGGCGGCGTGCGCCGTGCACAGCGATCATTCCCTGCCGACGCACAGATTTGGCCACTTTTTAATTTATTTTTACGGTAGCTCTACAACAACTGACGGTCTTGTGTAGGTGTCACAGGAAAGAACAAACACTCAACTCCAATCATCACCAGATCCACTTTGTAATACGATTTCAAGCACTTCATTGCACGAGAAACTGTTACCATCCCTTCGCCTGACCGACATTTCTTCTGACACAGGAAACGTGCCGTGTGCCGCGTGGTCGGGCTCTCAGTGCTTTGTTCCAAAGCTCGGGGGGTCAGCCAAGTTCACAATAGGCCACTGAAAGTATGGTCGACAACTCGTTCCAACATCCCAAGACTAGTTACAGAGGTTATTTCCCTTGGACCATTTCATGGAAAGTGTAGGAATTTTTTATGTTCCCGTCGTCTGATTGTGGACGACACGGCAGACTGTGAGCTGTCTTTCCGTCATCCGGACTTGACGACTCGGCTCAAGGGAGAGAAATCCTGTCGTCCACTATTGGACGACTTCGCTGGTAAAGGTTAAGGTGGGACAGGAAATTTCCTATCTGGATATTGGAGGGGCGATTGTGAGGGACAGAATTGTCTTTGCACCATGCGACCCATTTCCTCCATCTGTAATCGTAAAGGGACTCTGTGCTAGCTCTGCGAGAGGACATGGCTAGGTCTCGGAGTTCCTGAGAGGCCCCGGCGATGGAGAGGACACTGAGGACGGACTGGGACCTGTCCGTTCGAGAGGTGGATTTAGGTGCTCGCAACCGGGCTGGCACAGAAGCCAGGCGTGGAGGCGAAGCATCTGGGGATTCGAGTGAGGGAGACCCGAACGGGGTTGCCTGAGCATGTCCCACCTGGTGTTCAACTGGAGAGGGGGTGTGTGAGTGAGGGACTTGAGGTCCGGGAACCAGGACTGAGTGGGCCACCATGGGGCTATGAGAATGAGCCTGGTCTCTCGAGTCTCGCCTTCCTGATCACCTTGTGGAGGATCGGGAAGGGAGGGAAGGCGTAAGCTATGAGGCCGGACCAGGGAAGGGATAGGGCGTCGATGGCGTAAGCCTGGGGGTCCGGGACCGGAGACACATACGCTGGCAGACGATGGTTGAATCGTGTGGCAAACAGGTCAATCATGGGTCTGAACCAATGTTCCCACACGGTTGTTAGGGTATGCCTGCTGAGGGTCCATTCCGTGTGGAGGACAGACTTGGAGCGGCTGAGAGAGTCTGCCAGGATGTTGTGTGTCCCTGCTATGTGTCTCGCGTGAAGGGTGACCCCTGCGTGTGACACCAGCGGAGGAGGGCCTCTGTACGGAGGGAGAGGCCGATGGAGTGTGCCCCGCCCCCCCCCCCTTGTTGATGTAACAAGCTACCGAAGTGCTGTCCGTGAAAAGGAGAACGAATCGGTGGGAGACCGTGGACTGGAAGTGGAGGAGGGCGAGCCTGACCGCCTCCAGTTCCAAGATGTTGATGTGAAGACGAGCAGTGAGGATCCCAAACCCCCGAGGCGTGACTGCTCTCCAAATGGGCCCCCCAGCCCGAGTTGGAGGCGTCTGTGTAAAGTTCCAGGGCCTGGGATGGAGGGAGATGGAACTCCGGGGCCAGGGTGGAGGGGCTGAGCCACTCCTCCGTGGCCCAAACGAACCAAGGCCCTAGGGGAATGGTCTGGTTCCAGCTGTCGTTGGTCTGGGACCAACGACGGCGGAACTCCCTCTGAAGCTGTCGCTTGGGAACTCTGCCTAGGGGAATGAGAGGAGACAGGGACTCCATCATCCCCAGAAGGGAGGAAAGTGTCCTTGCCGAAGTAAGGGGAGAGAGTCGAAGGTGGAGATGAGGTCCACTAGGCGGGCGGACCTCTCCGGGGTCGGGGAGACTACCATGGAGGTGGTGTCGAAGCTCATGCCAGAAAGGTGAATCGCTGACTGGGCGAGAGCTCGCATTTGGAGGGGTTGGTGACGAACCCCAGAGAGGAACAAAGGTGTAGTAGTTTGGAGGTGTGGGATTGGGCCAGGGCCTGAGTGGGAGCCAAGACGAGCCAGTCGTCGAGGTAAACCAAGAGGCGAATGTCCCTCCTGTCTGGCAAGGGCGGCCATCTCCTTGACTACCTTCGTGAAGAGGAAGGGAGCCAGGGAGAGTCCGAAGGGGAGAGCCTTGAATTGAAACACCCGGCCCCGCCAGACGAAACGAAGGTATCGTCTGTGGGACGGGTGAATGAGGATCTGAAAGTAGGCATCTTTCAGATCTATAGAAGTGGCCCAGTCCAGATGGTGGATGGAGTCCCTGATCTGGGCTGGGGTCTCCATCTTGAATCTGGTTGGCCTGAGGAATTTGTTGAGAGGGGAAAGGTCGAGGATGGGCCTCCAGCCGCCCGAGGACTTGGGGACTACAAACAGACGAGAGTAAAACCCGGGGGTTTGGGGGGGGGTATCTCGGTGATGGCGCCCTTCCGGAGAAGCTCCTCGATTTCCAGGCGAAGGGCCTCCGCCTGGGTGGGCGGCGGATCGCCGGGGGAGGAGGAGGGGAGGACAGAAGAGGGGGCATTCGTGTGCCCAGGGTAGACGGAACCCCTCCTGTAGAACAGATACTACCCAGGGGTTGAGACCCATGCGCCGCCACTGGTGGGCATGCCGGGACAGACTGCCTGCCAGGGGGCAGAGGGGCCGAGGGGGGTCGAGAGGACTGACATTTCCCGCCTCTCGGAAGGTGAGTCTGCTAGTCACCCCCTGGGCCGGGCCTGTTGGCCGAACCGAAAATTCTGTTGGGGGTTTTTCGGTTTGGGCCTAGCCGGGGTGGAAGTAGGGTGTTTGGCGGGCCTTGAGGGACGCTGCTTGGGGTAGGGCTGGGGTCTGGCTGGGGGTAGGGCCTGACGAAAGAATGGTCTAGAAGGGCGATGCTGGCGAGGGGTCTTGGTCGCAAAAGAAGCAGCCTGTTTGCGCTCCTCGACGGCATGGGTAATGACAGCAGCAGAGTAGTTGCCGAAAAGCGACTGCTCCTGACCCGGAATGCAGCGTAAGGCCGCCTTGAGCGCTGGGGAGAGATGGGCCTGTGATAGCATAGCATCTCTCACTGCCTAAAGGCAGTTAAAGTGACTCCTGGCTGCGCTGTCCGCCGCAGCCCCCAAGGTGGTGCGCTATCTTGTTGACAAGAAAACGCATCAGGGGTCATCAAACAGGCTGGAGTCTGCCTCAGTGTCGTCAGGGTCCGAAGACGCTGAGACAGTGCAGCCCTCCTTTGGCCAAGTTCCTCAGCTCGCTGTAGGAACATGTCAATGAAGGCATGTCCCGCGGTGGTGTGTAGAATGCCAGCCCTGGCAATTCTGTCCCACTCTATCAGGGTTTTTGATAGAAAGAGAGGTGGAGGGGGAGGTTGGGAGTGAGCCTGAGGTCGCCGGGGAAATGGCAATCTTCCTGGTGGCCGGATTGGCAGAGAAGGGAGAAAAGACATGGGGGGCCTGACGCGAGTCCTTGAGGAATACTCCTACTGGGGCCGCCCTCCGGGGGTGCGACCTTGTCGTGGTCGGAGGGCTTGCGCGGTCCAGTGATCCCTTAGGCTTTGCTGGCGGGGGCATCAATACTTGGAGATAGGCTAGTTTTTTCAAACTGCTTCTAGGTCCGAAAAGCCAAGATGCTGTCTGGCCTAAGCGTAACGTGGTAAGGAGTTGATGCCCCTGGTAGGGCTTCCCATGTCAGATAGGCTAAGGGTGAGGATCCTGACTAAGAGTAACCCGCCTTTCTCCTTTTCTTGTTTTCTGCCTCTCTTATTTGGCCCTTTTCTATCTTCGTCTCCCCTTCAAGTCTTCTTTTCCACACTCCTTTTCTCTCTGTGGTCTCCTTAAGATCCGCCGCGTTTGCCGGGGCGGTGCAACCTGTGTCGGAGGGAATGAGATCCTGGTGATTGAGAGGGCCAGCGCTCTCAACACATCACTTTGGCTCGGACCTCTCCTAGACAGGGAGTACACTTTGGCCCGGGTGTACTAATCGGCTCCCCTTCTTGGGGCTGGGTCAAAACAGGCATTTCTCCGGCTGGCCAAGGTAACCCCTGCAGTGCTCAGCTCTCTGTTCCCGGAGTTGGGCATGATCAGGGGGATAGGGTTGGTAGGTTTTTGTCTGTTGTATGTCTCTCCTGAAGCCTGGAAGGGGTCAAGACAGTGATTCTTGGCCCTGGCCCCTTAGTTGGACTCCAAGGTGGGTGGGTAAGGGAGAGATGAAATTTTGCCTATAAATATGACTTCAATCAAAAATCACCCCCCCAAAAAAAGGAAAGTACAGTTAATTTCTTTAAGGTCGTCACAGGAGTCTGATGGAGACTCTGATTCTGAAAATGAAACAAGGCAGTTGTCAGGATTTTGGTCCACTTGGTTAATCATGGAAAGTAAGGAGCAAGACAAACCTCTTTCTGCACTTAGCCCATTTGCAATTCAGAAGGGCTTTCAAGGTATTGCAGGAGACCCAAAGTCCATTAAGCGACTCAGAAACGGCACGTTTCTCATCCAATGTAAAACTAAAAAACAATCAGAGCAGCTGCTGAAAGCTACCAAGCTGGTAGACCGAGAGATCCGGGTGACTCCCCATAAACAGCTGAATTCCTCTAAGGGAGTCATTCGATGCCCAGATCTTCGAGGTGTCTCAGAGGCAGAGATCAAGGCGGAACTGACATCCCAGGGTGTGACAGAGGTGCATAGGGTGACAGTGAAAAAGGGTGCAGAAAGAGTGGCCACCAACACCCTCATTCTGACATTCTGCAACCCTGTGCTGCCTCCGGTCATCAAAGTCGGCTACCTGAACGTCAGAGTTCAGTTATATGTTCCATCCCCTTTGAGGTGCTTCAGATGCCAGAAATTTGGACATGTCAGAGACCGCTGTTCTGGGCAGGAGGTGTGCGGTGTTGCTGCAAGGCAACCCATGATGGGCCGTGTAAAGACCCGGCACATTGTGCTAACTGCGGTGGCGACCATCCCTCCTCTTCACGAAACTGCCCTCTTTGGATTCAGGAATCCACTATACAACGAATAAAAACTGAAAAGAAAATCTCCTTTTTTGAGGCCCGCAAACAGGTTGTGGGCAGTCAGACGCCAACAGCATCTTCATATGCTTCGGCCGTAAAGAAGGTTTCCACTCGGTCAGTCTGCTGCCAGACTGATGAATTTATCTTTTCCAAGACACTGCAAGGAAGATCTGTAAGCTCTGGTGGAAGCAGGTCCACCACCTCCCAACTCATATTGAATGCCCCTGGTGGAGGCAAAAAATCCGCCACCCCTCAGACTGCCCAGCAGTCTACAACATCTGCTGCTGGGCAGATTAAAAACCCAGCACCCGCACCTCGAACTCCTCTGTCCAGTGCCCGTGCGGGCAAGGGAGTTCAATCCAGTGTGGAGATGGTGGAGATGAGGAAGAAACCTCCACCGTCTCCCAAATCCAGATCTTCTTCACCTGTTGGCAAGTCTGCCAGCAGGTCGAAGACCAACAGAATCCAGTCAAACTAAGTAATAAGTTCACTCCATTGGAAGCAGATGTTGATGAGGAGATGACCTGATCTCTCTCCTTTTCACCCTCTGCACCATGGATAGTACAATATTCCATTGGAATATCCGTGGACTAAAATCCAACTTTGAGGAGCTGCAGCTTCTGTGTCAATCTATAAAACCTTCTTCGTGGCTCTTCAGGAAACTCAAATTCAAAGCCAGAAGACCTTTACTCTTTCTGGCTTTAATATTCTTTCAAATCCTGCACAACCATCCATGTTGGGACTGTCGGGCGGTGTTGCCCTTCTCATACACAAAACTCTGCTGTATAGTCCTGTCGCTCTGTCTACCTCCCTTCAAGCTGTTGCTGCGAGAGTCACTCTCCACAAGACTGTAACAATCTGTTCTATTTATCTACCTCCTTCAGTCCCGGTTTGTCGTCAGGACCTTGTCAGTCTTCCTCGACCTTTTTTGCTGTTGGGTGACTTTAACGGTCACAGTTCTCTTTGGGGTAATGTCAGTACGTCATCCAGAGGTCTGCTAATTGAGGATGTCCTTTCGGATTTGGATTTGTGTTGTCTGAATGACGGATCTGCAACTTACCTCCATTCTTCCACAGGTTCACTTTCGTGTTTAGATTTGTCGGTTTGTGACCCCTCGCTGGTCCTGGACTATGAGTGGTCTGTCCATGACGATCTGCACGGAAGTGACCATTTCCCTGTCCTTCTACAACCTGTCATAACTGAACACGTCTCTGTCTCTCAACATCTAAATTATAAGAAAGCAAACTGGGATCTATTTGCAGCCACTATTTCTAAGGCATTTCAGGACACTGATTTCTTCAGAGTCCGACCCAGCAGAATCACTGACTAACACTGTGATCAAGTGTGCTAAAGCTTGTATTCCAGTGTCTTCCGATAAACTTCAAATGCCAAAAACACCCTGGTTTGATTCAGACTGCCAACAAATTTCCAAAGTTCGAAAACAGCTCAGCGTCAGGTGTACCAACAACCTTCGGGTCCCAACGCTCGAGCCCATCAGAAACTCCGTGCCAAATCGAGATACACTTTTAAAATCAGTAAACGTCGGTCCTGGAGAAGTTTCTGCTCCAGGCTGACATCAAAAACTTCCAAGAAAAAAGTGTGGAACATCATTAAGAAAATTAAAGGGAAGAACACCTGTCCCACTGTGAACCATCTCAAGTTTTCGGACTCTTTAATAACAGACAAAAAAGCAGTTGCTAACTGCTTGCTTCTACCATTGAAAAGAATTCCTCCTCTTCTAACAAGTCAGCCACTTTGTCAAAACAAAGCCCTTAAAGAAAAATCACCCTGCAACTTTTGTCAGACAACATGGAAGACTACAATCTTCCTTTCACGTTAAACGAACTGAAATCTGCCTTACTTTCTTGCAGCGATTCCTCTCCAGGTATAGATGAAATCCATTACAACTGTTGAAACATCTTCCGCAAATAGGTCTGAACATCCTGCTACAGGTATACAACCATGTGTGGACTTCTGGTTTCTTTCCACCCTCTTGGCGGAAAGCCTCATTATTCCCATCCCCAAACCTGGAAAAGATCTTTCTAATCCATTAAACTACCGTCCCATAGCTTTGACCAGCTGTGTCTGCAAATTGATGGAGGAAATGGTCAATGCTAGGCTCATGTGGAAACTCGAAACCGATGGCCTTTTGGCGAAAGAACAGTGTGGTTTCCTCAAACACGGACTACTGTTGACCATTTGATTCGTCTGGAATCTACACTTCGGAACGCTTTTTTGAACAGACAGCATGCAGTGGCAATTTTCTTTGACTTGGAGAAGGCCTATGATACCACCTGGAAGTCGGGGATACTTCATGATCTCCATGATCTGGTTTTCGAGGTCATCTTCCGCTTTTCGTTCAAATTTTTTGGCAGAACGACAGTTTCAGGTCCGGGTTGGCACCACTCTCTCTGATGTCCACGAGCAGGAGTTGGGTGTTCCACAGGGAGCATACTGTCTCCTGCCCCTTTAGTATTAAAATCAACAACATTGTTCAATCAGTTCAGCAGGGTTCAGACTGCTCATTGTTTGTGGATGATTTTGCTGTCTACACAACTGGAAGCCTGTACCCGAGTGTCCAGCGCAGGCTCCAGCTTTGCGTAGATAAAATCCATCGTGGGCAGATGAAAACGGTTTCACCTTTTCTCCAAAAAAGACGCAGTGTATTCACTTCCATAATTTCCGTCAGTTTTTTCCAGATCCTGAACTTCAAGTAGGAAAATTCCCCCATTCCAGCTGTTAAAGAGGCCAAATTTCTAGGAGTTGTTTTTGACCAAAAACTTAACTTTCTCAGCCATATTAAAAACCTCAAAACTGCTTGCCAGAAAGCACTGAATATTCTGCGGGTCGTAGCGCAACACCGACTGGGGCGCTGATAAGAAAACTTTGCTGCACCTCTACAGAGCCTTGGTCCGTTCCAAACTGGACTACGGTTGTGCTGTCTACGGCTCCGCAAGATCGTCTTACCTCAAACTCTTGGACCCTATCCACCATCAAGGGCTTCGTCCTGTCTTGGAGCGTTCCGCACCACCCCTGTGTACAGCCTGTACGCAGAGGCAGGTGAACCTTCAAATTGTCCAACCGCAGGCTGAAACTGTCTTTGAATTATTATATCCGACTGTTCTCAGAACCGCAGAATCCTGCCTATGACTGTGTCTTTGACCCTCCGTTCCAAAGTAAGTTTGAAAACAACCCGAAATGTATTCCGCCGTTTGGTCTTCGTATGCAGCCTCACGTGCGAATGCAGGTCTAGACCTAAGAGTAGTATCCGATTTTTCCAAGTTTCCGGATCAACCTCCGTGGACCTTTTTCACACCAGAGATTCGTTTCGATCTTGCAGCTTTTCGCAAAGAGTCTACCAGCTCTCTGGTGTACAAGGCATTGTATGCTGACCTCTGTTCCAAATTCCCATCCTGTCAAAAAGTTTTCACTGACGTTCCAAGTCTGAAGATGGAGTGGCCTGTGCAGCCTACTGCCCTGGGGCTCCTTCTCAGATACTGTTGGAACATATTCATTCAGATGCTTCTGTCTATTCTGCTGAACTTACAGCTCTGGTTTTGGCTTTGAAGATAATCTCACATTCTTCGAAGAGGGACTTTCTGGTTCTGTCGGATTCGCTGTCAGCTTTGGAGGCCATAGCTGGCCGCAACCTTCAGCATCCAGAACTTTTCCTTTTTTTTTGAACTTTTTAGCAAGTTGAAGGCGGACGGTTACAACATTACTCTTGCTTGGGTTCCTGGTCATGTTGGCATCGGCGGGAACGAAATGGTTGATCGTTTAGCCAAGAACGCCACAAGAGACAAACTGTCCAACACTTATATCCCCTGCTCAGATGTCAAACCCAAAATTAACGATTATGTGAGAGACCTCTGGCAGGAGGATTGGAACACACAGACGAGTAACAAACTCTTTCAGATCCGTCCAAACCTTAAGGACTTCCTCCCATCTACGTCGGGTGGTCGTAAAGAGGAAACGGTTCTGTGCCGGCTGCACACCGGCCATTCGTATTTTACCCATTCTTATCTTTTAAAGAGTGAAGAAGCTCCGTGGTGCATTCCATGTCATGCACCACTCACAATGAAACATGTTCTTTTAGAGTGTTGGGACTTGCACGATGTGAGGCACAAACATTTTACTGCGGAGTCCATGAAGATCCTGTTCAGGGATGTCCCGCCAGACGTGATCCTTGAGTTTTTGAGAGAGATTAACATTTTTCATCTGATTTAAGATTTTGTGGAAGAAAGATTTTTAACAAAGTTTCTGGTACGTTTCTAGACGATGTCATTTAAAGAGATGTGTGTTTTTTTTTGTTTTTTTTTTACTGACTGGTGAGTTGATTTTAACGTGGTGACAGCCCTGATGTGGCCCTTTGCAGTCGGCTGGGCTATAAGCAACATTATCTTATCTTATCTTACTGGGGCCGCGTTGGGGGCTGACAAGAAGTCAATCCCCGGTGGAGGGACGGCATGTGCACCCCTGGCGAGAGAGGCCGATCTGTCCCACAAAGGAGTGATGGTCTGGGGGGCGGCTATCCTTGGCCGTGATCGCTGGGTGGGGGGGGACCCAGTGAAACGGGAAAGGGAGAAGATGTTGTTAGAGGGGGATTCCTTAACAACAAGATGAGGGCGCCAGCTCTCCAAAACGGAAAGGTCCCCAGACTGGGGGAGGGAATCCTCGAACCCCTCCTCAAGTTGTGGGTCAGTGTATTCGTGAAGGGGAAGTTCAGGTCCACCTTCGGAAGGCCAGGTCAGGGGTGCGTGGGAGTCCCGACCTCGTTGGGAAGAGGGGAGAAACGAGGACGGCTCCCCGGGGGTTCCATAATCGGCATGTAAACTAGGGGACCGCCGATCGGACAGCACCTGAGAGGAAGGGGGGCCCAGGTCGATCCAGCTCTGGGAGGCCGGATGCCACATGAGACCGAAGATGGAGTCAGGGGAAGAGTCGGCGCTAAGCCACTGATTCCTCTCGGGGGAATAGAACCACCGGTCCCCGGGGAGAAAGACGGGCTGTGGCGGCCCAGAGGCAGAGTCTCCTCGGGGACCCGGGTAACCTTGAGCACCAAGGGAGAGCACTGCCTCCTGCATCTCCCGGGTGGGGTCCGTGCCGGCCCCCTGCGTGGCAGAGGGGTCGGTGGGTGTTACGGTCGCCGAGCCTCCTGGCCGTGTGGTAGCGGACGGGGATGGCTGAGTCGACGCGTAAGCCTCAAGGGACGAAAGGTTACCCCTGGTCCCGCTGGTCGATCCTCCCCCCGGTGGAACGGGACCGCGGACGTTGCCAATAGGGGAGCGGAAGAAGTCCGCCTCCCAACGTCCTGTACCCCTAGGGGAGATTGAAACGATCGATCGGGGTGGTTCGACCGTCGGGGGTGAGGGCGCAGATCCGAGCTAGTTTTATGAGACACCTGTCCCAACACTAAGATGCCGTTCCCACCTCCCTACTCAGAAGAAAAGGTGTGGAACGGTTCACTATAGGAAAGAACATGGGTCATGGGGTGACTACTCTGGTCTTTGTTTTTGTTTGTTTGTTTGCTCCAGTGATTGAATTAGTTCCCTCGCTCTCACTACATTTTCGTTTTAATTCAGGTTCTTGATTATGAGGCTTTGAATCATGCTTATGTAAGAATAAGGCATTTTTCTGGATTGTATGTGTTTCCTGAAAATATTTTTTGTAGTAGTAAATTTCTGTGCGTGTATGTGTGTGTTTGTTAGTGTTTGGTATGGGTTGTTTTTGCTTAAGTGTTTCTTCATGCCAAAGTTTTTCTCAGTTCCGTTCTTTTTGTATGCACGGTGTTTTCCGTTCCAGACACCTTTGCCCCTTGACCTGAGAGGCTACCTGCACCGTGCCATCAAGGAGGACACCTTAACCCTGACGGTCCCCTGGATAGCAGAGTTCCTGGCCATGATGGATGATGGAGCTCCCCGCCTGGACACCATCAGACCCGTTCTCTCTGACCTGCACCAGCTCCTTCGGTGGGAAAAATGGCCGTCTTTTACACTGAATTGTAACATTGAAAATGTTCGATTGAGATACATTCTGGCTGATGTGAACGCGGTTTGTATCCCATCTGGTGTTGTGTCTGTTTTCGCTTTCTTTCTTGTTGTATGTACCTAGCATATAATGAATCATCTTTTTTTTTTTTCAGGGAGTGCTGTTCTGAAGAAATCTGTGCCTCGAGGAATGTAAATTTAAGAATTTTATGTTGTCCATGTTCCTGAGACAGTTTTTGAAATGCTGGTTTAGAAGATAGTCTTGGATGGGTAACAAATTGGAAAAAAATATTAAAGCGCTGCCATCATGTTTCATGAACTTTGGACACGTTAGAAGCTTTAAGTCTCAGGGTATGTCAGATATAAGGTCTTAGGCTAGTTTACTGAGTGGCTGCATCTACTGAGTGGCTGCATCCTTTTTTGACTCTGGAATTAGTGGAAAGTTAAAGTTGATGGAAGAGCATTTCCCCAAATCGAAAGTAAAGAAGCGATGTCCATTTCTGAGAAAAAACATGTTCTGCAAACTAGAATAAAGACAACACTTAAGCCATTATCAACGGAAAGCATTCTGTCTAAGGAACCAAAGAAAAACTGAAATGTTGGCCTTTTTTTTAATACAAAAACATTCTCTCGAAGCCCAAGGAAAGATGAAATGTCAGGCCTCAGGTTCTCAGTACAAGCCAGGGTAAAGTTCGATCTTGGTCCCTTTCTAGTCAAAGCATTCCCGTAAGCCAGAGTAAGGGCGAAATATCAAACAATTCCTTGCTTTGCAGTCTCTGCTTTGTCTACCTTTTGTTTGCTGTTGCACCTCCTTTGTTTCTTTTTTGTTGGCAAACGCTCATTGTCTTTCTGACTCTACCAATATTTGTTGTTTGTGTATGTGTGAACCTAATTTGAATGTTATGTCATTACTGCGGTACATTTTTTTTTCACAAGTCATTTGCCATAGTGATTATAACTTTTGTCTGGACAGGTTGACAGGCCAACAGCTGAAAAGACGGGGTTACCCCTTCGATCAGCTTCTGGTAGTGACCACCCTTGGCTGGTTGTTCGAAGTAAGTGGAATGTAATTAGCTGCCTCAAAGATGGTTCAAGGACGGAACAGTATTCTTACAAACTTGTATCTGTCTTCTTGTGCCTGGCGTTATACAACTCCTGTCTTTGTGTTTCAGTGTATAAAAGTTGGCTATGATGAATTGTTTATACAAAAAAAAAAAGGTTAAAAAGAATTAGAGGCGAAGCTCTTGTGCTGTAATTGCACTCGCCGAGACAAACTTTAGTGGTGCCTTAGTGTGCTTTGACCTAAGAGTGACGATTCTTGCTCACCCTCGCATACAAAATTGTGTCTGGTGCTGTCTTTCTTCTTCAACAACACAATGATACAGAACAGTAATGACAATGACAGGCCCTGAAGTATTTGGAAGGGGAAAAAAAATTGGTAAATGTAAGCTGATGAATTAATGTTTGGAAGTGGTTTGTGTCGGAAAAGCCTGTTCTGACTGTAGCTGCTACAAGATCGGGTATCTCATTATCCATTGCTGCACAAAGGCAGAACACCTGCACACACACACACGTACGTACGCACGCACGCCTCTTCCAATTTTTACATGAATTTGAAAGATGGAGCCTCCCTCCCTCCTCCCTTCCACCACTTTTACAAAAATCTGGAGAGAAACGGCGGCTGCCTCATCACGTCCCCACAACAACCCAGTGATCAGGGGAATGGCTGACTGACTGACTTTCTGGGAAATATGGTTTATTTTTGTTGACAAGTACACCAGTAGCAAATTTAGCATAAACACGTCTGTTACTCGCCTCAATTAAGAAAATCTAGTCCTTGACTCAGCAGTGTTGCTCCTACTGTGGCTCATGAAAGCAAAACTAGAGTCAGATGAGCCTGCAGCAGAGTCAATAATTATGGAGTTCAGTGTACTGTACCCTCAGCTGCATCAGCTCAGTCAGTAGGCAGTCTTTTGACGTTTATATGGCGACACAAAGATGCTTGAAGACGACGCTTGCAACAGTGTGCAGAAGGAGGATGTAAGAAAAAGTTTTAAGCTTAAGTGGCTAAACGAATGCGTGAAGTATTTATAACTGAAATGGTGATACTGTAGATTTACTGTACTTTCTTGGTTTTTTGATTTGTCAGTGTTGTGCAAACAATTTACTTCTCTTTTGCTGTTGACTCTAAAATTGGAAAATTATTCTAAAGATTCCAACTACAGGGTCATAATTACCCTAAGTAGTTCTTGTTATCTGAACATCTTTCCCATTATAGCCAATGATGATTAGACATTGTTCTGCATTTTCTCTTAAACTATAGAGATGGGGTTAGCAAATCTGCAGTTAAAATTAATAAGTACATTGGGTACATGTGTATGCATTTATACACACTGGTATGCTTATGGACTCAAACTTTTACAGAGTCGCAGCATACTCATAGTCTTTCTTTCAGACATTCCAAGTCCACTTTGTGTGAGCTTTTCTTTTCTTTTTTTTTTTTATAGAGATTTTGTTTCTTTTGCTTTTTTAGCAATCACCACTGCTGGGGTATTACTACAGAGGAGATCGGGACGTGGTTTCCTCCATTGAGACTGTGCCAAAAATTGAAGTAAGTTGGTTTTACACTCAGCTTGTTCATGTTTGGAACATAAACATTCTATCAATGCACTTGTACAGGAGTATTCTTGAAGGAGCATGCATGGGTAGAATACATTTCTTTCTTTTTAAGTTTGCATGAGTGAGCACAAACACGTGCGAAACATATTAGCACATACACGTGTGCATGCACAATTACACACATACACTGATGCACACAAATACATGCACACGCATGCACACACACACACGCACACACACACACACACACACACACACACACACACACACACACACACACACACACACACATATAAATACACATGCACACACACACACTCGCATACACACACACATATTTATGCATGTGTGTGTGCTCATGTGCTTGAACACATACACATACATGTATGCATGCATGCATACATACGCTTATATGCATGCGTGCGCATGCCCATCCATTCATTTCTGTGTGCTCTCTTGTTGCAGAAAATGAAGCAGTTGGTCACAAGACACTTTTTCTCCCAGTGTTGTCCCTACTTTGGTAAGTAGTTCTTGGGGGTCCATTTTACTTTTCAAAGCTACATTCCTTATGAACCGTGTGCTTAAGTGAAGCATGTTGAGTGGCAGGTTACTGTTTACAGTGTATTTCGTCTGTCTGAAAGATGACATGAAACTGTGGTGAGGGCTTCTAACCAGTCGCTGTCTTCAGCTAGGAGGGATGGGGTTGTGGTGGCCAGGTGAAGAAGTGATTGCAATGTGAAGGAAGCACTCTTCAACAAAGGAGTAGGGACAGAGCTTCGGGGAGGAGGGCATTAGTGGTCAGTTGACCCCCTTGCAGCAAAGACAGGGGTCCACTTTGAAAATGAGAGGTCCAGTTT
Source organism: Conus ventricosus (assembly GCA_018398815.1). Lineage (NCBI taxonomy): Eukaryota > Metazoa > Mollusca > Gastropoda > Neogastropoda > Conidae > Conus > Conus ventricosus. The sequence goes on along the minus strand of CM031598.1, from coordinate 96,335,313 downwards.
GAAAGGTCTTTCTTGCTGATGAATTTGTAGGGGAAAAAAAAGAAAGAAAAAGTTCTTGACTTTTAAAAAAATCGGAAATGAAATGAGGTAAGGAACAGTAAACGATAAACAGTAAACAAGTGGGGTATGTTTTGCTCCCATAAGGAAACCTAACACAGAGTAACTTTTATTCAAGACTGGCACAGCCTTTTAAACTTGAATAAAGTCAGACAAATACATAGACAAACAATCTAATAGTGGGGGAAAAACAAGCGCAGGCCAACAACTGAACTGTCTGGCAAAGATTTGGACTTGAGGGGAGGGGAGTTTGAAGATGGAGAAACTGGGAAAATGAAATTTTTAAAAAAAAAAAAAAAATGAAATTAAAAAAAAAAAATGTTACAGATTTTAAAAAAATTGTCTGAATTGTTTATAGTTTGCATCTCTTGAAATAATTCATGATAGTCCTTGTTAAGGAATCATTTGTTTATAGTTTGCATCTCTTGAAATAATTCATGATAGCGCTTGTTAAGGAATCAAGTCAGTGCGAATGTGCTGTCTGTGAGAACTTACAGCCAGTTGGAACAGATGGTACAATGAGCTTTCACCGGACATAACCTATTGAATGAAATGATAAATGAACTTCCACTGGAACGAAATAAATGTTAAAAAAACATTTCAAGTAAATCCACCAGTTAACATGGGCAAACTTACAAGAGAAAGCTTGACACTTTGCAACCTCTTACGTCTTCTTAAGGCAAGACAAACAACGTTCAGGACAATGAAAACAAAGAACGGGCGATCACCTTATTTTGTGACTACATCCTCTGACTGAAAAAATGTAAAAGCAGACAGTGGCAGTTCAGTATGGTCTGACACTGGATGAAGGCTTTGTGCTGTTCAAAGCACTGCATGTTTGCACTTTTCTTTCTTTGAATTGCATTAATGGTGTGGGTGCACCAACAATGTGGAGCTATGTAAGGATACAGTTCACATTGTCTGCAGGGGGTGGTATCAGTGGTGCACAGTTTGTAGTCCTTTACAGGACAGATTTTATGACCTGTCAACAGACGGCTGACTTGCTGGTTTTCCGAGCAGTTTGGAACATCTTTCATGTGACATGCTGAATTTGTTTTTGTTCAGTTTTTTTATACTTGGTTATTTTTGGTTGAGAAAAAAATCTTTAAAAAGGTTAACTGTGAGCTGTTGTTCAGTTGAACTTTTTTTTTCATTTTTTTTTTTTTTCAATTCTTATGATTTTGCCGTGAACTTTGCCTGCTTCTCCCCCTCCCAGTTTTCATTGAAGTTTTATCTTGTTACCTAAGTTTCCTGTCGATCTTCAGCTTGTTTAATGTTAATGGAATAATCGTGACGGGGGACTGCCATGTGATGGATGGCTTTAATCACAAGTGAAAGACGATCTGATGTAAGCTGAAGACTGTTTGCTGTACGATGCCTGACCTTCACAGAATGATGTGCAAGTCACCCCTGGTTACATTGAAATGGAGTAAAAAAAATTTTAAAAAAGGGACTTAGATGAAGTCGGATTGACTCTGGGAAATATTTGAATGCTTTCATTTTTTATTTGGTTTGTATTGTTGTTGTTTTTTCCTTTCAGCATAGATATCAAACTAGTTTAAGGAGTAGTAGAATGCGTATTATTAAAATGGCCGTTTTATTAGAAATGAATAAAATTGCATGTCCGCAATGTACCAAATTTTGTACTTCTGCGGTCAGTTTTAATTGGCTGCATCAGATCTTCAGTCCTGTGGCCATGATGAATCCCACAATCTTCTTGAGGTCATGACAAATTTTGTACAAACTCTATTCTAGTTGTATGCAGTTCGCTGTGCAGATTATATTCAATGTTACAGTTTATTACTTACTGACCTTTATGGACATTCCCTTAACTGGATTATATCCAGAATCCATTCACGCAGTGTCAGTTCTGAGGGGATTTCTACATGCCTGTGCACTCCACACTATTTTCTTGGTGTCATTAATGCAGCAGTGCTTGGGCCTCTAAATTGTGCACAGTCACACTACTGTGACTAGATAGGCTGTCCTCTACTAGTGTTTCTCGTTTTTAGGCTCACATGTGTAAACAAAGTGAGTCTGTGTGATCGTACTTTTGAATGAGAGAGAGTATGTATATTCATAATCTCCTTCAAATGTCTGCATTTGTTTGTGTGTTTGTTTGCTGTAAATTTCGTTGCCATTTTCTGTTGACATACAGCGCATATGAATTTTTTTTTTTTTTTAAGAATATAGATATTGATACGAGCTTTCCAGATATTTGCATTACAGTGCACAGAAGTGAGTGTCACAGGACTGTCATGTAACTTCTGTGTGAAAAGAAATCAGTGGTAAATGATTGCTCTATTCTTACAAAGTATGAGTATTTTCAGTATTATGTTTGAGAGACAATAACCTAAGACAGAGCTTATCTTTCTTTTGAAAATGTTAAACTGTTCTGTTCAATTATACAATGAAAGGAGAACGTTGCTTATAGCCCAGCTGACGGCACAATGAAAGGAAAATGCTTTAGGTTAATAGGAAAAAATCTGTGTATAATGTAGATGCGGAATTACTCCTCCCCCACCGCCGTACACTTTCTGGCCACCAAAAACATTTACTCTGTGTGTGTGCACATGCACACATTGAATATGTCATCTGATCTAAGGTTTTGCGGAAGAAAGATTTTTAACGCAATTTGCAGTGTGTTTTTAGGTGTATTTTAAAGGGTTGTGTGAATGAGGGTGTTTTTTTGTTTTGTTTGTTTTCTTCATTAATGACGTGTGAGTTGACTTTGATGCGGTGACAGCCCTGATGTGGCCCTTTGCAGTCTTACCTTACCTTACACTGAGCGTGGATGTTCAGGACCTGTAAGTCGTCGTCATCATTTGAAATTGGAGACACTATTGTAGGGAGAAGTTATCTGCTCCTGTGCAGTGTATCACATTGAACCATGGGGCCTTTGCCTACTGTGTTTTGTTGTTGTTTTTTCTTATGGGGGGGGGGGGGGGGTCTTTTCACGTTTTTTTTTAAAAATCTTCAGTTGAAGCACCTTTCAAATCGTGGTCATGGGCACTGAAGCAAACGGCTCAAATTGGCTGGTGTTAGGGCCCGAATCTTTCCAAATAACCCATATGGGAACAAAATGTAGGGTAGCCTGGACGGACAGATGAGGAATGAAAGCATTCATCGCAAGTTAGTCTTGTTTTCCATAGTTTCTTGCTTTATGTGCTCTTAAGTTATTCTTTCTGTCTGAATCCAGACAAACAGGCTGTATGAAAAATTACATTCCAGTAGGAAGTGTTTGAGGTCGTCGAAAAAAAAGAAAAAAGAGTGCTTATATAGCGCAAATCCGACAATACCTGCATGCACTTTACAATCATGTAACAGTCCCTTTTTGTTCACTTCCTATTACTTATTTCCGTTCCCCGCCCCTCACCCCACCACCTCTGATGATGATCAAATGGATAGAGCACACACACACATACACACATACCAGGCGTTGTCAGAAAGGTGACTCTTTATTTTCTATTTTTCCCATGCACAGGGAACATAAGAATTCTACTCTGCTACTTAACTGATGGAAGGCATCCACCCAGTTTCCCTCGGAAACCAAATCTTCGCCCTGTTGCATCGGTCGCTGCTAATCGTGTGAAACTTCCACAGAACAAGGAGAGCGATGAGTGCCAGGTCAGTATATCATGTTTGTGTTGTTGGAGGCCCCTTACTTTCTTGCCCTGTGAGTTCTTGTGTTACTGTCCTGTTCTCATATTTGTATGTCCTAAAATTACAGTGTTCCTATTGGTGTGGAACTATCGAGGTCCTTGGAAATTAAATTGGGAGAATGAGGGAGGTAACCATGCCTTTTACTCCTTCTAGGCCAACTGAGTGACGGATGCAGGGGCGGGAGCAGAAAAGCATAGCTATACTGGAAAGGCCAGGGGTCCAGGGGGCCGCTTTAGGCCCCTGGTGGGGTGCAGTGGAATGCCCTACTGGGGGGCAACGCCCCTGAGAGGCTGAAGAAAATTTGTCTTGCCAAGACACTTCTGTGGCCTCTCCTTGAAAACAAAATTAATAATTAACTTCCATATGAAAAGACTCCAAATATGACAAAAAATATGACTTACAGCTTAAATATATAACTGAAAATGTTACGCCAAGTACTTAGAATACATCTTAAATTCAATAAACCATCAAAACAAAATAGGATGGAATGTATTTATTCACCAGTGATGTGAATAGAAGATAGTGGCTGACTTTCAATCACTTGATTTATAAGTTCAAGAATGAGGATTCCTGTTTTTGTGGGTTTTTTTTTTTTTTAGTCTTACATGGCTTGAAGTCAGCAGAGAGTCAATGTCTGCACCAGCAATCTACACCAGCACTGGATTGGAACAAACACTGAGCAAAATCAAAAGCTGCAGTGGGCCAAGTCTTAATATAGAAATCAGTGACTCGTGGCACTGGGGCATCTGAAAAATGAAAGTCAGTGGTTAGAGTGGATGTATGTTCAGCGCATTCAATCTCTCCACATGTTTCGTCTCCTGCTCTTTGATCGACTTTTTTACCATTTGACTTGTATATACAAGCGTCCGACTGCACAGTATACACCAAGTAGCGCCCACTTCATTTGTTTTCCGCAGCCATTTTCTGAACAGACGATTCAGTTTGTCCATCTTATCCATCCAGTCATTTCTCCACCAGTTTTTCTTCAGGTCATTGTCAATCTTTCGTGCCTCTGCTTCGTCGTTAATCAGCTCCATTTTTGACAAATATTAAGCATGATGATAATTATCGTCTTCGTGCACTGAAAACAAGATGGTTGATTTCAAATACGAGTGGCGCGAAAACCTGAATCGGAACACGGAACGCACACACGGGGAAAAAAAAAAAGGGAGAAAATTTTTGCTTTGCAGAATTTCGTATCAGTACGGAAGGTCTCCCACCCTGTGCAGTTGCAATTTCAGATTAAACCGGAAGTTTGTTCCGGAAACGTTTTTGAAACTTTGTTTCCAGATTGGAGAGATTGTGTTTTTGCAGTTTCCGGTTCAGGAAGATTTTGTAGGGGCGCTTTCCAGTGTCAAGATATTTATGGAAAGTCATATTTTCTTGTGTATGTGTTTATAAGCACTGCACTGGGCTCTAGCTGTCCAATCTGCTGTGTGATTATAAGCACTATACTGGGCTCTAGCTGTCCAGTCTGCTGTGTGATTATAAGCACTGCACTGGGCTCTAGCTGTCCAGTCTGCTGTGTGATTATAAGCACTGCACTGGGCTCTAGCTGTCCAGTCTGCTGTGTGATTATAAGCACTGCAATGCAATGGGCTCTAGCTGTCCAATCTGCTGTGTGATTATAAGCACTGCACTGGGCTCTAGCTGTCCAGTCTGCTGTGTGATTATAAGCACTGCACTGGGCTCTAGCTGTCCAATCTGCTGTGTGATTATAAGCACTGCACTGGGCTCTAGCTGTCCAGTCTGCTGTGTGATTATAAGCACTGCACTGGGCTCTAGCTGTCCAGTCTGCTGTGTGATTATAAGCACTGCACTGGGCTCTAGCTGTCCAGTCTGCTGTGTGATTATAAGCACTGTACTGGGCTCTAGCTGTCCAGTCTGCTGTGTGATTATAAGCACTATACTGGGCTCTAGCTGTCCAGTCTGCAGTGTGATGTAAGCTGTACAAATTGATAGGCGCCTGTTGTGCTCTGTATTGTAGGCACTGATGAGTCATGAAATGGTGAAAGGAATCTGCCATATATTTTTCTAAATGGTACATATAGTGAGAGATTTTAATTGAACAATGATCGTTCATGTTTTATGTATTCCGTAATCAACTGTTTAATGAGTGTCAGATTGAAAAACATTAGTAGCAAATAAGTACGGAATATCCTAGTTTCACTTGCAGATCGATTAGCTGTGGGCCATTAATGTACCAAAATGATTGTTTGTTTTAAAACATAGATGCACACCTTTTTGTCATGGAGAAAATGGGTTTTGGTTTTTGTTTGTTTTTCAAAACTATAGAGTTTGTGGTAAATGAGGATGTTAAATCTGCACAGCATGGATGTACATGTTAAGTTTATGAGAGAACATGTTAATGTACATATGTTTGTGCATGTAATCAATGTATGTGTGAGTGTATAGGTTTATCTGTCGGTCTATGTATGGATCTACGTGTGTATTTTTACATGAATGTATGTACGGAAAGTGCCTTGATTTAAATTAAGAAGAATACATTTCTAGTTGCCAATCATAATTGAATTTAAAACAAATTTTCAAAAAGTTTTTTTTTTCTTTTGAGTAAGAAAGTTCTGTTTGTTTTGAAAATCATGTGGCAGAGAAGGGGTGAAACGCCAGTTGATTTGCTTCTGTTTCAGTTTGCGCTCATGACTTGCGTTTACAATCACGCACTTCCCAAGAACATCAGGGAGTCAGTTGAACTGGTCACCAAACCAATTTTGACAACTTGAAGTCATTCATGGGCTCCACAATCCTGACCCCTGTCCGTGGCACACTTGCTAACGGGGTTGGTGAAGTATATCAGAGAACATTTGGTATTGGTGAAGTTAATGTGCATAATGCAAAGGTAATGTTTTATATAATGATGAACTTTTGTGTGCCATGTAGTTGTAGTTTTCTTTTCTTTTTTTTTTTTTTTCAAAATGCGGGTGGGTATCCAAGTAGAAAAAGACAATTGAATTGTTTGGTTGTGTGTAAGATGATGATTTGCCCCGCACAGCAGGCTTCAGAAATGCCGTCTTTGTAAGACTTGACACAGCTGTAAATGAACTCGTGTTTTAACATCATCAGGTACCCAGGCCGCTCAATGAGATGATGAACAGACATGAAATCAAAGAGTTATTGAGCAGACAGATAATCAAAGAGATCATCTTTGAGCCCTACAAGCCTTCCAATCCAGCTTCATAGTGGATAGTGGTTGATCCGAAATCAGTAAGATGGTGACATCAGTATGAGACCAAAATGTTCAAAATGCTTTCAGTTTTAGTGTTCAAGTGATGCTGTTGAAACCTGCAATCCAAGTTCTTCAGCTAAAAGTTTGGACAGTTCTGATGCCTGCTTATGTAATTGGGCTCTCCCTTTTTCGAATTCCCCCACCCCTTACCCCCATTCCCTCTAACAATTTTTTATTCCCCATAACTGAAATCATGTGTGTGCTAGCCTGTGCTTCTCTCATTGTCCTAAAGACATCGGACCATTATGACTGCCAATCATCTGGAATTTCTTTTTTTTTCGAAAACCATTACCGGAACCTCATTCTCTACAAGAAGAAGAAAATCCTCAACATTGAAAATTTCGTTAAAGAATCTGAGTCCAGAATTCATTTTTGGAGGTGGAGGACACAGTCTTGTCGCGAGTAGTCAAAGTAAGTGTTGTGATTGCCGACACTTCCATCCATTTTTGCTTGAAAGCCCTTCATCAGTCCCATAGAAAGGGAAGTTGACGACAGCATCAAACAATAGGAAAAGTAAACAAACAAAACTTGAAACGGTAATCCAAGGAAAGAAGGAACAAGAATGCTTTGAGCGTAAGCTTGTTCAGGGTCGGCACTGACTTTGAAGGTCTTTGAGAAATGCAGTGCTGTTTTCAAGTCTTTGAAATATGACTGGGGTCTGTGGAAATCCTGAAAGGATTTGTTAAAATGTCATGGAGGCTGAAAACTTTCGAAGTGTTCGCAGGAATGGTAATCAGATGTCCAGCAAAAACCTTCAGCCCCTGTCTAACTTTAGCCCATTTGCAGTGTGTTCAACACAACATCCTCTTTTCAGGGAACCAAAGTTCCTGACAAATGGAGTTGCATCTCTTGATGACATCCAGGCGCTTTGAACATTGTGGCGGCCAATGTGATAGTGATCGTTTAGGAGCAAAGTAACCTGAAGATGCCAGGGAGTTGTTGATTCAGTGACAAATGGCTGGAGAGGGCTGTATGTTGGAACTGAACTGCAGAAACTGACTGACTCGCAGCCAATGTTTTCCATGCTGTGCACAGATGTCAGTGTGTTTATCCATGCTGGCTGATAATGCACTCAGCTGGAGGTCTTAAAAATAAAGGGATAAATGGTCTTTTGAAAAGTATTTTGAAAGTTTGAACATTTTTGACATAAAAAGTCTGTTTGAACCGCAACTTTCGTCAAGCCCATCCATTAACAGGGAGCACCTCAAACTGATTGGTAATATCTTTGAAGTGGCTCACCTTTTCACCTGATTGTGTAGGTGCATTTTACTTTTCATTGGTCTGTTAAAAACAGTCGGCAGTCAAAATGCTATCGTTTGAAATCCACACTTTTGGGGGAGGGGGGGGGTGGGGGGGGGGGGGGGGGGGGCACCCCCTGACCACACACCCCACCCTGGGATGCCAGAAGATGGACAGTTATGGTCTATATGCTTGCAGCTTTTAACACTTGCGCTCTGACCTGACCCCTGTTGGCTGTTGCATGTGTAGCATGAAGTTGTATGCTGTGTGTTGCACAGAGGCTTTTTACTGTTGGTGGTGGTGCTCTGCATGAGAAAAGGCTTCAACGTGTGTCTGTTTTGGTTGTGGGTGCTTCGAAACCTTTCAAAAACAGCCTCCAGGAATCCATGAATCTTCAGCAAGGAGGGAATCGCTTTTTGGAAGGCCTGTCTTGTGTTAGTAATGAGAAGTCAGAAAAGGTGTGTTGACTTGGAAGGTAAATCTTCCACACGCAGGCAAAAATTCGGGGGGGGGGGGGGAGTCTTTAAAGGGGTGGAGTGTTGATTTTGAAGGTAGAGCTTGTCCATGAGTCAAACTTATGGGATGAAAAATTTTTTTATGGGTAGGCAGACCTGGGAACTGATAACATACAGACATGTTTTGTGCGCTGATTAACTAGTTATAAAAGCACCAAAGCACGTTTGTTGAAAGAAAAAAACACAGAAAAGTCTGATGTTTAGTCAAACATACCCGTAAATCTGCATTACTGTGTGTATAGCCAACGATTTATGTTTGACAGCCAGTCAAAAGTGTCCGCTTGCTTCAGTGGAAGTACCCATGATGGCAAGTACAAAGTGGAAAACTCTGCGTCACCTATGGCTAAAGCTAAAGAGACAAACAAAAGGGGAGATGGGGGGGGGGGGGGGGGGGGGGGGGGGTTCATTATACAAATACGTGCCTGCTGTTTGTGTGATCAGCTGTCTGAATTTTTTTTTATGCACAATGTGCTCGGTTTGACTTATCAGAGGTGATCTTGATATTTGACGTCACGCAAATTTCGTGTGACATAATGACTAATAAGGGTTGTAAAGTTTTTTTTTTTGTTGTTTTTTTTTTTAAAGTAAAGCATACCTAGGATACACTGAGAGCCGTCCGTACAGTACATTTGTATTTTTTCCCCCCAGAGTATGCCAGGTTCTTGGAAATTATTCCAAAATGTAGGGTTCCCAGGTCAGGGAGGGAGCGTTTTATGTGGAGGGTGTTCATGAAGAGGAGGCTGACTTGAAAAGTTTCACCTTGCATTGCATTCATTGAAAGGTTTCTCTGTTTAGATTGCTTGCATGTGCTGGGTTTTGCATGCTCTCTTTTTTTCTTTTCTTTTTTTCCCAAAATGGTTTTACTGTGTTTTCTGTTGTGTATTATCTGTCGTCTGGCATCTGTACACTAATCGAGCATGAAGCATGTCGTAACACTCACTGTTTCATAACAGATACCCGAAAAGCATATTTACTTGTCTTCTTTCATGTTTTGCTGCAACACTGGTTTTCTTTTGATGCTTGCATTTCATTTTTGTCTCTGTTGTTAGTGATGAGTCACATACATGAAGTTTTCAGTGGGTTGTCACACAGTCAGAGAGGGGTTCCAGTTGAAGGCAGAATGATTAATATTGCGGGACAAACCTTTCTGTATGGTACAGCATTCAAAGTATACTTTTAGTGGAGCTTTCTCGAATTAAAGAAATTTGGGTTAGGAAAAGATCTTTGTCAAGTTTAGCGCTGTACATCAAGGAAGAGGTCTTTGTCACGTTTAGGTCTGTACATCTGCTTTGTTCAATGTTGAGAGTTACGTGACCAATGGAGCTTGCAGATGCAGTTTCAGTATGTAAACAGCGGATGGTCAGCTCTGCCGAGAAGGGTGTATTCCCCCCACATCTTTTGGTTGGCTTGCTTGCTTGTGTGCAAGATAAAATGACAGCTGAAGAACCGGTTTGGATTCAGCTCGGTTGAAAGATGGCTGTCGGAGCTAGGGATGAAACCATTGAGTTTTGGGTTGGATCAGCTTCAAAATGTGGAGCTGTGCTCACTCATGTGCTCTAGTAGTTTGGGTTTTTTTCTTTTTGCAATGCTGTTTCTTTTGTGGAATGCTGCAACCACATGCTCTTCACACACATACTCGTACACACATATGAAAGGAGAGGGTGAGCTGAATTTGCAACAGATTTAAACCGCAGGATGCGGATAGCTCTTCATCTAGGTCAGCTTGTCTGCTTTTGCTTTGAGCCTCCCTGTTATAGAAATTGCTTTGTGAAGATTTTCTTTTTTCTGTATGCCTTATTATATTTAGCCTTGCTTTTAATGGTTGCTTTATAGTCAGCCTTGTTTTGTATTCAGTCTTGGGTTTGATTGCTTGCCTAATATTAAGCCTTACTGTTTAAAAGATTGCTTTGTTATGGTGAGTTTTGCTCTTTTGTGGGCCTTTTGTTATGTTTGGTCTTTTTTTTTTTTTTCTTGCATTGGCTTGGTTTTTATGGGCTTGCTCTCTCGGCGTTGCTAAAGGCTGTCCTTAATTCAACAAACCTTCATAGTGGGATACCAGCTTGTGTGGAAACATAATTTCTGTGATCATCACTTGGGTAGTCACCACTGTCTCAGCAGTCCCACCCACAAATCCCTGTGTGTGTTCTTAATGGCATCATCTGAATCATGATCCACAATCATTGACTTGCACGTTATCAAGGAATTCGGTTTGGGAAAGGACTGCTCAACATGCTGTGGGATGTTTGAGTTAGTGCAAATGTAAGCAACCATGTGACTGCTTTTGCCCAACGAAATGGATGTAGTTACTGTCAGGTCGGAAGCCTGGTCGAAGCATAATTAATACCAGTATCGGAGCACCATTAGAAGAAAAAAGAAAAGGCAGTTAAGTATATGAACTTGTAGTTCAAGAACAGCCGTAACATTTGGCTGTGTCAATGTTTTTAATGACAGTACAGTTATGGAAATGAAGAGTTTGGTTAAAAACAGCCGTAGAGCTGCTGTTGCTCTGTGAGTATGTTCAGTAATGGTAGAGCTATGTATACGAATAGTTTGATTAAGAACAGCCTTAAAGTTAGTATTGCTTTGTTGTTGTTTTTAATGACAACGGTCTCTGTTGCTCTGACAAATTGATAACTGCCTGTCTTTTGCCAGTAAAGCCTGTGTCTTCACATTTTGACATCTTTTTTTTTTTTTGCCAGTGCTGTCTATGACTGAATCACAGCCCATGTCTTTTTTGCTGTTGCTTTAATTGATATGAGTAGGAAAGCATAGTGTTGTGGACTATCTCTATTAACTCTATTTGTATGAAGGCACCTTGCACGTGACCATTGCTTTTTACCTTTTTCTCTCTCCCTTGTGGCTTGCCTGCCTTTTAACAGACATGGTTATGTTCATGCTGAATGTTGATACTAATGGTTATTATATATCTGTGTAGAGAGAAGAGAGATGAACGAAAAGATCAGGTAGTGAATAATTTGAATGAGCACTGATGAGTATGTGTGTTTTCAGGATGTCATGGTCAGCAACGTTTCAGAGGCATCACATGATTTGTGGAAGAAAATACACAAGGAAATTCGCAGAAACAGTCACAGGTGAATATCCCTATCACAGATGATGTTTAGCGCATTGTATGTGTGACTTGGATAAAATGAAAGATCATCATCTGACCACCATGGATCAAAAGGGGCGCCATGACGGATGACATGAAAAACGGTGGTGTTGATGGGGGTTGATGCCTGACATATCACTGTGCAAGCTTTGCAACACCTGTCTCCTCACCTAAGTGCAGTGTCGTCTTTTGTGTTGGCATCGTTCGCAAACGATCGTCCTGGGCTAAGGTGATGGCAGGAGAACGCCAGCGCTGACACACCCTGGGTACTTGATTGTTGCTACTGAACATGAAGGCATTCACCAGTATGCACCGTGTACCTCTCACAGTGAAACATGTTTTTAGAGTGTTGGGACTTGCGCGATGTGAGGCATAAACACTTTACAGCAGACTCCATGAAAACCCTGTTCAGAGACGGTCCCACCTGATGTGATCTTTGAATTTCTGAAAGAGATTAACCTTGTTCCATCTGATCTGAGATTTTACGGAGAAAAAGATTTTTAACAAAATTTCCCGTGTATTTTTAGAAGGTGTGTTTTAGAGTTAACATTGTTCATCTGATCTGAGATTTTACGGAGAAAAAGATTTTTAACAAAATTTCCCGTGTATTTTTAGAAGGTGTGTTTTAGAGAGATGTGTGAATGAGGATTTTTGTTGTTGTTTGTTTGTTATATAGTGACTTGTGAGTTGACTTCAACGTAGTGACAGCCCAGTCGTGGCCCTTTGCGGTCGGCGAAGCTGTAAGCAATATTACCTTACCTTACCTTACCGGTCTGCACACCTTTACCATACCCACTGCTGCTGCCAGCCTTGCCACCGTCCGTGCTCTCTCAGTCCTCCCTCTCCCCATGCTCTCCCACTTCACCTACCCTTTCTTCACACACACACACACACACACACACACACACACACACACACACACCCGGGTTTTGGTGTGGACATCAGTGCTCCATTTCTCTGTGGATTCTTGAAGTTCAGTGAACTAGGTCAGTGGGTATCCTTTAGAAGAAAACGAAGGAAGATCGGTGGAAAAAAATTAGGAGAGGATAAGGGAAAAAAAAACTGCCAGTGGAGTTTGCAGAGCTTTGATAATGTTTTTAGTAGGCGATCGGGCAACACTGAGGTCATGAAATCTTGTATTTCTTGGCAAGAGGGGGCAGTCATTATTTTGTCTGTCCAGTTGAAGTCAAAATAATGTCACACTCTGAAGTGTGTTGGCAAGATGGTGTAAAAATGAAAGAGGTAGACAATCGCTGTGCTAATGAATAGCAAGTGAACTTAAAAAGGGTGTATAGGTTCCAACCATTCCAAAGAAAAAAAGAAAAAGGCTGATATGGTGAAGGTGTCCTGGTGTGTGGTGAAGGTAGACGAAGGTTTTGTGAGGGCTGAAAGGCACAAAAGGCGGGATGGATTCCTCACCCCATGGCTGTTGTCTGTCTGTTCCAGCTTTTACGAGATGCAGCGGTCGCTAGTGAGGTTGCTGATGCCTGAACACCTCCCAGACGAAATGAAGGACCTGATGGTTGACATCTCAGTGATTAAACTGAAGAAGTTATTCGAGAAATGGATGCGGAATGAGGTCTGGACACAGGAGGGTGAGTGCACACCATGGCACCACATTACAGGCTGGAGTTTGTGTGGAACTTTATCAGTGACAGTGCTGGTTTTTTGGGGGGGATTTTTTCGCCCACCGTTTGCCATGTGACTGGTGGAAGGAGGAAACAATAGACTGAAGTCAAGAGATTGCAAAATGAGTGTGAACATGTCATGAATTCCACTCTATGTTTGATTGTTCAAAATAAGCAGGTGTATGTCATCAGTCTACTTAAGTGATATCTAAATGATAACTCGTTCATTAAGCATTGGAAGAAATGTCTGTCTCTTCAGACTCACTCTTACTTTGTCTCTCTCTCTCTCTGTCTGTCTCTTTTTCTTTCTCTCTCTCTCTCTCTCTCTCTCTCAAAGGAGTTCTGTTGAGTCTGTCTCTCTTTTTTGATTGTAAACTGCCTCTCCGATGACTTGACAAATGGAACTGCCTGGAAAACATGGGGGAAAACACATGCACACACACATACACACACACACACATACATACATACATACATACATCAGTGATAACTCTTACACACAAATGTGCGTCTCTGACGCATAAACCACCTATCTGACGCACTAGAATTCAAGCCAGTGCGTCACAAAAACGTATGAAAATTTTACTGTTATGTACTGATTTTCTCCTGTAGGTATGACAGCTCTGAGCAAAAGGGATTTCCTCCCATCTGCCGCGATCAAAGTTAAAAACGTAAATTTCCTCGACGTTTTAGAACGTTCTGAATCAATGAACAACTTACGCTTTAGAACTCTTCTCTACTGAAAACCAACAAGAGTCGTTAAAACAGACTAGGCCTATCCAGTGTATGATTGGACCACAAGATCATGTGATTCAGTAAAGTGGGAAAAGCATGAAAAACCGTAGGAATTTTGGCTTTTCGGAATCAAAATCCAACAGTTCAGCCGTGGCTTGTTGGTGAGAATCCAGCGAATGGAACAAAAGTTGAACAGTATGCAACATGGCCAGTTTGGATAATTAAAATGGCTCCGTTCTGGACGGACGAATGTGTTGCTCACAGAGCAAGAATGGCCAGTCTACAGTTTTGTCATAGGTTCAACTGGGCTTTCGATGATCATCGCATGTCGATTGGAATTTAGTCATACAATGAAATATTTCAACATTGAAGGAAATGGCTCGTGTTGTGGAAATTCTGTGATGATAATCGAAGAGGACATCCCACAGATCAAGTTTCACTGTAAAAATCCTGATAGTGCAGGTGCCAACATTTACTCATGTTAGCTGGTAACACTGAGAAAATATAGGAACACGAATTAATGATATTTAGCGTCATCTGAAATGTTTTAACTTTATTCTAAGCACTCTTTTCTTATGTATTTCTGTCTCTTTCTCTGTGAATTTATGTGTGAGCCAGTGAGAGCATGCTCGTGTGTAGATGTGTGTGTGTGTGTGTATTTTCACTGTATTTTCTAGCAGTTATTAATGGTGACCCCTTAAATATTTTTGTGACCCCTGAAAATTTGGAAGTGGGTTTTTCGTACCGAGTCTGACCCCCTAATTTTAGAAAATAATTAAAACTGTAATACGCATGCATGCACGCCCACACATTTGCGCACGCACACACACACACACACACACACACACACACACACACACATATTTAGAAAACGGACAAGAAGGAAGGACTTGCCCATGAGCACCAGCATGATGAGGCATCAAGAACTAAATGACAGAGGATTTCCTGTCTTTTAGTGAAAGAGAGCAAAGAGTTGGGCAAAGCCCAAACCTTTCTGGGAAACCTTTCTGCTAGGTTAGTTGTTTCCTTCGGCGGTCTCTATATCATTATGTGTTGACAAATGGCAGCTTTCTATATTATGGATCTTCATTGCCATTGGCAGTCAAAGTGGTCTAGGAGCAGTGCACAAACTTCTTGTGCATATTGTTTTTTTTTTCAGCTTTTTTTTTTTCTTTTTAGGATGAAAATCAAGTCACTCAACTATTTTGCTGGTTTTGTTTCTTTTTGATCTGCAATTAGATCAACTGCAATTTAAAAAAAAAAAAAAAAAAGAAGTTTTTTGTTAAGCCTGTTCTGGAGCCTTTAGCAAGGAAATGGCTGAAGCGGCAGGGAGGTCGTGGGTGCCTGTCAGCCATTTATATTCATGGGATCTTTCAGTCCATGACCAGCTTCTAAACCAAGAGTTGTTTGCTATGGGCTCATCTGGGAAACTGCAACCCACAGTCAAGTTTCATCCACTTAATGGATGCACCCCTGAGAGTTGCTCAAGTTGTCTGACCACCACTGCAGGTGCCTGTACCTCTGGCCTGGTTGACTCCAGGATTTATTATGAAACTAATTTGGCGTACAGCCCAGTCGTGCAGTCTCGGACCAGAGTGGACCTCTGTGGTTTTGTCTTCGTCATCTTCATCAATTCTGATCGCTATGGTGTAGTGGCTAACTTGGCAAACATGTAGGCAGAGAGATTGCAGGTTCAAGACCTGCAGAGCCATTTATTTGTGTTCCAAACAAAGTACTTTAGTGGCTAATAATTAACACACAAAAACTCAAAGACCTTGAGTACAGTTTCTGAGTTTTAATAGCTCTAGAATGGCTGTATAGGCCAACCAAGAAAATTAAGACTCCTCAGTCCGTTAAAACATAACAACAAGCGCAGGAACTCCCCGTTCCTTAACAACAGAAAAAGAAAGATAACTCTCAAAACAAACATGAACAAACTGTGCTTCGTGGAAGCCGATGTAGTCGCTTACACTACTCCCTGCCCAGCGGGAAACTACGAAGCGAAAACTTGAGAACAACAAGATTGAAATAAAAGTCATCGAAATTTGGATGGCAGGTGTGAAACGCGACCAGAACGAGTTCTAACTTTGGTAGGAGATGATGGTGAGTGAATATAGGGTTTGTGCAGACTGTGCTGCGGAGCCAGAGGTTGTCTTTGATGATGATGATGATGGAACCTGAGTGCCAGGAGAAACCACAGGTGGTGCGTGAGCACCAGGGGAAACCACAGGCTTGTGCTCCGAAGTGGTAAGAGGCGTGACAAAAGCGGTTTTCAGGCGGTCCACAGATACCGTTCTGAACGGCCCTTGATGTAAGGGTGTAAAACTTGTCATTGGTGTCTATGATGCGATAAGGGCCATCATAAGGTCGTTGTAGCGGCTGTCGGTGGGCATCGTTTCTGACATAAACGAACCCAGTGGAGGCCAGGTTTGATGGAACATAGACAGGCTGTGTTCCATGGTACTTTGGTGTTGGTGGTAGCACAGTGCGCATGGTTTGTTGTAGATGTTTGAGAAATGTTGAGTCTGGTTCCTGGTCTTTGCGTCTGACGGCTGTAGAAATTCACCTGGTAGACGAAGTGTTGAAACCATAGACAAGTTCAGCAGGAGAACATCCAGGGTCCACCCTCCAAGTAGAACGTTACCCTAGAAGGACCAAAGGCAGTTCTGAAAACCCAGTCAGGGGTGGTGGTACGTGCCTTGAGTGCTGCTTTCAGCTGGCGGTGGAAGCGTTCAACCATGCCGTTCGCCTGTGGATGGTAAGCTGTGGTTTTGTGAACTTCAACGCCAAAAGTTTGTTGCACTCAGCCCAGAGTAACGAGGTGAACTGTCTGCCTCGATCAGGGGTTTAATGTCCTCGGGAACACCAAATCTGGCAATCCAGTGTTGTACAAGTGCTGCCGCACAGGTAGAAGCATGGGCATCTGGAAGGGGAATTGCTTCTGGCCACCTGGTGAAACGGTCAATTATCGTGAACAAGTAGGTCATGCCCTGACTCGTTGGCAGAGGTCCGACAAGATCCACATGAAGGCTGCAGAACCTGGCAGTTGGAGGTGGACGTTCTACCGGGGGTTTGCCCGTGTGTGTAATGAATCTTGGAGGACTGGCAGGGGTGACACTCTTTGCACCATTTTCGGATGTCACGTTTCATACCTGCCACACAAAGCGCTGGGCAATGGCTTGTTGCGTGGGGCGTGCACCTGCATGTGAGAGTCCGTGAATTTGCTTAAACACAGGACGGGTCCAGGATTTGGGCAAAACTGGGCGTGTGATACCGGTGGATGTATCGCATAGTAAAGTTGATGTACCAAACTGAATGTCTTGAAGTTTGAGGCCTGTGGCTGCCGTGCGATAGGCATCCATTTCACCAGACTGCGCTTGGTCTTGAGCAAGTTGATCAAAACTGCCAAAAGAGAAGAAAAACTGTTCCTCAGACTCGGAGGTGGAGTTGATGCTGATGCGTGAAAAGGTATCAGCCACCACATTGAACTTGCCTTTGATGTACTGTATGTCAGAGGTGAATTTCTGCGATGTAAGACAAATGTCTCGTTTGTCGAGGAGAGCGTTCAGCTTGACTCTGGAATGCAGACACAAGTGGCTTGTGGTCAGTGTATAGGATAAAAGATCGTCCCTCCAGAAAGTGTCTGAAATGTTTGGTCGCACTGTAGGCTGCCAACAGTTCACGTTTCAAAGGTGCTGTATTTCTTCTCTGATTCTGAAAGTTTTCTGGAGAAGAAGGCAAGAGGTACCCAGGACTGCCCATGTTTCTGCTCAAGCTGGGCACCCAAAGCTGAGTTTGAAGCATCAACTGTGAGACTAGTGGGTGCATCTGGATGGGGGTGATGAAGAAGGACAGCATCTTTCAGAGCTTTTTTGGCTTTTTCGAACGCAGCTTGACAAGTCTCAGACCACTGAATAGTTTGTCCTTTACCACTTGCCTGCGCGTGGAGTGGGGCTAAAATTCCTGCTACGTGTGGTATAAAGCGATGGTAGTAGTTCATCATCCCAAGGAATTTTTGTAGGCTCATGCAATCAGTGGGGGCAGGCAGTCCTGAAGAGCAGCAACACGATATGGGAGTGGACGAATTCCTTGTGTAGTGACTCGATGGCCAAAAATCCAACTCTGAAACACCAAAGACACACTTGGTGGAGAGGAGCTCAAAAAGCTGTCTGAGGTGTTCACGGTGTTCTTCCTGTGAGCGACTGGCCACAAGGATGTCGTCAATGTAGACGAAATTGAACGGTATATCTCAAGAATGCCATCCATCAATCGTTGAAATGCCTGAGCAGCGTTCTTGAGGCCAAAAGGCATGCGGAGGAATTCCCAGAGTCCAAAAGGCGTGATGATGGCTGTTTTGGCAACAGAAAATGACGCCATAGGAATCTGGTGGTAGCCTCTGACCAGATCGATCTTGGAGAAGACTTCACATCCTGTGAGGATATTGTTGAAATCTTGAATATGAGGCAAGGGATAGCGATCATCTTTGGTAGCGGCGTTCAGATGTCTGTAATCGCCCAAGGTCGCCATTGGCCTCTGGCTTTTGGGACCACATGAAGAGGTGAAGGCCAGGATGAGTTGGACCGGCGGATGATGCCCATTTCTTCCATTTCAAGAACTCAGCTTTTGCAGCTGCTAACTTTTCTGGATTCAGGCGTCGAGCACGAGCATGTACTGGAGGTCCCTGTGTCTCAATGTGATGTTCTACGCCATGTTTATTGATAGTGGAGTCAAACGTGGAGTGAGTAGCTCTGGAAACTGATAGAGAAGGTCAGAGTACTCATTATGTGGATGAAGTGACAAACCTGCAAGAGTCATGGGAGACCCAGTGCTGTTAAGGAAAGCAGAAGTCTTATCAAAAGACAGGAGACGCTTGCCTTTAAGGTCAATGACAAGGTTATGAGCAATGAAAAAATCAGCACCCAGAATGGGGCGGATAACATCAGCGAGATAAAACTTGTGTGTGTACACATGTGTGGGTTGTGATCTTCAAGGAGATGTTGCGTGTACCCCAGGTCTTGATGGACGTTCCATTTGCAGCAGAGAGTGGAATGGAAGGCGAATCATTCTTGCGATCCTGTGGAGAGGCTGGAAAAACTGATACGTCAGCCCCAGTGTCAATCAAGAAAGATTGGCCAGAGTGTCGGTCATAACTGAAAACGGTGTTCGAATCAAAAAACGCCAGCCGTTGACACGTTCAACGGCTGGCATTGGCGTTTCCGAGGATGATGTGCCTTGCTGGCTTCCTTTGGTGAGTAGCGATGCGAATTTGCAACCAGGGAGACAGCGACGAGCGTCAGGTCCGAATCTCTGATGGTAAAAACACACAGAGGCTGAACTGTTCGTGCCACGTTGTTGAGGGCGAGGAGGACGGGCTACCTTTGTTGATGGCTGAGACGTTCTCATTTAATGATGGCGTGACCCCATTCAGTTCATTGTGTGATTCTGTTGGAGCCATGAAGACCTGCTGTACGCCAGAAGTGCGTGCTTCCCAAATGCGGTCTGCTGCCTCAGCGAGTGTGTCTGTGTCTGCGAAGTTATGTCGGCCAAAATACCTCGTACATCAGACGGGAGATTTGCTAGGAACAGCGCACGTTTGAGTGTTTGTGGATCATCATTAAGGGAGTTGATCTTGTGCAAGAGAGCAGTTGGGCGTTTGTCACAAGTCCATTAAGTTTAGAAGTTCTGCATCTTTTGGGCTTGAGATTTGCCTAAACGTCTTGTCAGAGACTTCTTCAGAGTGTTGTATTTGTTCTCAGCTGGTGGGTTGGTGAGAATGGATTGAACTTCTTCGGCTGTGTTGATGTCTAGCGCACTGACAACGTAATCATTATTTCGTCTGGTCTTGGGTAATGCCTTTGGTTCCAAATTGTGCTTCAACCCTAGCAAACCACACCTCTGGCGACTTTATCCAAAATTCTGGAAGTTTGATAGACACTGTATTGACCTGGCTGGTTTGAGCGTTGAAAGCTTCCGTTGAGTGGCTAAGTTCGTTAGGATTTCTTCTGCCATATTTGCGTTGTTCAGCGTCAGGGGTCACCAAAATTTAGTGGCTAATAAATTAACACACAAAACAAAAGACCTTGAGTACAGTTTCTGAGTTTTAATAGCTCTAGAATGGCTGTATAGGCCAACCAAAAAAACTAAGACTCCTCAGTCCGTTAAACATAACAACAAGCGCAGGAACTCCGTTCCTTAACAACAGAAAAAAAGAAAGATAACTCTCAAAACAAACATGAACGAACTGTGCTTCATGGAAGCCGATGTAGTCGCTACAGTACCAAAGAAGAATTGACTGGACTTATATTCCTTCCATTGAGTCAGTGTTTTTTTCAAAGGGCCCGATTTGTTTGTTTTTTCAGGGGGAGGGTGTTAGATTCTCAATTCTTAGAGTGGCTGGCCTTGTTAATGCCAAGATATATTGTAAAAGGAACAGAAAGTACAATACCACCCTACCTTGTAGTAAGACTAGAATGAAACTTGAGAGCATGATGAGTGAATTTTGCTTTCATCATTAAATCAAAGCGTGTAGCCCCCTACTCTGAAACAAAGGTAGGGGTACACACAGGTGTTTGTTTTTAGATTGATTTATGAGCTGCCGGAGGTATTTATTGAGTTCTGACATTTCATTCCTTTTCTTTTTTGTTGTTGTTGTGTTTTGAAATGGCCTCTTTCCATAATCCACAGCCTTCACCACCCATGATGGTGATGTACCAGGGTGATGTAACCCTGTAATCCATTGTTCAGATTCTCCTTTGCAGGCTCTGTCATGCCCTCCACACCTGGCTTCCCACTCCCCAATCACTCCACCCCAGCTTCAGTCGGAGTCGAGCCAA
This sequence comes from Conus ventricosus, assembly GCA_018398815.1. NCBI lineage: Eukaryota > Metazoa > Mollusca > Gastropoda > Neogastropoda > Conidae > Conus > Conus ventricosus. Next base: position 96,314,290 of record CM031598.1, on the reverse strand, counting down.
ATTTTTTTGCCTTTTCAGACTGTTATGTTTGTTGCTCCTATGGGCTTGAACACACAGGATTTCTCTCTCTCTCTCTCCTCTCTCCTCTCTCTCTCTCTCTCTCTCTCTCATATTCATTCATTTGCACTCAAAAACATGTAAAGATATTGTAATTTGTTTTTAATCGCCCATGAATCTGTCACTGTCTGTCTGTCTCTCTCTCTCATGTTCACTCACACACACTCAAAAAGATATAAAGATATTGTAATTGTGTTTTTAGTCCCCAATGAACCAGCCTCAGATATTTTTATTAGAAAAAGAATTAAAGCTGCATATTTAGGTCTGTCCCATTTACTGTCTTGAAGAATTTAAAGAACTATGTGTGCCAATAACGTGTGCAGCTGGTCCGTTATGGAGGAGAGATGAAAGAGTTGCAGCTGTTTTCATGTGTAGCTGGTCCGTTATAGACAGGAGATAAAAGAGTTACACCTGCTTTTGTGTGGTTCATTATAGACCGGACATGAAGAGTTTCACTGCATTTATGTGTGTAGCTGGTCCATTATAGATGGGAACTGAAGAGTTCAAGATGCTTTGATGTGTTAAGATGGTCCGTGACAAACATTAAAGTTGCAGCTGTTTTAATGTGCGTAGCTGGTCCATTATAAATGGGGGAATAAAGAGTTATAGTTCCTTTAATGTTCCATCATAGATGATACTGGATAGCTTTGTCTTCTTGTGTGTGGCAGGCAATTTCTACAAGAAGCTGTGTGATTCGGTGCAGAAGAAAGCCGATGACATGAACCAGAAAGACATGGAACCAAAGAGGTCATTTGACTGGGAGAACTGCTGTAAACCCCCCTCCACAGGGCAGGGCCGCTCTGTCGTCTTTGTGCCAAGACCCAGTGATGATACACAGAACCGTTCTGTTCTTGAAAGTCTGGGCACTTTGGAATTTTATGATAAAAATAAAAAGTTTGTTAGCACCGAAAAAGGTCATTTCATGGTGTATGTACAGGATAGTGATGGGAATTATCACAGGAGAGAGTCTTGTGACCCCGAGGATGACAAAGTGATTAGCCCATCTAGGACAGAAACAACTGATGCCAGCGCACGTGAAGCCACTCAGAGTGAAGAGAACAAATCTGGGTCGGACAAGAAAACATCGAGGACGGAGAAGCAACGTGTGGAAACTGAGGGTGGTGCATGTTCCCCTGTTCACAACCGTTCCAGAAACAAAGAAGGGTCACCATTAGAACAGGAAGTGTTGAGGACCGAAGAGGAGAATTCAGAAACTGAAGGTGGTGCATGTGCGGCTGCTGCCAACTGTTACAGTGATGAAAACAGGTCAGTATCAGAACAGGAAGTGATAAAGACCAAAAAGCAGAATTCACAAAGTGAAGGTGGTGCATTTGTGGCTGCTAACAGCTGTTCTTGTGACAGAAATAGATCGGAATCAGTGGAGAAAAGCCATGTTGTTCTGCTGAACACGGTTGAGCAGGACGAAAGCTCAACAGGTGGGCCTGTGCGATACGCAGTGGGGCAGAAACGGAATAGACGTAGAAGAAGGGGTGCGCAGGTCCACAGGCCCCCACTGCGAACTCATCGCCTGGTGATACACGCGTGACCAGCTCTGGCGACAGTCTGGCTGTGACGGCCTCCTCGGATCCAAAGCCTTCCCTCAAAAGTGTGACGCAAACCTCTGCAGCTACAACGCCGCCACCCTCAGGAGATGCACAGGAGGTGCAGCAACAGCAGATGCGGGAAATGTGCCAGCGGATGCGGGAGATGCGCCAGAGAGAGTGACAGGGGCGGAGAATGACTGTCCGACAGCAGGGCTGCCGACAGTGAGCATCAGAAGGAATGGCTGTGATAGAAGAGTTGAAGGTTGTTCTTCACAGCAGACTTGAATATGGTGTGTTGGTGTACATTTCTCAGGAACTACAGGTAAGCATGACTGCTCTGTGCTGATGCTGGCATATTCTCTCTTCTCTGTCTCTTTTTCTCTGTCTGTCTCTCTCTCTCTCTCACTCAGTCACTCCTCATGTCTGTTTTGATTCCACTCATTTGTCAATTATTACTTTCTTCTCAGTTACCCTCCCTGCCACCCATTCTCACACCTCCACTTTTCTCTCTCTCTCTCTCTCTCTCTCCTCTCTCTCTCCTCTCTCTCTCTCTCTCTCCTCTCTCTCTCTCTCTCTCTCTCTCTCTTTCTGTCTCCCACTCCCTACTACCATGATTTACATTGTGCATGTACAGGTATTGATCAAATGTTCAGTGAAATTTTCCTTTGAAAAGGTATTTACAGACTTGTGCATGCATGTTAAATGATGAAGGAACTCATTGAGGAATGGGCCACTGAATCTGATGGAAAGAGGAGCAACTGTGACATTGCATAGGTGAAAATCATGCATAGGCCTTAGCCCCTGTTTAACTTTAATCATACTCTAAATTTTACTCACTATGGTAACTGTCGCCTTGGATTTACCTGGGAGTGGAAATGCACACACCATAAGCCCTTTCTCATCAAGGCAAACAAAAAGTTTGCAAACTATGTTTGAGAAGACTTCGAACAAGTGTGCATCTGAACTGCACAAACACATGTTCGGAAAGCGTGTTTCGAGAGGTTTCGCAAAGTGCGTTTGCAAACAGTTTCTCGTTCTCAAGCCATGTTCTGGTAACTTCTGTGTTTGTACAATTTGATTGGTCGAACTTTTTTGTGATAAAGATTCATTTCTGTCTTTCTATTGCAGCAAAGTGGCTGACGCTACGCCGATCAGTTTGAATAAATCGGACATAAGTCTGTTTATCAATTTATGGGGAAAATATCCCTGTGTAAGGGATTGTAGAAATCCTCGATATAAAGATAAAGATGTCAGGCAATGGGCATTGTCGGAAATTGGACTTTTGGCCAGAACTGGACAGTTAGTAATTGGAGATTAGTGTCTGTGCAGTGTTCGTTTTTGATTTCAGTTGGTCTGCACACACACACACACACACACACACACACACAGACACACACACACACACACACACACACAGACACACACCGTGCTCATGTTGCTGAAGAACATAAGGAAACATATTGCCTTTTTCTTTCTCCCCATCTGATCTTTCTCCAAGTCCTGTAACAGTCTATTTACTACAAGACGTATGCATATCAATTATCATTAAGCGGTGGTTAAGAGCCAGAAGTTCTGTTCCTCCAGACTTCTGTTTCCAAACTAGTTTGCCGCCATTCTGTTCGTATGCAGTACCGTGTCAACTGAACACTTTGCGAATCAAAGGTTCAGGTGGTTAAGAACAGCTTTTAGAGACTACTGAAAATTGTTTTCTTTTTCAGTTTTCTTTTTATTCTGAAGTACATTTATTTCTAGAAGTTTTGACTTCCATTCATTTTTTTTTTCTTTCTTTTTTTTATTAGCAGCATTACGGTGACTGTTTTCAAAGAAAGAGTGATTCTATTGTACCTAAAAGTGACACAAGCAGAAGCTAAGATCTTCCCCTTCCTTGCACCCCCCTATCTCCCGGACTTCTGCTGTCATGTGTGGCTGTGCCGACGGGCATTTCAGGCCAGTCAAAGGTTGTCAGCTTGATTCGTGAGTAATCGACTGAGAAAAAGGGACTTGCTTTTTAGTTTTATAGTATAAAATTCTATGAATAATACACATGGTATAATTTCTATGTAGGAGGATATTGGTAAAGAGGAGTAATCTTTCATTTTGTGCTAAATCAAAATGATAGTAACAGCAGTCATCAGGTAAGTAGTATCAAAAGAGGTGCACTGCAAGTGTAAATGCTGTGGATTGTGAAGGCTTTGTGAACAGAATCTGGGTATGTGAGAATCAGATGAGAATGGTGACCACAGAAGTCAGAATGCTGACTGTGACAGGCCAGACTGGGAGCTAGGTATGGGAAGAACATTTTTTACCTTCCTTTATTTCTGGCCTACCCATAGTCGCTGATATAGGTAAATTTACCATTTTCATCTAGTATAAACTAGAAAATGCAGTTTTACCATCATCTGTCCTTTTGTCAGCAAGGACAGAAATTGGACAACCTGTGCTTACCAGTGAGATTTTTGTTCATGCAGCCATTTTTAATTTCATCATTTTGTGAACTGCGTTTTTAGTCATCATTTTTTAAACCCACATCATTGGCACACGGTTGTTATCTTTTTTTTTTCAAAGATTGGAATGGGATTTAATGTTTGTGCATTTAGTGTTCAATTTTGTTCATTTGTTTGAGGATGGGGGTTTGGCTTTTAAGTTTCACCAGGAAAAAAACGTTGAGGGAGTTGAAGTGACCTGAGTTTTTAGAATATATAAAACAAGTGAACGCTGAAGGGAAAATCTGTAGCCTGAAACTGGAGTTCAAAGGTTATTTATTCATAAGTGTTTTCCGAGACCTGCATATCATGAACTATCACAATGTGATCATTTTTAATCCTACTTTTCTACAGGGTTGCGAAACTCCTTTAAAGTCTCGAGAAGTGGTGTCTGAACATTGCTTTGTACTTTTTTTTCCTCATCACTTTTTCTTTTTCTTATCACCCTTCTGTCTTCACTTGATGGTTGTACTCCTCTATAAAAAAAGATCAAGTGGGGTTTAATATGAGTCCAAGTCTTTTGTGTAGTTACTACTTTTCTTTCAGCTGCATTTGATTCTGCAAGTGGAAATCATAGATAACTTGCCTGCCAGTTTTAAGTTTAAAGTTGATTCAAAACGTGTTAACCATCATCACAAAAATATGAGGCACACATCTCAGACTCAGAGACTTGTAGTTATAGAGTAAAATGATAACTGAAGTGATCTGTTTACACTTTGTTCAGATTTATATTCCTTGATAAAACTTTAATCTCATTTTGTAAATTATGTACTTTGTCCATGATTTACACATGCAGCGTAAATTATATCATATATATGCATGGAGTGGTATGTCTGTATGCTGGTGCTTTATCATTGTGACATTCCTCATGCTGGGACATACTTGTAGAATTTGATGTCTTGGCCTATTTCCTCTCTGATGTTTCGTTACAGATTTACTTTCCCATTGCATATTAAAGTAACTTGAGAAATTATATGCATAGTTTAGGAACTCTGACAAAAGTTGTGAGAAGTGGGGTATACTAGTACTAGATTGGAGTCGAACTTAACATTCCCATATCATATTTTGTGTTTGGTTTTGTTCTGAAGTAGTTTAACCTTGGTCTAAGACATTGGGACAATTAGAGCAATTTAGTGGATGCCTACCCTACTTGGATTGTCTTGCTTTCATTATTGATGAGGTACTTTCCGTGAATTGCAAGCACACCATATCTGGTGTGAAATCTTTTCTTCCATCTAGAGAACTAATACAGCAGAATGTTGAGGTGACCCATGTTCAGCTTGAAAGATGTATCAATCTCATCACAGGATTTGCTGTACTACATGAATATTTCGGTAAGCAAGATCGACGAGAGCTGGACATCTTCACAATTCTTCTCCAGAAACACAAAGCGGGAAGAGAGTTCGTCCTGAAGACGTTGCTTCGGAAATCCATTGTTTTTCTGGAAAACTATGAAGTAAGTCCAGTTAAAATGACTCAGTTTCACAGGAATTGTTTGTTTTAGTACTAAAGGAAATCAACGGTGCAGGGAAGAGGATGTTTGTTTTTTGTTTTTTATTTAACCATTTCAGTACAAGATGAAATCAACGTTGCAAGTAAGAGGATTTCTTTTTACTCTAAGAACAATATGAAAGGTATCATGTGTTTGTGGTGACAGGGCCAGGTTATTTTAAAGAGAAGCAGTCATTGTGATTAGTTTTCAGCTTGGATTGTTGTGGTGAACTGGACAGAAAAATCGGTGGTAACTGTAACTGAGTACTATGACCTGAGAATGTGCTTTTGCAGTTGTAGTGATGTATTTCACAAGTATGCTTTTCATATTCAGAGGTAAGGGATAATACTATTAATAGTCACTTTCTATTCACTTGCCCATTTAAGGAAGTCACTGAAAAAGTCAGTCACCCAAGTGGGTTTTGCATTTGCCTGGATTTTGGGAATATACTTTCATGGGAGCCACACACACACACACTTATTGCACACATGGGTGCATGCGCATGTGGGTGCATATGCAAGCATGCGCACATGCACACACATGTACAACTTTGCGCGTACACACACACACATGCGCACACGCACACACACGCACATGCATGCAAGCGCACGCACACACTGGCAGACACACAGAGTCACTGAAGAATCATGGAAATATTTATTTGGTAATGACTAATGTGTGAATCATATGATTAGGGCGGTTGCAGAGTCGGAAGCATTAGTGCATGAAGTAACTAACAAACTGTGAACAACATGTTAGGAATAGCATGAATTCAGTCCAGTGAAGCCTAGAAATTTGCAAGATAAATTACCACTGGCTTTCTAAAAATAGCAGTTGCCATAGATCTGTGCAGTGCAGCTCTCTGTCTCCACACGCCTCCAGGGTCCTGCTGCAAGTTGAGATTGGAATCGGTCGTCTCCTCCAAATTTTCCGATGACCTTGACCCTAGCATCGGGCTTCAAAATTTGGTGCTAGGGGTGGGATAAGAAGGGAGGGGTGGTCATAAAAATCGTTTGCATGGTCAGACAAGCTCAGAGTGAAATCTACTTACCTGGCATGGCCGTGCACTTGCCTGGGGCAGTCGGGCACGGTTATTTGAAAGGCTTGTGAGGTAACATTTACTGCAGTTCTAGTGTGATTTAGTACACACAATGTGTACTTCATACCTGCACTGGAAGTGATATGTCTGTCTGTCTGGTTCTTTTTGAAGAGAGTGAGAAAGATTGCTCAAAAAAGATCAAATCTTTTATTGAGTGTCTCGGTCATGTTTAGGTCAGCAGGCGTGTGTGATTTGTGCATGGCATGAATTGAAGTACTACACTGAAATCGTCTTTATAACTCTGCTCTTGAGTAGGGCTGGTGTTTGGCTGTGGTGCCTCGCCTGTTCCTTGTTGAACAAACTAATTGGTAACAAAATACAATGGTTATAAAGTGCTGTTGATTGTATTTGCTGAGATGAAAGTGTCGCTTTGAACTTAGGACAGAATAACATCTTAGGATAGAATACCATACAACCAGAAACCAGACTTTTTTTTTTGCCCAAAGAGGTTGCTCTGCTTTAGAAATGTCGGATACGCTGATGAAAAAACAGAGCTGGTTCTTTTTATAATTGTGTAGTATCTGTGTGTTATATTTGTTTTTCTTTTTTTTTCCATTTATTTGTTTAGACACTTTTTTTTGTTCGTTTTGTTTTCCCTTCTTCCTCTTAATTGCAGAAATTTAGAGGTGTCAGATTTTGTTCTTTGGATTGTGTCTGAATTTTTTGTCAGTGTATAAATAGATCTTCATTTTTGTGTGTGTGTGTGCATGTGTGTCCGTCTTTTTTTTTTATCTTCCCCATTTGTGCGCCTCTGATTGCTGGCACTGTCTGTAGCTGGCTGGCATGGTAATGTTCATTCAGACTAGCAGACATTTACAAGTTTACTTTTGTGATGGCATCTCCATAGGTGCACACGGTCTTCTATCTTTTCCGTGAATTTCAAATTTGTTTTTGTCAAGTTTTCACTTGGACCGAAAGTGTCCGCTTTCAAATCTTCTGTGATTTAGTGCAAATTTCCGAAGTAACTTTATGAAGCAACTGAAGTATGATAAAGGCGTACATTTTCTGCATTACTGTGCTTACATGTTATGTTAAGAGTCAATGAAAAGTCACTAATTTTTTTTGTTTGAAAGTACGTTTAGATTCTGTTTAACCCCTTCACTGCCAAGACGTTCATAGTGAGAGCCATTTAGCTGGCACCGCTAAGGAAACATGGCAGTGTCTTATCACTCAGGCCACTACCACGCTATTAAATATGAATTTCCTTAACAGAATGTTTTATTTCCTGTTTTATTTCTATACTTGATAAAATAACAAAAAGAAAAGATGAAAGAAAATAAGAGATGTGATAGAAACAAAACAAACTGAAAATGATCTGGGTGCTGTGGGTGGTTTAGACCAGTCTACTTTGGTGGTCAGGAAAAGGTTCCATCACTCCTATCAGCATTCCATTCCTCGACAATGGAGATACATGTCACATGCATGCAAAATATGATGGCTATGTCTTTAGATCCGTATTTCTGTCATGAGTCATTGTGATGTTCGGAATCTTTATCTGCGCTAATTTCAGCAACAGGTATGACAAGTGCTGACCACTGCTCATTCCACGAAATGACAGTGGTTCAGGATCAATGCCTTGTCTGATGACCGCTCAGAAAGTGCCTCTTCATTCATTTCAGTGGAAAGGGAAATAGCCTTCATTAATGCTTATTGTCTTAGTGTTGCCTTCCAGTGGATTGTGGGTAGTAATTTTCTTCTTTTTTTTTTTTTGCGATTCTTGAACAGCAGGCTTCCATGATGAGGGTGTGTGTGTGTGTAAGAAGACACATTATTGGCCAACAAGAAAACATCGTCAGCTGACAATCAAATGGTTAAAATGTTCCCTCCCGTTTGGTTCTCTTTTGAGCTGAACTTTTTGTCCATTCCCTCTAGCACTGGAACACACTAGTAATTGAAAATAGCAATATGACATCTTTATATTTACCTGTTGAAATTGGAAAGGGAGTGCACAAAGTATGTCGATTTGTTTTTGCAGGAAATGAATGACATTGTGCTGCGTGACATCTTTCATGATCTCGAGTATTTAGCGGTGGCTATTGGTAAGTGTATATTTTTGCCTGGGTTTACTTTGTGTGACTTCTTCGCCTTCTGTCTGTCTGTCTTTCTCTGTTCCTTTGTATTTTATAACTATGATTTCACATTTATTATTGGTCCCAATGAAGTAGTGTGAACAAACCCTCTCTCTCTCCTCCCTCTCTCTCTCTCTCTCCTCTCTCTCTCTCTCTCTCTCTCTCTCTCTCTCTCTCTCTCTCTCTCTCTCTCCTCTCTCTCTCTCTCTGTCTTTCCCTCCAACGCTCTTGATTTATATAATCATCATTTATCATCCATTTATGGAGTCAAAATGAAACGGCACGAAAAAAACTGGATTGGATCACTCGTATTTACCACCATTTACCATGTGCATCGTGCAGATGACGAAATCATTATCAAACCGTCCGAGGCTTTCTTTCACTCGTCCATCCCCCAGCCTCGAAACAACCCCTCATGGTTTGCTGGGCTAGAACCAATACAGATTGAATACCAGCTACAAATGACTGAAAAATAATCCAGAATGTCACATTTTTGGAAAAGTTGGAGTCGTTCAGATTAATTAGCGATCAGCAAGCGCAGGATTCTATGTGAATTAGCTTGGATCAAGAGAGAGGAGGGGGGAAACACTTGATTCTCTTGGTAGTCACAGGAATGAACAAGTTGTGGTGGTGTAGTTTTATCGCACGGTGTTGCCAGTTTTGATCACAGCTTCATAACCTCCTTCCTGCCCCGTCCCAACCTCCTCTCCTTTGTTTTCAGTGTTCCGAGAGCCTGGTCTGTGGACGGCAGAGATATCTGACCTCTTCGACAAGGCGTGGGCCTGCCCAGGCATCAGGTCGTTCGAGTTCGACATGGTGTGTGGGGTGGTGAAGCTATGTCACATAGATGAGGCGCCGGACCTGTGGTTGTCACTGGAACTGTATGCCAAGTTTCTGAAGAGGCTGATGAACGAAGGTCGGCTGAACAGTGTCAGGGTGAAATTCGGTGAACCCAACGCTCTTAACTACAAGGTAGGTCACAATTGTTCATCGCTCACTCTTTTCTCTCTCTCTCTCTCTCCCCCCCCCCCCCCCCCCCCCCTCTCCCAACCTGCTTTCTCTTTGACCATGCATGCATCACTTTGTCTATTCTTTTAACCCTTGTCCCCCTTTCCCCCAACCACCACCACCACCCCCAACCCCCCAACCCCTGTCCCTACTTGACTCTCCTTCCTAGCTTAACTTTCGTCCATCACTAGTATTGTGCAAAATTTTTGTGTAAGTGTCAAGACAGCATTATGATGTGTACATGGTAGCATGTGTGCGTACATGTGTTCTTTAGGCCATAACATCGAAAAAAGTTACCCCCCCCCCCCCCCCCCCCCCCCCTTAACTTTTGGTATCACACAACTATGGTTCTGATAGCTTGAAAATAAATGCTTATTTTCAAATGACAGCTGCTGTTTCTTTGGTGCACTTAGCATGTCAGATTTCATCCTGTGGCCGCTTAAAAATCTGTTCAAGAAAACCAATCAGGGGAAGATAATACCTGTCTTTCCATTGCAAATAGAGTTACCTTTTCTTAGTTTATGGATCAGGCAACTAGATCCAGAGCGTGAAATATTTGATTTGAAGCACGCGTCGGAGTAACGATTAGGATATGGACTGTCTGCATTGCAGGTGCTCCATTTCACACCCACGTTATGGCATTGTCTCCCCTCTAACCGAGTTCTTACACTTACTGATGGGGCAAAATCGCTTTGGGTGTGCCCCCAGTGCCATCTATCTGTTCCATGAAAATGGTTGGGTCACTTGCTGAATGGGAAAACCCAATACAGATTACCTCCCTTGCAGATTTCCAAACGCTTCTTTTTTTCTCACAGTCAGTCCTGTTTCTGTCTGTAAAATGCTTCCAACCTGGAAAAACACAACAAACAGAAATACGTTTTTTTTTTTTCAGTGCTACAGCCAAGATGGTCACACAAGACCTTTTCAGATCTATTAAATAGGGAAAAGACCATTTCTAAGGAATGAAACGAATGAAAAGGAAAGCACATGAATATTTTGAAATTGATATCCATGGCCTACCATGCTAGCAAAACTATTAATATTCATTATTCCTTAAGGAAGAAAAAAATCAAGATTCTGGTATTTGAGAGTTCAGCTCTCCCAGCTGACTTCATTACTGAGACACATATAACAGCCATATGACCAATAAAGTACTAAGTATTGACAGTGTATGTAGACAGTGTGTATCATCGTTGCATGCTTTACAAATTAAAAAAAAGTGGTGATATGCAGTGGTCAGTATAAACTGTGACCAAAGACAAGAGACAAAATATTTTCTATGAAACTATATTGAAAGAAATAAATCTCGGGGTCAGCGGAACAAATGCCAGAAATAACAGAACAGACTGTATTATGTGTGGGTGAGAGTACATGTGAGTGTGCATGTGTGTGTGTGTGTGTGACAGGCAGAAAAACCATAGAATTTTTCTTAAAATCAAATCCGATTTTCAGTCTGATGTTGTCATTCAACACCTTTGTAGTTGTGTGCCTTTTGAACAAAAAGTCTAGGATAATTAATGAGAAAGCTATGTAGTAAAAACTGGTTACATCACACAAAATACTTCACAAGGTTGTGTAGCCAAGACTCGTGTGTGTGTGTGTGTGTAGAGGACACAATACAATGAAATAAAATTTTATGTGTAGACCTGGCTTAACCTCTTCCCTGCTTGCCCCGTGTCTATTACGGGGTCGTTTCCGCGATCCTGTACGCCCGTAACCGTGTCTATTACGGGGTATCTTCGTCATCAAAATTTCGAAAATCGGTACGGGAAATAACCCTAGAAATTGTCCCCGACTCTACTGGGGTGTTTAAATAACAGTTCTATCCCTTTATCGGTGTACTGAAGTGTTAGTAAATTGTCGGTTTAGTATTCAACACGTGTCGAGCTGATTATCATAATCAAGATGGCGGATCAGAGACGAAGCCCGACAAGGCGACCTGTTTTGAAGCGTTATAGCGCACTGGAAGTTTTAGATGAAGTGTTGAATGATATTGATGGTGGTGACGAAGACTTCCAAGCATCAGGTGACAGTGATAGTGATGAGGGAGAGACGGACGGTAACCAGCACCATCCACTTTTGTCGGAACTCGTGGCGGTCACGAAGAAGAAGGCCCGGACTTCGACCCACGTGATGTTTGGTCAAGAGCGATACCGGCCATGATTCCGACCAAGAATCAGAACCAGAGCCGATTCCCAGCACCAGCACAGCACCCCCTACTGTCATGAGAGGTCATGGTAGGGGCAGGGGAAGAGCTAGAGGCACTGGACAGCATCAAATAAGGGGGCGTGGCAGAGGGCGTGGAACTCGACAATCTTGCCCCAGTATTCCAATGCAAATCAGTGGGAACTGATGGGAATCGTGCGACTGCCTGCAATTGAGCTGTACTGGTCGAAGAAGGTGCTGTACCGCATTCCAGTCTTCAGCTCAGTAATGACAAGAAACAGATTTCAAGTAAGTTTCTTTACTCTCTCTGAGTCTCTCTCTGTTTACTTCTCATTTTCCTTCCACCCTCCCTCTCCAACTCCTTTCTGTGTGAAGTCTTTCTTTTTAGCATTACAATAGATGAGGATGGTGTGTGTGTGTGTGTGTGTGTGTGTGTGTGTGTGTGTGTGTGTGTGTGTGTGCTTCTCTGTAATGTGTGTGTTTGCACTTCTGTTTTGTGTGTGTGTGTGTGTGCTTCTGTGGTGTGTGTGTGTGTGTGTGGTGTGTGTGTGTGTGTGTGTGTGTGTGTGTGTGCTTCTATGTGGTGTGTATGCTTCTATGTGGTGTATTTGTGTGTCATTGTTTATGGTGTGTGTGTGTGTTTATGTGTGTGCTTCTATGTGGTGTGTATGTGTGTATACTTCTATGTGGTGTATTTGTGTGTCATTGTTTATGGTGTGTGTGTGTGTGTGTGTGTGTACAAATGTTTGTATGTGTACTTGATTGTTTCTGGTGTGTGTGTGTGTGTGTGTGTGTGTGTGTGTGTGTGTGTTTGCTTGTTTACACACACTGATCAAATGTTTTCAATCCTATTTCAGATCATCCTACAATTTATCCACTTTCACAACTCTGCGATGCCACCACCAGACCATCCCCAGTATGACCGGCTGTACAAGATCCGCCCAGTACTGGACCACCTCCATGAAAGATTTCAGGAGGTGTATGAGCCACGGTGAGTGGTGTGTGTGGATGAAAGCCTACTCCTTTGGAAGGGTAGGCTTATATTTCGGCAATACATCCCCCTCAAGCGTGTCAGGTTCGTGATCAAGTTATACCTCTGCTACCAGTCCGACGATGAAGTGAGGCTGATGGAGAGGCATTTCATGTTCCCCATCCCACCAACACCCAACGAGGCAGCACCACAGAGGGCCTGCAGGGTCTGCACCAAGAAGCTGAAGATCAGGCGTGATGTGCGGTCCCACTGCCCCTCCTGTCCCTCCAAGCCTGCACTGTGCTATCCACAGTGCTACATGGATTATCACACTAAGTTCAACCACTGGGAGTAGTGTGGATCCTGTAGCACAGCTTAGTTTTGCAGTGCATTTTTTTTTCATAGATCTTCTTCAGTTAGTCAGTGCGTGCTTTTATCTCTGTGTTTTTTATATTCTTGAGTGCGTGTGTGTTTTTCTTTTTTTTTTCATCTTCATGGTGGTGTTTCTTCTGAAACTGTTCAACTGTTGGAAATAATCAGACTGGGTTATATTAGTGAGGCTGCTCAACCCAAGAACAACCCCAGAAACCTGCGAGATGTACAGAAAGAAGTACTGGATTAGTGTACAGACATGTACTGAGTGAGTACCAGATGTTTCTCCTTGCATCCAGTGAACACTAACATCAGTTTTTCTAGTGTTTTGTGTGGTTTTATATACAGCAATATGACTGTTTTTCTTTTGAAACTGTCATAAGATTTGATTTCATCAAATTTTACTGTTTACTAACAAAATCTGATTATTAGTACATCAGGTTATAGCCAAAGATGCAAGAAAAAAAACATGCAAAAGACGTAAGACTTGTCTGAGTAAATGAGTCAGTAGTGATCACATTAGTAAACCTACTGCAAAAGGCAAAATTTGGTCCCTTTATGTCTGGATTATGGTACCTACAATGATATATGTATGTATTATCACACAGAACAGACTTTGCTGGCATTCAAATCAATGCCAGATGTTTATATTATGTTCAGTCAATTCTAACATCATTTTTTTCAAAGTTTTGTATGGTTTGATGAGCTGCAATGTATGTGTGTGTGTGCCCCAAAACAGTCATTTCATTACTAAAAAAAAGTTGGTTATGTTACTTTTTGCCATATTACTTATCAACAAAATCAAAATGTAATGACATCACATCATGCCACAAGGTATAAGGGGAAAACATGCAAACAATCTAAGAGATATCTCAATAAATGAATGAGTAGTGAACAGATGAGTGAACCTACTGTCAAAAGCAGAATTCTGTCCCTTTACCTGGGATTGGGGTACCCCCAAAGATGTATATATTACCACACAGAAGAAGACTTGCTGGCAATAATATCAATACCTGATGTTTGTATGATGTCCAATCAATACTAACACCAATTTTTTCCATGTTTTGTATGGTTTGATGAGCTGCAATGTGTGTGTGTGTGCCCCAAAACAGTCATTTCATTACTAAAAAAAGTTGGTTATGTTACTTTTTGCCATATTACTTATCAACAAAATCAAAATGTAATGACATCACATCATGCCACAAGGTATAAGGGGAAAACATGCAAACAATCTAAGAGATATCTCAATAAATGAATGAGTAGTGAACAGATGAGTGAACCTACTGTCAAAAGCAGAATTCTGTCCCTTTACCCTGGGATTGGGGTACCCCCAAAGATGTATATATTACCACACAGAAGAAGACTTGCTGGCAATAATATCAATACCAGATGTTTGTATGATGTCCAATCAATACTAACACCAATTTTTTCCATGTTTTGTATGGTATGATGAGCTGCAATGTATGTGTGTGTGCCCCAAAACAGTCATTTCATTACTAAAAAAGTTGGTTATGTTACTTTTTGCCATATTACTTATCAACAAAATCAAAATGTAATGACATCACATCATGCCACAAGGTATAAGGGGAAAACATGCAAACAATCTAAGAGATATCTCAATAAATGAATGAGTAGTGAACAGATGAGTGAACCTACTGTCAAAAGCAGAATTCTGTCCCTTTACCCTGGGATTGGGGTACCCCCAAAGATGTATGTATTACCACACAGAAAATGATTTGCTGGCAATGATATCAATACCAGATGTTTGTATGGTGTTCAGGCAATACTCACACCAATTTTTTGTATGTGTTGTGTGGTTTGATGTGTTGCAGTGTGTATGTGTGTGCTCGAACACTGTCATTTTATAACAAAAACATGTTGATTGTGTTACTTTTTACTATACTAGTGCCACCAAAATCAAAATATTATTGATACCACATAATACCTCATGCTATTAGGAGGAAAACTGCAAACTACTAACAGATATCTCAATAAATGAATGAGAAGTGAACAGATACGTGAACCTACCACAAAATCAAAATTCTGTCCCTTTACTCCTGAATTGGGGTAACCCCAGTGATGCATGTATTACCACATAAAAGAACATTTGATTGGAATGATATCAATACCAGATGTTTGTATGATGCTAAGCCAATACAAACACCCATTTTTTTCATTGTTTTGTGTGGTTTGATGTGTTTCAATGTGTGTGTATGTTCAAAAACAATTATTTTATTTCAAAAAGGTTTATCATAATACTTTTTACCAAACTATTTGGCAACAGAATCAAAATATTATGAAATCTCATTATAGACCAGGCACTAAGAAAGAATCATGCAAAAAAGCTAAGACATATCTCCATAAATGAATGAGTATTGAACAGATTAGTGAACCTACCACTAAAGCAAAATTCTGTCCCTTTACCCTGGGATTGGGGTACCCCTAATTATGCATGTGTTACCACACTGAAAAACATTTGCTGGCAGTAATATGAATACCAGATGTTTGTATAATGTTCAGTCAATAAAATCACCAGTTTTTTCACTTTCTCTTTGGTTTGATGTGCTGCAATGTGTGTGCGTATGCAGAAAAAGTGTCAATTTATTACAAAAATGGTTGATTATATTGATTTTTATCATACTTATGACCAGCCAAATCAAATTATTATGATACCACATCATAGCACAGGGTATAAGAAAAAAACATGCAAAAAATCTAAGAGATATCTCAATAAATGAATGAGTAGTGAACAGATGAGTGAACCTACTGCAAAAAGCAAAATTTGGCCCCGGCACACAGCAATACAGAAAAGCACTTATACTGTGGCAGGGAAGGGGTTAAGATCAGTGGATCAACCTGGAGTTTACTGTCGAGCCACATAACCACTTTTGATACTCAGGCACTGACTGGTTAAGCTTAGCTTACAACTCTGAATATTTCCAAGTAATGCTGCATCGCTCGCATTCATTCTCTTACCTTTCGACATGATCAGCTTTCCTCTCATCCATCTTTGCTCCTCGTTTTCTGTATTATTCTCGTAGTTCAGGGAGTCTCGTATCTCCGAACGCAGTCATGTTGAAAAACAAACTAGTATTGAAGTGTGACTTCCAAGTGATTCACTTCGACTTCCCGTAAGCCCTCCAGCTCATACTGGCTGCGCATTGATAAACAAGCAATGTCATTCGTTCATCAGTTTGTTGATAAACGGAATGAAATAAAACATCACACAGAAAAGATGTTCTGTGCAGCAACCGTTTTCAAAGGCCGAGACGATCCCGAGGGTGTCCTTAGTTTGTTTACCTGCGACATTTGCAGCCTTACACCTTGTGTACCCAGTGTCACCTAGTGGAGTCAAGGAACAATAATTTTAGAAAAGTTGCTCATTGGGTAAGGGCAGAGATTTCTGTGAGCCCATACCTATAACCTGTTGCCAGGTTTCTAGGATCATGAAGGCGAGGGAAACTGAAGTACCTTTTTATGGCCTGTAAAACTGTGAAACTCACTCCAGTAGATAAGGAAAATTCTGTAAATTTGAAGTGCTTT
Organism: Conus ventricosus; assembly: GCA_018398815.1. Lineage (NCBI taxonomy): Eukaryota > Metazoa > Mollusca > Gastropoda > Neogastropoda > Conidae > Conus > Conus ventricosus. The sequence goes on along the minus strand of CM031598.1, from coordinate 96,297,487 downwards.
TTTTTTAATAATGGTGGTTGCATGAATTAAAAGACTGCTACAAGGTGTTTTTTTTAGTTATTCGGAGATGCTTTGGAACTTGGACCCTACCAATAGTATCATTGTGATTAGTGAATTCTGCTTTTATTGATGAAGTATATAGCCCTTGCTCTAAAGTAAAACTAAAAGGCTGTACTGAAATGTTTGTTTTAAGTGTGAACTCTAAACAGTCTGGTATATGTTGAGTTTGGAAATTTTAGTTGAATTGAGTTTTAAATGTTTGTATTTTTTTTTTTTTTTTTTTTTTTTTTTTTTTCCTTTTTTGAGACCAACCCTGAGTTACGACAAATTATTGTATTTCAGATGATTTCCTCTCTTTTTGTGTTGTTGAATCTTTGGGGGCAAAAATCATTCTCAGGGGGGAAAAATTAGATTCTTTTGAATCTAATAGAAAACTTTAAGTAGGGTCAGTTGGGACTTGTGACACTCTCAGTTGTGTGCATATGACAGGTAGCAGATGTCAGGGTTAGGGGCATTGACAGATTGAAATAAAAGTCCACTAGGATGCTAATGAATTGGAGAAGAAATCAAAACTGAGGTTGCCATAAGGCAAGGGCATTAAGAGCCATAGAATTTGATACCTTTTTGTATGCTGATTGATGAGAGTGAGGACGATGAAGATGCTGCTGCAGATTACCGTTCTGGTCTGAGGTTGCTTGCCAGGAATGTACTCTGTGCTTACTTGAATCACAATATATCTCAGAGCCAGCCAGACCTGAGAGATACAGATACCTGCAGTGTTGGTCAGGAAATTTGACCAATGCTGTCACTGTCAGACACATAGTCATTAGTGGATGAAACTCGATTTTGTAGTGTGTCTTCCAAACTGAGCTAGAAGTAAACTCAAGTCTGTATAGGGGCTTTGAGGGGAATTGAACTTAAGATTTCCCAGGGGGGGAGTCCGCGGAAATGATCGACTTTTTAGTATATGCCACAAAAAAGAAACAACCCCCAAGCAAAATCCATGGGTTTTATTTAATTTTCTTATAATTATAGATGCTACCCAAAAAAGTGTTTTGTTATTGGGGTAGGGGGTCCCCAAAAGTGTTTATGCTTTTGGAAAAATATTCGTCATTTGGTATTGTCACTCTCAAAATGATGATGTTTCGTTTTAAAAGTTAATGCTTTTTTTGTTGTTTTTTCCGTAGTTATAAAGCCAATATTCTGGAAGTCCTTCTTTATTTGGAAAACTGTTAGAAAACTTTTGGGCGCAGGCAAACCAATTCCTGACAATAGGGGCCGGGGAAAAGGTTAGCACGTTGTGAGGGGGACGGGTGTTAATCCTCTTTTCCGCATCCGCACATTCTAAAGATGCATGAAGCTTGCTAGTGTGTACAGGCCAGCACAGCTTTGGGAAGTTGTTGGGGGGGGGCCCCTGATAAAGAAGGGGTTATTTGCGGGGAGCCCCTGCCCAGTAGGTTGACATACTTTCAGATTTCGGGTTTTTGAAAGGTCTTATTCATTACGCAAAGTTAAAAGGGTGTCATTTCAAAGGCAGGAATACATTGTAAGCATTGCTTTTTAACAGGATGCAGTTGTCCTGTTGCACTGATTTTTTTTTTTCCCCCCAAGGAATTTTTATTTCAGCGTTTTTTTTTCTTTGCTAAATTTTTGGGACCCCCCTCCTGTTTTTTTTTTTTTACCATTAACAACGAAATTTAAATGAAACTTGACAGTTTTTTTTGAAAGCAGCAAACCCATTATTGGGAAATGTAACGGTGCCCGTACTCCCCTTTGGGGTTTTTTTTCCTTCTTTCTTTTTGCCCCCTTCCCTTGGGCCCTAACATTTAATTTTTTTTTTTTTAAAATGATTTTAAAAAAATTAAGGAACTATTGAGAAACAGGGGTTTTTTTTAAGTGAGGGTGTTTTTAACCATTTTAAGTGGTTTTTTAATACTTATTTTTTGGGGCTCCTTTTGAGAAGTTAGAGAGAGGCGTAATGTAAAAGCCCATTCCCGTTCACATGGTGTCGATGTTTTCCCCAAAAGCAGGTGACTGTCCATTGCCTCCTTCGTTTAAGTTTCCTCCCCCCCCCCCCCATCCCCCTTTTTCTGTCTCTCACTTCTCTCATGGGGTTCTGTTTTTTCTGCGTTTGGCCTTTCTCCCCCTCGTTGTTTGGAAAAAGTCGCGCCCTCTTTTCCCCTTTCACAGTCTTTGAGATGTCCTCTGCCCCTCTAGTAATCGCTCTCTGAAGCAATCTTTTGATTGTTCTTGACCAAATTTATTTTATTCTCTTGACCAGCGATTGATGTAGATCGTTCTCTCACAGATTAGTAGATGCCCCCCGCCGCGTCTGTGTAGATCGTCTCTCTGCCACAAATTTATGTAGATCGCTCTCTGACCCAGATCTGAGTAGATGTCTCTCTGCCACAATTGATGTAGATCGTCTCTCTGACCAGCAGATCTGATGTAGATCGTCTCTCTGACCAGCAGATCTGATTGTAGATCGTCTCTCTGACCAGCAGATCTGATGTAGATCGTTCTTGCCAGCAGATCTGAGTAGATCCTCTTGCAGCAGATCTGATGTAGATTGTCTCTCTGACCAGCAGATCTGATGTAGATCGTCTCTCTGACCAGCAGATCTTGTGTAGATCGTCTCTCTGACCAGCAGATCTTGTGTAGATCGTCTCTCTGACCAGCAGATCTGATGTAGATCGTCTCTCTGACCAGCAGATCTGATGTAGATCGTCTCTCTGACCAGCAGATCTGATGTAGATCGTCTCTCTGACCAGCAGATCTGATGTAGATTGTCTCTCTGACCAGCAGATCTGATGTAGATCGTCTCTCTGACCAGCAGATCTGATGTAGATTGTCTCTCTGACCAGCAGATCTGATGTAGATCGTCTCTCTGACCAGCAGATCTGATGTAGATTGTCTCTCTGACCAGCAGATCTGATGTAGATCGTCTCTCTGACCAGCAGATCTTGTGTAGATCGTCTCTCTGACCAGCAGATCTTGTGTAGATCGTCTCTCTGACCAGCAGATCTGATGTAGATCGTCTCTCTGACCAGCAGATCTGATGTAGATCGTCTCTCTGACCAGCAGATCTGATGTAGATCGTCTCTCTGACCAGCAGATCTGATGTAGATTCTCTCTCTGACCAGCAGATCTGATGTAGATCGTCTCTCTGACCAGCAGATCTGATGTAGATCGTCTCTCTGACCAGCAGATCTGATGTAGATCGTCTCTCTGACCAGCAGATCTGATGTAGATTGTCTCTCTGACCAGCAGATCTGATGTAGATCGTCTCTCTGACCAGCAGATCTGATGTAGATCGTCTCTCTGACCAGCAGATCTGATGTAGATCGTCTCTCTGACCAGCAGATCTGATGTAGATCGTCTCTCTGACCAGCAGATCTGATGTAGATCGTCTCTCTGACCAGCAGATCTGATGTAGATCGTCTCTCTGACCAGCAGATCTGATGTAGATCGTCTCTCTGACCAGCAGATCTGATGTAGATCGTCTCTCTGACCAGCAGATCTGATGTAGATCGTCTCTCTGACCAGCAGATCTGATGTAGATCGTCTCTCTGACCAGCAGATCTGATGTAGATCGTCTCTCTGACCAGCAGATCTGATGTAGATTGTCTCTCTGACCAGCAGATCTGATGTAGATCGTTCTCTGACCAGCAGATCTGATGTAGATTGTCTCTCTGACCAGCAGATCTTGTGTAGATCGTCTCTCTGACCAGCAGATCTGATGTAGATTGTCTCTCTGACCAGCAGATCTGATGTAGATTGTCTCTCTGACCAGCAGATCTGATGTAGATTGTCTCTCTGACCAGCAGGTCTGATGTAGATTGTCTCTCTGACCAGCAGATCTGATGTAGATCGTCTCTCTGACCAGCAGGTCTTGTGTAGATCGTCTCTCTGACCAGTAGATCTTGTGTAGATCGTCTCTCTGACCAGTAGATCTTGTGTAAATCGTCTCTCTGACCAGTAGATCTTGTGTAGATTGTCTCTCTGACCAGCAGATCTTCTGTAGATTGTCTTTTCCACCAGTAAATCTTGTATAGATTGTCTTTCCCACCAGTAGACCATGTGTAGATTGTCTTTCCCACCAGTAGATCTTCTGTAGATTGTCTCTCTGACCAGCAGATCTTATGTAGATTGTCTTTTGCACCAGTAAATCTTGTATAGATTGTCTTTCCCACCAGTAGATCTTGTGTAAATTATCTCTCTCACCAGTAGACCTTGTGTAGATTGTCTTTCCCACCAGTAGATCTTGTGTAAATTATCTCTCTCACCAGTAGACCTTGTGTAGATTGTCTTTCCCACCAGTAGACCTTGTGTAAATTGTCTCTGCAGCAGATCTTATGTAGATTGTCTTTTCCACCAGTAAATCTTGTATAGATTGTCTTTCCCACCAGTAGATCTTGTGTAAATTATCTCTCTCACCAGTAAATCTTGTGTAAATTATCTTTCCCACCAGTAGATCTTGTGTAGATTGTCCTTCCCCAGTAGATCTTGTGTAGATTGTCTTTCCGTCAGTAGATCTTGTGTAGATTGTCTTTCTTGCCAGTAGATCTTGTGTAGATTCTTTCCCACCAGTAGATCTTGTGTAGATTGTCTTTCCTGCCAGTAGATCTTGTGTAGATTGTCTTTCCCACCAGTAGATCTTGTGTAGATTGTCTCTCCCATCACCAGATCTTGTGTAAATTGTGTTTCCCGCCAGTAAATCTCGTGTAGTAGATTGTCTTTCCCGCCAGTAGATCTTGTGTAGATCGTCTCTCTCACCAGTAGATCTTGTGTAGATTGTCTCTCCCATCACCAGGTCTTGTATAGAATGTCTCCCCCACCAGTAGATCTTGTGTAGAATGTCTCTCCCACCAGCAGGTCTTGTGTAGATTCTCTCCCCCACCAGTAGATCTTGTGTAGATTCTCTCCCCCACCAGTAGATCTTGTGTAGATTCTCTCCCCCACCAGTAGATCTTGTGTAGATTGTCTCTCCCATCAGTAAATCTTGTGTAGATTGTCTCTCCCATCAGTAAATCTTGTGTAGATTCTCTCCCCACCAGTAGATCTTGTGTAGATTGTCTCTCCCATCAGTAAATCTTGTGCAGATTGTCTCTCCCATCAGTAAATCTTGTGTAGATTCTCTCCCCCACCAGTAGATCTTGTGTAGATTGTCTCTCCCATCAGTAAATCTTGTGTAGATTCTCTCCCCCACCAGTAGATCTTGTGTAGAATGTCTCTCCCACCAGCAGGTCTTGTGTAGAATGTCTCTCCCACCAGCAGATCTTGTGTAGATTGTCTCTCCCATCAGTAGATCTTGTGTAGATTCTTTCCTGCTAGTAGATCTCCTGTAGATTGCCACCCTCAGCAGCAGATATATGGTTGTGTAGATTGCCTCTCTTATCAGTAGGTCTTGTGTTGACTGCATTTCTTACCAGCAGATCTGGTCTCTCCCATTGGCAGACCCAGTGTGCGCTGGCAGCTATGCATGTGTGCTCACAGTGCGTCTTCTGCTTGAGCGCATAGGTTAAGGTAGCTAGGTCTGTGTGTTCACATGTGTGCACTAGCAGCTAGATCTGTGTGCTTACAATGCCTGTCACACTAACAGATCTCATGTTCATTCATACTGTTTAAAGCCGGGCTGACTGCAAGTGGTCACATCAGGGTTGTAAGGTTCTGTGTGGATTGGAACGAACGAACATGAACCTTGTATATGATGAACATTTTTAATGTCTCTCCTTTCTTATATCTATTTATTGTCAGACATCTAGTCATTTTCCAGACTGTGGAAATCTATTGGATTACAATATAAATCCAGTTGTACATGACCTTCATTGCCATAGCATCTGGACTACTTTTTGATGTACGATTTGTTTTCAGTTTTTTTTTAATTTCTTTGAAAATGTCGACGTATAGTAAAGGGGATACTTTTTCTTCAAAAAAGAAAACGACCAAAATGGTGACAGATATTTCTGTGACTGACCATGAGACATGCAAACCCTGATAAAAATTTCAAACTTTTGATGAAATAAAAAAAAATCTGATGGGAGGGGGGGGGGGGGGGGGGGGGGGGGGGGGGTAATTTAAGAAAAAAGATTTTTTTTTTTTTCATGATGAATCCCATATTGAAAACCCTGAGTGTCAGTGTCAGTTTAATAGGTGTTTCCAAATTTTGATAAAATTTAGTTAAATGTTCAGTCTTGTTTACAATCTTCATTACTGTAAAACTGATTTTGGAATGAGCTATTCATAAATGAACAACTCTGAAAAGCTTTTATGGTTTGGAGTCTTTTTTTTTTTTGGTCTGCATATGAATTATGAGAAAACTTTAGATGTATGGCTAGGTATGTGTATTTGGCTCACCATGAATAGAATCCAAAATTCAGAATTCTAAGACTGGTCTGAGAGACATCAATTTAGCAATTTTCTTTTAAACGTGGGTACAGAAAAACATGTACACACTTATGCAGGATTGCTGTCTTAACATCTTTAATGTTAAAATTAACTTATTTATGGATACAGTTTCCAAACCCACTGGACACTAAAATGATGTAAAGTGCTTTGGGACCATTGGAGAAAAAGCTTGCAGTTTGTTTAATATTAGTTATCATCACCATCACATAAACATTATGTTTTTTATGTTTGTTATTCAAAATGTATATTGCTGAATGGTGTCAGTTCCACATTCTTGTACATATAACTGGAGTGTATGTAGCCCTTTTTTTCATTTAAATTTTCCTTGTACTGTTTTCCAATTCATGGTTGTGTACATGTATTAGATCTCTGCATTTCTGAATGAATCTGGGCTGTGTTCAGTTGTGTCGGTCATAGACATTGAACCATGGTCGTAATTCACCATACTGTGTTATATATTGTTGAACAAATTAAGGGTGCAAGGGAGATAAAAGGTGTCAGTTTCGTATTGTATCAGTCATACACATCAGTTGATTGAACCGTGGCCTTGATTCACCGTTCTGTGTTCATGTTGTGTCAGGAATACATACAATATTGAAGCAGTGCCTCATTTCACCACTGTTATGTTCATAGATCATAATCCGTGCTGTCTTTCCTAGAAAATGTGGCTTGTTGAAGTACAAATGCTGAGAAAAGTAATTGATTGTTCATGAGAATTAATTTTCCATCAGTTGGTGTATATTTTATGTGAAAATGTTTGTGTGGCTGCTCGATGTGGCCTTGACCTTTGAGTCACCATTCTTCAGTTCCAGGGATGATGTATGTCTGATGAGTCTGTTGTGTTCATTTATAAAAACTGTATGGGAGCAAACCTGTCAGAACCTGTTACCTGTTGATACACAAAGCTGAACATGAGCTGAGTGAGCGAGTTTGTTGCCCTGAACCAGGAACTGGACACTGGCTCTGTGATACAATGGCTTCAGAGTGTTCGGAGTCTACCCAAAGAAAAGCTGTGTGGCTGCACAGTGTTTGTTTAAGGGACTGTCTGTACTAATGGGTTCATTGAATTGTACTAGTGTCGCCATGATATTTGTATACATGTTAACCTTTGTCAAGAAGGTTACGATTTTACCTGTGTCTGTTGGTCTGACTGTCTGTCGACGAGATTACACATATATTACTGAAACAGTTTTGATGAAGCCTTAGTGGGAAAGATGGAAGGTGGACTAAGAAGGAAGCCGTGCAATGTTGGTGCAGGTCTGGATCAAAGAGCAGGTCCAGGATTGGTTTAGTTTTGCCAGAGATCTGCATTCTCCCGAGTGTCCACCTTGAGCACGCAGACAGATCAGTTGTCATACTGGCCTTTCCACCCTTCACTCCTCCCGCTCATCCCTTCTTTTTCATTGTCGCCTGAACAAAGATCTATAGATGCACAGCTTAATCTAGAGCCTGGGATTGGTGCAACCCCCCCCCGAAAATCTGTTCCTTCCGCAATTACCGAGTCTCAATGCGGGCCGACTCCTGCACAGTTGCAGGACTGCCCGCCCTGTTCACTGATCATTGCGGGCGCTCGTTTATCGTCTGCTTGAAAAACTGAAACTAGGACTGAGCAGGAGCGAACGATTTCTTGATATTTCATTGGCTGTTAGTGTAAATGAACCAATCGGCGGCGTTCATCTCTTCCATCTCGATCACCGACGAGAAGTTGCGAGAGTTTAAGGCGCCATATTGGATATTTTCCAAAATGAAGCGTGTACCCACCCTATTCGACTTCGACTTTCGTGGAGGAAAAGTGAAATAAAAAGATTCTGTGCCATGCGAGGATGGAGAAGATCATGAAGAAACCGCGACTACATCCAAAAGCTCGGAGAAGCAGCCCGAAAAGATTGCCAGTGCAAGGGAACACCGATTTCAAGACGATTGGCTAAAGAAGTGGCCCTGGAGGGGGGGGGGGGGGGGGGGGGAGGGGTCCCCCCTTTTTTTTTTTTTGATACGAGGGGGGGGGGGGGGGGGGGGGGACTGCTCTCCTTTTTCGAAAATCCTAGATTAAGCTCTGTAGATGGAGAGGATCGGTATCTCAGTGCATTTCCCCACTGTTCGCCTTTCTTGGGAGTTGTTTGCTTGGGTCACAATCACTCCAGATGAGAGGATTGTTCAGTTTACTTGGCCGCCTTCTTAAGTAAGCAGGTACACCAGCTCTTTCTCCGCTGTTCAGCAAGGGCGGCCTGCTATCTGCACATAACCCTTATCTGCAACTGGGAATCACCGTGTGTGTTTTTCAAAATTGACAGTTTAATATTACCAGGGGTTAAGGAGTGCACGGATGGACAACTGAGAACAGGAGGAAAACAAGAGCCAACTTGTAGTTTCTGCAGTGGAACTCCAAGAAGTGAAAGGCACAAATACCAGTCCTGTCCCCTCTACATCTTTGGTCAGAAGAAGGGCTTCTGTGCCTCAGGGGAGATGGATGTTGGAAAGGATTCTCATAGGGATATATTTGCACACGTATGTTGTGACTTGATGCTCTGCTTATTTTTCAGGATCTTTTCGTGATGGTGTAGGTTGGTTGGTTGGTTTGTTCGCATTTTTCTGTGTGTGCATGTTTGTGGCATTGTTTTTGATGTTTTAATCAGAGTTCATACAAGTCCTTGACAGGGTTTTAAGTCCTTGAAAATCAAGGACTGAAAAAATGGTTAGAAATGTTTCCTTATAAGTAGCTGAAGGGGTGGAACAGTTTACATTTTGGCAAGAAAATCACAAATGATACAGAGAAACATATTGTACAAAATTCACCTTCATTTTGGATCTGCTGAATGTCGACATTCTGTGTCGTGATGCTATCATCTGCTAATAACCAGATGCTGCTTCAGTGGCTGTATCAAGCAGCCAACGAATGCATAAAGGCCAATATGTCCTATATTATGGTTCTTAAATTTTCTGTGAAAAGTACTTGGAAAATCCTTAAGTTCGTATGGAAGACTGTATGAGCTCTGTTTAAGATAAACCAGGGCATCGACATGTGCATGCATTGACAGTCCATGTATTGTACATAAAGAACAGGGCAGCATTTCACACAGTTGTGATCTGATGTGAGGGGTGGAGGTGGGGTCCACACTGAAAATAGCCCCTCCCTCTTTTCCACATGCTCTGCCTCTGCCCTCCATCTCTTCATGTTTGTCCTCCTCCATTTTGCTTGAATAATGCATGGGTGAAACTTCTGTTTGGCAACGGGGTCAGTTTTTAAAGACTTTCAACAAGGTGAAAGATCCCTTTTTGCCGCGTTTGCTATTTATTTCTTTTTAAATTGACGAAAGCCCCCAAAATGATCGCCTTGGCAGCAAGAACCAGACAGATGAGTGGTCGAAGTTCAGCATGTGCTCTGTGCGCACTGTTGCTAGTCCTCCATGGGAGAGCTCTGCAAGCTGTGCGCACTGTTGCTAGTCCTCCATGGGAGAGCTCTGCAAGCTTTCCCTACAGTTGTTCATGCTGAAACATGCCTGCATTGACAGATGTCGGAGATCGAATCAATTGCAAGTATAAATTGCGCTTGGAATGGCTGAAAGAAAAAGAAAAGGTTGACAATACTGTGCACCGACAGTGGTGTGAGAAGCTAAATTGTGCTGACGTATGACCGATTATGGTTTTAATTGCAGATCAAATGAAAAGAAATGAGTTGGTGCTGGAAATATTGAACTGAAGAAAATCCTAAAGCTAGATCCGATATTTATATGTTACAGCTTCATACTAACCTCTCTTTTTTTTATCAATCTTTCTTGTCCGTTTCTTAATGAATTGATTGTATACCAATTGTTGGATTTTAACATGCACGTGATGTTTGTCTTTAAATTGCCTCCAAATGCATCCTCATTGTATGGATTTCTATTAAAATTTCACCGTTTTACCCAGCCTCGCAGAGCCAAATTAGGTATCCGAAAATGTGCTCTTATGAGCCTTGGGATCTTCCTGTGTTCCAGTCATCACCTTTTCTGGCTTTAAGGGGGTGTTGTTCCCTTGCCCCAACAAGGGCTGGACCCCTGTCTTTCAGGTTTTGATCGTTTGAAAATGGTAGAGTTTTACCCATGGCGATGGTCTTTGCATGTTTATCAGATTTAACATGTATGCCACAATGTAGGTGAAGGGTGTTTGTATTGTCTTGATTTTTACTTTTCCCGGCGACATAAAACCTTTGATGCGTGGTTGTGAATGTATCTTTTTTGTTTGTTTGTTTTATGGAACCTGTACTTTGAATATAATGGATGATTCAGCCTGTATGTGTTACCTTGAATTGTGTGTATGTGGTGTGGGTGGGTGTATACATGTGATTAGAGAGCATACAAAGTGATCAGGTTCAGATAACCACATTGCTGCTTTCCCCCTTCCCTCCATTCCTCGTATGCATATACACACTTTTTCCTTCACAGACTCGGGCACTGGGGGGTCACATCATTCATTGCATGTTTTTAATACCACTGTATGTCAGTCAGTTTCTTCTATTGTAGTTTTTGTACATCTGACTGTCAGTCAGTTGTATGTCCACCAAAAATCATTTTTGTGTAAAGATGACAAGCAAAGCAAATGCCCCCTGTTCCTCCTTAGCCCGTAAACACACACACACACACACACACCACACACACGTATGCAGACATACATGCTCTGTCATACTAGACTGGTAGCTGCATGCCTTTAACCGTTTCTGAATTTTTATGAAAGTCTTAAAAGAAGCGTATGAAAATAGCTTTTAAGAAAAAGATGAAATCCTGAATGCAAAAGCCAGTGGAGAATGATTTTGCCTTTTGAACGCTTTTCTTGTTGACCGAGACTGATTTTGGCTTTGATCACCTTTGCACTTTAAGACTGAACAAGATGGGTGGACCAGCGAAAAACCATTTATACATAGTTTCACATCCCTGGCAACAAAAGCTGCAGTAATTGTGAAAACGCCTACAGAGATAAACTGCTTATGTGCCTGCCCCACCTTCCCCTTCCCACTCTCTCATCACCCTCTCCCATATACCTTTCCCAGCTTGTCCGAACAAGTTGCACATGCATGCATACAAGTGTGCGCACACACAATTGTTTGAAGAGGGGAGAAAGAATAAGGAGGTGCGGATATGTGAAGAAAATGATACTGACCGAATATGTTAGTATTGGCTTTTAGCTGTAGTGCCAGTGGAGTACATGAGACTATTGCAGTGATCAAAAAAACAGAATAAGCATTTAATATCCTATGGTAATCATGAGCTTGAAGCCCGAAGAGACGGACATGGATGGAAAATGAGAGGAAGAGAAGGGAACTATAGACTAAAGATAACCCATTTTTCCCCCTGATATCAGCTTGAATTTTTTCTCCGTTTTGTTGCTAAAAAATAACGCCCAAAAACAAATCAAGAATTGACAGATGTGGGAATGACATTGAGTTGGTACTCACATCTTGTTAATTCCTCTTCTTTTTTCAGCCTTATTTTGTTGACTGTACGACTATCAGAACACAATAGTTGTACCCACAGCTTTATTTTTCCGTCCCATTTGAGACAGTTAAAGGGCCAAACAAACGAGGCTTACACATTTCTAATCCAACATTTTTGTTGTTGTAGTCCAAGCAGAGGCATGTATCAAACTTGTGTACTAGTTAACTAGGGAAAATTAAGTTCCCAGAAAGTGATGTCATTTTTGCACAATTGTGTGTGTGTGTTGTCATTGTTTGAATATCGCCTGACCACTTGTGTACAAGCTTTCATGCCATATCTACATTATCTACAGGAAAATAAACCTAGTCGAGTTTGGTATTAAAAGAATTGTCAGGAATTTGCCTATTCAGTCATCTCAAAAGCACAGATATATTACATTTTTCATGACAACTACTAATTGTCAAACTAACAGCCCCACTTGTAATGGCTGCTCAGCAATGCCGAACACATTGTTGCCAGACCAGCTTTACACAGATGACATTCAGTTTGCCGAGTACAGCACGGTTAGCTGGCTGGTGGGGAGCAGCCTGCAGAAAACACCCTTTCCCTGACCTGCATTCACGGCTTGGCCTCTGCAGCTGTGGGCGAGCTGTAAACTCCCCTTCCTCTCAAAACTAAGTGGCTAGCTCTGAACAGCCGTGTATACCATAAGGAGAAATCCACATGCTGAATAAGGTAAACAAATAGTTTCAGGAACTGTTGCATGTTTTCTCTTTTCTATCTATAACTGTAGATCTATATTTAATGATATTTGCAACAAAGACTTGCACACTTTGATGACTGTCGTATGTATCTCTTGCAAGTCCAGATTCAGTTGTGACAAAGAAAAATCTGGCAAACCAAAACCTTAATGAGAACTCCATCATGGTAATGGGTGTCTGGGCTTGACCTTGGGCACCGCTACCATAAACCACTTTGGTCTGGGTAAAGTAACGTTTCTTATAGCCCTGCTGACCACAAAAGGCCATATCATGGCTGTCACCATGTTGAAGTTGACTCCTAAGTCATACATATATATCTTTTAATCAAAAAATAAAAAAAAAAACCATTCACACATCCCTTCTAAACACACCAGAAATCTTGTTAAAAAATCTTTCCTCCATAAAATCTTAGATCAGATGAAAAAAATGTATAATCTCCCTCAGAAATTCAAAGATCACATCAGATGGGACTTCTCTGAACAATGTTTTCATGGAGTCTGCTGTAAAGTGTTTGTGTCTCATAATCATCCAAGTCCGAACACTCTAAAAGAATGTTTCACTGTGAGGGATGCATTCCACGTCATGTACACCATGTAACTATGGTTGAAAAAAATGAACAAAGCTACAATTTCATGTAGCTAGAGAAAAATTTTTCAGTTTTTATTTTCAGTTTGTGACCGTACTTGTACATGTCTTCTGTATTCTTGCGTATGTGTGTGTTCATGGTGCGAAGATGCGATATATGATTAAGGGACCAGACTAAAAAGATATAGTCTAAATACTTCCTTATGGACCAATTACCTTACAATCTATGTATCCTATATTTAAAACCTGTATTTGACAACAATGATAAACATGTATTGTTCTCTCTTCGCATACTCTCCTCCTTGTCACTGCTCATGTGGATTTTCAGCCATGAACTCTATAATGTGTTATGAGTGGTTCCCCAATTTTGGGAAAGTTTATCTTGGGTATGTTGGAGTTACATTTAGAGTGCTTGAAAAGAAAAGAATGAAACAATTACAACAAAAAAAAGATAATGGACATGAACTGCATGATTCTGCACACACAAATACATGCATTTACATTTTGTCTTCTAGCAATTTCTACATTACTTTGGGTAATTGTAAATCATATACTCTCTGGACATAAAATACTTTGGCTCTCTTCAGTATTCTATCTCGTCTAAGTTACTCTAAAAATGGTCACATAACATCTGCATTTCCTCAGTATGAATAATTGCAGATAGGCCTAAGCCCTTGACAAAATGAATACCCGTTCAAGCTAGCTCTATTACTTTCTTCCATCCGCCTTGTATCTCTCATCCCCGAGACAAAACCTAATAATGGTATTAATAGACCGCCTTGTATCTCTCATCCCACAGGGAACAAATACTAATGGTACCAACAGACTAACTGTTCTGGTGTAACCTCCTATGGATAGTGACCAAGCATAACAACTCCAAAGAGACGCTGCCTTTGTTTCTCTTCCTTTATGTATGTTGTACATATGCCATCACTCCCTGACAGGCCATGCTCGCGGCATACTACCAACATTTTTCATAATGGCTACCAGACTAAACAGGTCACTCGGTTAAAGAAGGCTACTCACTGTGAGCGTAGCTTTCGTCAGCAATCCGGCCGACTTCTTTGGCGCAACATTTTTCATCACAAGCGCAGAAGGTCGGCGAGGAAGTGTGTTTTCTACAAAAGATTTGCACCTCCCTATGCCTAAAAGTTGGACCTAGTGTAGTACATAACGATACTGAGGGAGAGTTGCAGTTCTGTTGCTATTGAAAAAAAAAATTTCTTTAAAAAGAAAAAAACCCTCTAGTGACGATGTGAAGAACACGCTTTGAGGACTCTGTTGTCTAGTTTGTGATGACACTGGCAATCTCTGTTGTGCCTGTAGTGGCAGTTCTTCATCTGCCGATTGCACACAGTACAGTGTGTGTTGAGCCCATATTTTGTTGTGGGGCCTAGTGCTATGGGACGCTATTCTGTTCCTCCAACGGTCTCAGAGACAGCCATTGTAAATTATATTGATTCCACAATGATCGAATTGTGATTATGCACCTAAAAGAATGAACTGTGCACACAATTTGTTGACTTTTAATGCTCTACAAGATCAAATGAGAAAGAGAATGACTGATATCTACCTCGGCTCTCTCGGGATAGACGTGTGACAGCCTGTCACATAAGTTTGCTATGTAACGTGCCTATTTCAAATTTTCACATGAAAATGTTCCGGGCGCGCCAACGATCTGAAGTTTTGACATACCTGATCATATCACCAGTCAACAAATGATCAATCAAATGGTCACCAATCAACAAGTGCCTTAAACTATGAGGAAGCACATACCGTTGTACAAAGATCTACCAACACCAGTCTGGAGAAGAGAACTACGTTGGTATGGTCATGTGACAAGATCCTTTGCCCTTGTTATAACAATCCTCCAGGCAAAGAAGGCGATGGAGGGGAACAACAAACCAAACCAACAATGGATGACAACACTGAGGAATGGATGGGAAAACATTTGGGGAGACCCAGGTCTTGGCACACCATCCTCAGACCTGGAGGAATCTGATGAACTGTTCTTCAGTGTGGTGCCCCGTAGATTCCTCATGGAGTAAGGGAGAAGAAGGACTACACACATCCTGTTAATTTGAAACCTTGTCTTATAGTTAACTATCAATTCGTAGTTATAAGCGCGGAGTTTTGATGCACTCACACCACGACACGCACATGTTATAAGCACACAGATGTTCCCACCCACTCGGATAAACACATGCTCGTACTCATGCAAACACAGCGACAAAACCCTTTTGAAATCACTACCTTGTCACACCATTGTCTTGGCTCTCAGATGGACTAATGGTGAAGAGCCACTGGAGCAAAAAGCATTTCACAACATGAGAACCAGCCTCACACACACACACACACACACACACACACACATTATATATATATATATATATATATAATATATATATATATAAATTATCACTTTCCGCGGTCACTGAGGAGAAACAATCAGGTTTCGAAATATCGGTATCTGACCAGGAGTTATATGTTAGTGAGTTTCCCTCCCTATTGGAGAGTGTCTCCCCTTTGGAGACTATAAGCTTGCCGAAGGCTCATTTTGAGAAGCATTTTTTTTATTTTTCCCCATTCACCCACTCAAGCACATACTGTTAGTTAGGCAGAATTATCTACCACTGCAGATATGAATGCTATACCCCATGAACATGCCAGCACTGACTTAATCCTAGCAACATTCTGGCATATTTATGGGTAGTTCTTTTGACACCTGCAGTTTGATCTGCTCTGAAGTCATTGGTCCTGCACCTAAGTCACCGAATCAGTCGTATCCGAGTGGTGCTCAAGACAATGTATTCGCCCTGGAAGTGTGAGAAATTTTGGTGTGCAGTTTAAGTGTAGCACACAAAAGGGAGGTGGGTGGGAGGGGGAACCCCCAATCCCCATACCTTTCCACCAAGTCAATGGTGGTGATCCAAGTGCTATTTTCTTGCCGACACAAAAAAAAAAAGGTCCTGTGCGGCATGTAGTGGCCCCCATCCATAACCTGTACCAACTGATCTTACATCCCTCCTTTTCCTATGTCTATTTAAATGATTTTCCATACACTGGTTTCTCACAAGGTCTGCCTCTTTGCTGATGAATCTCTTCTGTTTTTGTGAATTAACTCCTTCGCAGACCATCTTTCTCTACAGCAAGACTTGAAACAACTCTAAGGATAGGTAGACACATGGGGAGTGAGATTTAGCGCCACTGAATGTTGCATTCTTAGTACTAGGAGCCAGTTAAGCTTTCATTAGTACCTCAGCAACACCATCTTGAAGCATGCTACCAGCAATCCCTACCTATATATCCTTTTCTCCCAAGATGGTGTGAGCACATCACCAAGATCACACACACACACGCTCTCTCCCTCTCTCTCAATTCTGAGCTTTCTGTGAAAAAAACCTCCGCGATCATTCCACACTGCTGCTACTGCAGTGCATACCTTCCACTTGTTTGCTCCCCTGTTCTCGGGTATGGAGCAGTCCTATGGGACTCTACATCAAGAAGCTCACAGACACTCGAGAACGAGTGCAGAGGAGAGCGGTAAGTTTCATCCTTAGTGACAACAAATTCTGCTTGCCAGGCCGTGCGCACAAAATCCCTCCAGCCCTTCAACTGCTACTGGTCTTTCTCTGTAAGGTGGCTGAAGAAACAAATCTTACACTATTTTCTTTTTCGCTTTCTTTTTTTCTTCACAAGTGACCAACCCTAATACATCAGTCACACGGTTGTAATGTCATTAGTTACCAGTATTTAAGCTGTAGCCAGGTTCACCACTGCCAGACTCTACCATGCAACGTTGGCGCCACCAGTTGGGCAAACAGAATGGAGTGGCCCCTTTCAATCAGTAACTAAAATTTGACATTATTTACTACTAATTCTTCATACTTTGATTTCACATAATCCTGACCAAATGCCTCAAGTCAAAACATCCAAGTCTCATGGACTAAAAAATTTCTTCCCTTGTAAAAGTTTGCCTCGTACATTGCTGCAAAAATATCTGTTCCAGTTCTAGTCAACACAATAACTGGTCCTCACAGACATATAACAGTTTTCTTTTCTTGCTTTTGGCTTCAGCAAGCCACAAAATATTTTCAGTCTCTGCAACCTCACATCAACTTACAAAACAACTGTGCCTGTGCCCCTCACAGCATGTAAAAGATTAAACTATATATCTCTTGTCCATCATAGGCCAGTTGTGACAAGTTTAGAGAAAATATGGGCTTTCCAACGCAACACTATTGTAATGAGTATAATACATTAATTTTTGTGACTTCATGATATGAATAATTTTATTTATAAGTTCTGAGGCTTTCACATTTGAAAGATTTCACACGAAATAGTTGGGTTTCATCAATCAAGGGAGGTAAGGGGGAAGTAACTCTTTACCATAACATTTCATCTGCTCAATGGTGACAGGGTATGTGCTAACTGCAGCACTTGGCTCAATACAGATAGATGTTTGCGTAATTTGCTGGTAGTTGGATTGATTTATTATATCTTTTCTGTAAACCAGTGGGGTAACGTTTGCTCCCATAAGAAAACTTAACACACAGTAACTTTTATTCAAGACTGGCACAGCCTTTTAAACTTGAATAAAGTCAGACAAATACATAGATGAACAATCTAATAGTGGGGAAAAAAACAAGCACAGGCCAACAACTGAACTGTCTTCATAGTAATGACTTGGCAAAGATTTTGACTTAAGGAGGAGGGGGAGTTTGAAGATGGAGAAACTGGGAACATGAAATTAAGAAAATATATTACAGATATGAAAACTCTTCACTAGCTGCATAAGGGGACCATCGCAATCCCTTTTGAAGGCAGATATATAAATTTGTATTGCCTGCTCCGAGGCCTTTCGTCCGCTGGGTCGGAACTCATCAGGGAGACACGGCTGGTTGTGTCTGCGCTCCTGGCGTCAAATAGAGACGCACCACAGTCCACAAAACTGTGTTACTTTTTCTCCGAACATATATATAAAAAAAAACCTCATTTCAAATGTATCGTTTCAGTATGCATGTAGAGCAAGGCTTCCCATTTCCTTCCCACCAACTCATCTCTCCTTCCACATATACCTGCAAGCTGTTCAACTCATGAGCAGTAGATCAGCCTCTTCCATACCCTAATCATCACTGCTCCCGCCGTGTATTGTATATATACGTGGCCATTTAAAATTGATGTTTATGAGTACAAGCATATATGAGCCCAAAGAACGTGTGTGCGTGTTTACATGTGAGGGTATGGGTATGTGCGTGCATGCGTCTGTGTGTGTGTGTGCATGCTAAAGTGTGCGTGAGCATTTGTATGCCAGTGCAAGAGTGTGAGTGTGTGTGTGTGTTTGTGTGTGTGTGTGTGTGTGCATGTTGCGCTTTCCTGTAGAAATATTCCGGATACGTACGTCATTGGTATAGTTAATGCTTTAATCTGTTGAAGCTTTTCTCCTTGGAGACAAACTTAAAGGATGAAAGGAACAACAGCATGGGAGGACAGCACTCTGTTTGATGGAGAAAGGATGGGAGGGAGACAGAGAAGGGGGGAGGAGGTAGGGTGGAGCAGAGGGAGAAGGAGGCTGGGCGAGGGTGATGCACTACAGTGCAATAAAAGAATGGAAAAAGGGAGCAGAGTGTCATTTTCTGATCCTTACTTACTTTGTTTTTCTCCTCTCCGTGTGTGGGTGTGTGTGCATGCGTGTGTACATGTGCATGCATGTCTGCATTTGTGTGCAAGTGTGTGTGTGTGTGTGTGTGTGTGTGTGTGTGTGCATGTGTGTGTGTTTAGCAGAAGGTTAGTTCCTGCAGAAATCTGCAGAATAATAGGGTGCAGTTATGGGCTCTGTTAGTGTCTGACGTATCATCCCATACTGAGCAGCATTATAAGTACCTCTCAAATGCACCTAGAAAAAAGGCTAAAACAACCACATAGAAGCCTCCAAAGCCCTTCCACATTGCATACTTCGTTCAGCTTCGGGGGTGGGGGGGGGGGGGGGGGGGGAGGCTTTCCCCCTAAGACCAGCATGTTGCCCCTGCACCCCAGCCTTGGAAACGCATCCACTCCACATGAGCTGCATCTGCCCTTGGTCTCTCTTTATAGGAATACAGAAACCCATGTCAAGAACAGAATAAAAAATACACACAAACAAACACTACACAAAGAGAATGCAATGCTCATTTTTCAAATTACCTATGGCACCATTCAAGTGTACACAGCAGTCTCTGCATCAACCAACAACTGGCACAGTTCAAACCTTCAATGAATTTCCTTTCAAAAGCAAATGAACCTACCTACATACGAGAAACATGGATGGGCTAAGACCTACTAAAACAGTGTCTTCCTTCTACTTTGCCTGTCAGTGCTATAATGCTCTACCTGACCAGGTTTTCACGTCAGAGATGTCCTTCCCTTTGACTGAGACTGATCACACTATAAGTTGGGGCTTCACCTCCGGAAAAGCAAAAAATGCTTGGGTGTTGGGCGGGTGGTACGGGTATTCCGGAAGGTTTGCTCCCTCTTCCACTTGAGAAAAAAAACAATTGTGAAACTTCCTTTCAAAATGGCGCAATCTGATGAAAATCTGAACATGTCGTGATGTGTCATTCATCTTTTGGTACAACTACAACCAGGACTTTTTTTTTTCAATAGCTTTTGTCTGTCTCTTTCACTTTTCCAGAGGAAAACATTTGTGAAACATCCTTTCACAATGATGCAATCTGATAAAAATCTGAAGATGTCATTATGTATCGTTCATCATTTGGTACAACTACTACCAGGACCTTTTTTTTCTATTGCAGCTTTTGTCTACCTCTTTCACTTTTGCAGAGTCTTGCAGTCACCTGATATCTAAGCATTACATTATTTTGATCTCAAGGGTACACAAATGGCAGATGCCATCTCTTTCAAAAAAAGCTTACACAAGCTCTCATGACATTAGTTTCAGTTTTGCCTGCTGTCATACCAACAATATGACCGCTACTCAGTGGATTCTGCTGCTACTTTTCATCTTCTCTAGTGACTTTTTCCCCCCATTTTTTTTAGAGAGGGGGGGGGGGGGGGATCAGATTCTTATTTCTTCATTTCGCTAAATCTGCAACTTCATGGAGAAGCATGAGCTGTGCTAGTGCAGAACTAATGTACTAAGTATGGGTCTGGTATCAGTTTTCCTTCTCCTAGACTATGTTGGTCCGCGGCACCTTCTTCTATATTATCCGGTGCAACCCTCACAATGAGGGCTCCCCCTATCCGCCACCTTGGGGACGTGCCTCTACGCCACATAGTCACAGCGCGAGGTTGGGTTTTTTTTTTTCTTTTTTAATTTTTTTTCTTTTTTCTCTTTCATTTTTTTTTAAATTCTTTTTTTCTTCTTTTTTTCCCCTTATCTTTGAGATCACTGCAGGCAATAAAAAATACTTTCATTCATGTTTCTGCATTTACAATAATCATTTTAAGGTACAGCTTCTGTGAGTACATTAAGTCTCTTCTCTAATACTGGGAGGTTGTTTTTTTTTTCAAACATTAGATGGACAAGTCAAAATTCATTTAACTGCCATTCCATTTTAATGCTAAGTTCTTTTAAGGCACAAATGAATCATCTTTCAATATCACTATTACATACATATTATTTTTCTTAATTACGAACCATTTTTGACATGCACTATGTCCATCATCTTTTCTTAATTCAGAGCCATTTCTGACATATCAATATTATATTACACACACAATATCCATCACCTTTTCTTTTCTTAATTAGTAACCATTTCTGACATATGAATACCAATGTTACACACACAATATCCATAATCTTTTCTTGATTTGTGAACCAGTCCTGATATATCAATCTCACACTTTCACGCACAACATCCATCATTTTTTTCTTAATAAGGAACCACTTCTCATATATTATATCACTATCACACGCACAAAATCCATAATCTTTTCTTAATTTGGAATCATTTTTGACAACGGAAAGGAATCAGTTATTTTTTTACTTGACAAGCATGCAGTACTGGTCTACTTATACTTTAACATTTGAATTTTACCTCCAGCGTGTGACTTGCAACCTTTCAAATAATAAACTAACAGAAAAAAAACTAGAACATGACATTTTGAAAAGGCCTAATGGCTACTAACACTGTTGAATCAGCAGCAATTGCCATCCTTCAGTGTTTAGAATTTCACTACAAACAAAAACTATACACCACTTATTTCAAATGGGAGACACCAATGAAATTTATCAAATTAAAGATTATCAAAGTAAATCTGTTTTCAAGTTCATGAAAACAATACAGGTCTTCATTTCTCACAGTTTTCCATGACCATAATTAAAATGATTGCATCTGACTCATTTCAAAACATTACACAAAAAAGGAAAAAAAAAAAGCTCTACTGGCTACTAACACTCTTGAACCAGCAGAAATTGTCAATCCTTCAGTGTTTACAATTTCACTACATACAAAAGCTATAAAACACTTATTTCAAATGTGACAGATCAGTGAAATTCATCACATCATTAAAGATCATCAAAGTTACTCTGTTTTCTAGTGCCTAAAAAAGTTTGTTACCAATCAATCATTCAATTAAAGCTATAGAATTAATCATTGCATCATCACAGCTCAACCATTTTAAGTTTGCTTTCTCATTTAAAAAAATATTGCTTATCATTCTCATTGTGAAAGACCAATTAGATATTTTGGGCATCAACTGAGTCTACTTTCTATTATTAAAAAAAAGAAAAAGGAACTGCAGTGCATTAATGTCATAGTGACAGACCAATAAAATGACATGTTACAGATCACTGATCAAGTATATTTTTTTGCCATTCAATGAATTCTATGTACACCAATATGCATGATAAATATCAAATTCCTAGATAGATGATCTCCTCATCCTCAACTTCTTGCTTTTCTTGAAGAAGTTCTTGCGTGAAGCATGGGAGAATGACTGAGCCACTGACGGCAATACGAAGACAGTGTCAAGGTTGTCAACCTCCTCCTCCATAGGTGAAGAACTGCTGTCACAGAGAGGGGTGGCCTCCCTTATGGTGGAGGAACTCGCCACCAAAAAGGGAATGGAATAGCTACGATTCACCCTCCGATACCTGTTGGTGGTAGCTGACGTAGGCTCTATCTCACGTTCTATTAAGAGGACGCGGCGTACCTTTTGTCGTGTATCCCTGTCATCAGAGCTCAGAGGCTCTAGCTGGATGTGAAAGCACTTACTGCTCATACCTGCAACACACAAGAACTTCTGAAACACTGTAGGGGAGGGTGTGTGTGTGTTTTTTTAAAAGCTACTTTTCTGATCAAGAGTTTTCTGTGAACTCTTCTCTCTTTACTTTCTTGGGATGAGTCATAATCATTTAATTCTCACTGAAACAACCTCAAATGGACTTACATTATCTGCAAGAATACAGAACATGAAAAAGCTGTTGAGGGCAGAAACACATTAGTGATACAGTGGCTATAATCACAATAACACACCATTTCTGCAACTCTTAATAAGTCAGGTTGGCACAGATCGCAAGTAACTGTGTCTACCATTTAAGAAATGACCCCCATAACGTTGACTGGTGTGACAATTCAATTTCTTCAAACCAGTCTCTTGACTCTGAATGTGGAACTCCTACACAGCTGAACACCAAGCCATTGCATGCTTCTACACCAACAGAATTAGCCAACAGAACAAATGTAAAAGAAAGACCCTTAAGATTTGTAAACATAAACTTTCAGTCAGCTGTTGGTAAGAGAGCTGAACTTTCAAATCTGATTCTTCTTCTTCTTCTTTCTTTTAGTGTCCACAATTATCCTGTTGATTATTCTGACACTTTTGTGTGTATGACCATCTTTTATCCTGCCATTAAGGCAGCCATACTCCAACTTCGGGGAAGGTGCATGCTATGTGTAACATGTCATCCATACCAATGGCCAAAGTGGCCTTCTCTTCCGAAAGTTTGTGATGGGATTTTACATGTGTACAAGATGTTGTGCGTGTGTTCACACACAGAACCTTGGTTTATAATCTCATTCAAAGGACTGTATGGGGAACGGAGTCAGAACCATTGTTAATTCCTAGGAAAAATCCCCCTGTACTGAAACGGCCCAGCGGAGATGCGAACCTGCAACCCCAAGATTACAAGTCCGATACTCTACCAACTGAGCTATTCCAGCCCCCAGTGTCAAGCCATATATCATCATTGGTACAGAGACATGGCTGGATGCTTCTATTACCAATAGGGAACTGTTTGGCTGTGACCATTACAAGGTATACCGCAAGGACAGGTGGAGGAGTCCTTATTGCCATACACTCCACCCTAGACAGTCTGCCAGCGGATGACTTGGCAACCGACTGTGAAGTGTTGTGGGCAAAAGTGAAGTTGAAGGGACGCAAAACACTCTATGTTAGAGCTTTCTACAGACCCAATGTTGCTGATGAAGCTAGTTTATTGCAGTCTGAGATTTCTCTGAGAACACCTGCAGGTCAAACTAATGCACACCCACTCTTAGGCGGTGACTTCAACCTCCCTAGCTGGGACTGACCATCGATGAGCTTCAAGTCCAAACCAGCCTATTCTGGCCTTCACAATCACCTTGTGGACATGGTAAGCGACCTTGGCCTTGAGCAAATGTGCCATGAACCAACCAGAGGTGACAATGTCTTGGCCTTATTGTTACCAACTGTCCTGACCATATACCCCGCACAGAGACTATGCCTGGACTTTCTGACCATCACATCATGTTCTGTGAAATCAACATTAAAACACAGAAACGATGTCAGCAATGCCGAGAGATTCCCTGTACTGTACACCAGAGCAGACTGGCAGAGAATATAAAGAGAACATGATGGAATTAAAAGCAAACACAGAGCAAGTCAAGTACACTGCCTCCACTGAAGAACTATGGACTTTATTCAAAACCACACTACAACAGTCCGTCAAAGGCACACTCCACACAAGACCTCCCAACCTAAGACCAGGAAACCTTGGATCACCTCAAACCTACTGAAGGTCATCAGAATAAAGAAAGAGTCTACAAGAAGATGAAAAAGCATGGCACAGAGGAACTGAAAAATAGGGTGAGGAAACTGAAGTGAGAAACCCAATGGAAACTATGGCAGGCTTACTGGAACTACCTCCACAGCACCTTCACAGGAGAAGACACAGCACAGCCTATCAAGAACACGCACTTCTGGAGCTATATCAAGTACCAGAGGACACCCAGCACTAGTGTCGCACCACTCAAGAAGAATGGTTGCTTGATATCAGATCCACCAGTACAGGCAGAACTGCTAAACGACCAGTTCCAGTCGGTCTTTGGCAGCAGACATGAATATACAAGCAAGGAATTTCGACAGAAGACAGGACTGACAGGTGGAAACTATCCCACACTGAAGGACATCCACATAACAGAGGCGGGTGTTCACAAGCTCCTACAGAATCTGAACCCTCACAAAGCAGGTGGCCCGGACGAAATTAGCCCAAAGGTTTCAAAGGAATTAGCAGATGAAGTAACGCCTATATTAACAATAATCTACCAGTCCTCCATCAACATAGGAGTAGTACCAACAGACTGGAAGGACGCCCTAGTTACTCTTATTTTTAAGAACGGAGAACACTACAATCCTGCCAATTATCGACCAGTGTCCCTGACCTGCATTTGCTGCAAGCTGCTTGAACACATCATAGTCAGCGCATTCATGAACCACCTGGAAGTCAACAATATTCTGTGTGACAAGCAGCATGGCTTCAGGAAAGGAAAATCACGTAAAACCCAGCTCCTGGAATTCGGAGATGAACTTGTCACCCATTACGGCATCCAGGGGCAGGTTAGCAGGTGGATTGGGAGCTTCCTCCTGCACTGAAGGCAGGCGGTGGTTGTGGATGGAGCCCACTCCTCTTATGCCAGTGTAAGATCCGGTGTCCCACAAGGTTCAGTACTAGGCCCATGTTTATTCCTAGTCTACATTAATGACCTCCCAGAAAACCTGACAGCACTGGCCAGACTTTTTTGCGGATGACACTGCAGTATACAAGGTGGTCAATTCCCACCATGACCAGCTGCAAGACCACCTCAATAGGCTTGCCAATTGGGAAAGCAGCTGGGACATGGAGTTTCACCCAGGGAGATGCACACCTCTGCCTGTCACCAGAAGCAGAAGTATGAGAGGTGGGATTGCCAACTACATGGCCACACTTTACAGACTGTCGACTCATGAAATATATTAGAGTTATTATCCATAATCAGTTAAGTTGGGACAAACACATTGATGCCGTATGCTCAAAGGCCAACCAAGTTCTAGGCTTTCTTTGGTGTAATCTTAAAATCAGTGCACCAGCTGTCAAAGAAAAAGCATACATGGCCCTAGTTTGTCCACTTGTTGAGTACGCAGCAACTGTTTGGGATCCAACCTCTCAGAAGAACATCACTAAACTTGAGGGGATCCGACGACAGGCTGCCCGCTTTGTGCTCAACAGATACCACAATACATCAAGTGTGAGTAAGCTGATTGAGAAGCTCAACTGGCCACCGCTGAAGAATCGCAGGTCAGCCCGCATTGCGATGCTGTTCAAAGTAAACAACAATCTAGCACAAGCATCAAAGCTGAAAGACCAGTTGAAACCCCTGCCACTGAGTGAATGATGCGGACATGACCAGCAATTTGCCTTAATTCACTGCAGAACACAGTACAGACAGGGTTCCTTTCTCCCAAGGACCATCAGGGATTGGTACTCCTAACCACCAGCAAGTTTCAACTGGTGTACTCTTGACACTTTCGTGTCAATTGTCACCAAACATATGTCCTAACAAAAAACTATAATTTCTTTTTTTTTCCTTTTTTTTCCTGCTGGCCTGACGCAAGGTGTGGGCTTCACCCTCCCTTATGGTGCATCGGGGCTACCCAACAGTGCGGGCAGCCAGGGCAGCAGCTCCACATCACCTGCTGGGTCATGAAGGCCATAGGCTCTTTTTTTTTCTTTTCTTTTCTTTTTTTTTTGCACCTCTGTATCATCCACAAGCTGACCCCCCAAATAGTGTCAGAATCATCAACCAAGTGATGATGGCCACTCAACGGAAGAAGAGAAATAAAACAATGCTATTGTACATTCAAACATAAACACAAATAGCAAACACAAACAATACAAAGGACACAATCACATGCAACACTATGCCAAAACAAGAAATGAAAACTACTGAGCTGTAGCCCTAGGCCACTGTGACCTCATGACTGTTCCACACACGGTGATGGCTCTTTGATCAAATCTACAGTCCTCTTTGTTACTCTTTTTAACTTCACACTGTTCCTCTAGCTTTTCCTTTTCCCCAGCATCTTGCTTGTTCTCCCAGAACAGTCTAAACATGTCCGTCATCTGCTTTCCTTCCTTTCTTCAACATCCAATTCAGGCACAGAAACCTTTTTCATAAAATCTGTATCATCTTCTTTCCTGCCTCCTCCTCCTTGTTATATTTTATTACATTTGACAAGCTTCTTCTTTTTTCTTCTTCTTCTCTCTCTCTCTTTTTTTTTTTTTTTTTTTGGTATGCGAGTGAACAGATTCTTCTTCATCTTTAGTAGTCTTAGGAAGCAAAGTTGTGAAAGCAACAGCAGGAACCAAAGCAGAAAACCAATTCGTATATTTAACATTGATAGGTGACCACTGCCAAGCACTGTGTTTGTGGGCACAGACATTTGTGGTCACAAAATTATCTGAATATTTAAGAATGATTTTTTTTCTTACATCGAAGTCCATGTTGCTGTTTTCTTATCCATCAGGTAATTTTATTTCTTGCTCTACAGCCATTGTTGATAGATCTTCCATCTAGTGCATATTGCAGTGTCTTTGTCCATCTCAGAACTTTTATTTTATTGCTCTACAGCCATTACTGATCACGTGTGTGTGTTTCTCTGTGTGTGTGTGTGTGTGTGTGTGTGTGTGTGCGTGTGCGTGTGTGTGTGTGTGTGTGTGTATGTGTGCGTGTGTGTGTGTATGTGTGTGTGTGTGAGTGTGTGTGTGTCTAAAACAGAAAGAGAGAGAGAGAGGGGGGGGGGTAGGGAGACAAAGCCAGAGAGAGAGAGACACACACACAGACAGACAGACAGACAGGGAGAAAAAAAAACACGTAATACTCTGTTTACCCTGCACCTACCAACAGGAATTCTAAACTTGTCCCTAGGAGCATGGTCATACTGAGGACAGCGGTCAAAGTAAAAGACCTCAACATTGTCCCGAAAACCAATCTTCTTCCCCTCTGAAGCCTTCGTCGACTCTGACATCTTCGTCCAATTCGAAACCTTCTTAGACTTCAAAATGGAGCGGGCGACGTTAGTCTGCGCGGACATGCACGATGAGAACAAACTGTAGCAAGCTCCCATCCTTGTCTAATAAAAAAACAGATAGAAAAACTCAATTTTGAATCCTAAGGATCGTAAGAATTACAGGAAAAATTGATGCTTCTGTGTGTGTGTGTGTGTGTGTGTTTGTGAGTGTGTGTGAGTATGAGAGAGAGAAAGAGAGAGTGAGTGAGAGCAAGAGAGAGCGAGTGAGAGTGCATGTGTGTGAATGTGGGTGGATGTACGTGTGAGCGTGCGAGTATGTGTGTGATATGCACATAGAGTATGTGTGTGCATTGGGCTAACTTAAGTGGATATATCAACTGAATAAAAACTGCTGGCAGTTATTTCAGGTATTTCATGTTTTATTCAGTCTGAAATCAGTCAGTCTGCCTTGCTTTCAATTTTCATCCAAGGATGGTGCATTCCGTGTATGTACATGTCATCCATACCAACGACCAAACTGATCTTCTCTTCCAAAAGTCAATGACGGGATTTTGCATGTGTGCAAGATGTTATGCATGCATTCACACAGAACCTCGGTTTATAGTCTCTTTCAAAGGACTTAGCATTGCTATTGTTGGACATGCTAGCATGCAGGTTAAAACAAACTGTGATGCAAAAAACTCGAAGAGGGTGCGGAGAAGCCATCAGAGGGCAATTAGCCACAGTGACAAGCCACAGCATAAAGACAAGACAGCAAACAGTAACATGGCATGGCAAATAATCAAAGGGCCTAACCTTGATGGGCAAGCAACCCAGAACAAGACATGGTAGGGCAAACCGTTTCACTGCGTACCAGGGGAAAATGGACCAATAACAAGACATGCTCCAAGGAGCAGATGGACAGATCTGCCAGCTATACCGAATCCAGAACCATCATCAAGGCCAAGCTGCAGAACAAGTAGAAGCAGCAGCATCCACGCCACAACAGAGCAGACCCTACTACCTGCTGACTCGACGAGAGCAGGTAGTCATCTTCAGGCTCAAGACAGGCCACAACCGCCTGAAACACCACCTATTCTCTAAACTCCGCATCGGCAACACAGAGCAGTGCCCCTGCAGAACAGGCAACCAGACAACAGAACATCTGCTGCAGTCCTGCCCGCTCCACCAAGCGCTCCGAGAGAAAACCTGGCCCGACCCAATACCAGTGGCCTGGAAGCTCTACGGAGGCTGGAGGACCTGCGACGTACTGCCAACTTTGTCAAGGAGACGGGGGATCCATCTAAAGACATGACGAACGAGACAACAACAAGACATGCTTAGGCAAACTGTATAGTGAAACAAGTTACAGCAGTTTAACAGTCCAGGGTAACAGTCCACATACAGCAACGACAATGCTTTGGGAGAGTAACAAGCCATGACAGGACAAATAACACTAGGCAACACACTATGATTTCAAAGTAACAAGCCATGATAGAGTAAATAACCTAAAGTAAGAAACTGTGATGATAGAACATGAATTCCATACTTACAGGTCATGGTCAAGAGGAGATACACTATGACGGGACGAAAGCTTACACTGGAAGGCGATAAACCATGACGGGACAAAAGCTTACATGGGGAGAAGTCAAGACACAACAGTGATGAACCATGACAGGACAAATGTTACATAGGGAAAAGTCATGACAAGGAGTGATAAAATCATGACAGGATGAATGTTACAAGACAGAAATTATGACAGGGACCTTTGAACAGATCTGTTTACTCCTTGCATGACCTATGAGGTGTTTTGAGGTAAAGATGCGGGGTGTCAGATGCCCACTCAGTCCAGCCATGCACTAAAACACATTCTACAGCAACATGAAGCTAGAGCAATGATCTTTGTGGCTGTGAAACAAATCCTGAAATTAGGCAACAGCCTACAGTCATAGTTCAAGTTACTCTCGTTCCTTTTCAAACTTCTGGCTTTAGCTCTTTTCAGTTTGACATTCAGGGTGTCATCTGTGAACTCCTGACTGCTTCCACTGGATGAACTAAAGATGACATCAGGATAAGGAAGCCTTCCAAAGTAAGACATGACAGGATAGATATTACATGGCAGATGTCTGCATACAACAAATGGTGTACAATAATAAACCATAATTCAGTGATTGTGCGAGATGCAGCAACAGGTGCAGCAAACTTGAAGGTTTCTGGGTAAAACAAACCAGCAGCCTGGTCTTAGTGGTCGGCAAAAGTCAAATGCATGAAGAAATCAATGCACAATATTAGTGGCTAATTTTTTCCCCCATATTTCATGACTAAGATAAAATGTCGGTGATCACCAGTATACGCAAAAAGTTGTGACTGAGGAAACGTTTTGTGATAAGAAGCAAGGCTAGGCGAAATGGTACAGAGCTGTGACAGGACAGGGTTGCTCAACGAGTCATTACCATGAAGTGATAAATCATGAGAGAGCAAATTACACTGAACAAAGTCATGACTGGGAAAATGACAGGGTTCATAATGAAACTTGAAGCATGTACTCCTGCAGTCAAAATCTTATGGACTATTAGTATGTGTGTGATGTAAAGGACCAAGCTTTTGGCAATAATTATCTTACACAGATCCCATTATTTGAGGCAGTGTGTGTGTGTTGTGTGTGTGTGTGTGTGTGTGTGTGTGTGTTGTGTGTGTGTGTGTGTGTGTGTGCGTGTGTATGTGTGTCTCCAAAATTGCATAAAAACTGGGGCGGGGGAGGGGTGGGTGGTTCATGGGGTTCCCAAATTTTGTAAATGCAAGGGGGTAAAGGGGAGGGGAGATGAGATCTCAGATGTTTTTCATGTGTTCCAAATTCTTTTACACACACACACACACACACACACACACACACACACACACACACACACAAGGGGAAAGGGGGAGGTAAGGGTGGCAACAATAACATACTGCTTGTGGCGTTTCAAGTAACTAAGCAGGCGTTCTTCACCAACTAGCTCACAGCAGTGCAGAAAAAAGAAAAGTACAGAGCTTTGGCACTTAAACTTCACCTTGCTGCTTCAAATGAGAGATGGAACATTGGCTTACTATTTTGGGTCATTTACAAGAATGATGCACTAAAGGTGCAGAGAATGGTCAGAAAGTGAACCCTAAAAACCG
>CM031598.1:96249419-96261919 GCA_018398815.1 Conus ventricosus | reverse complement strand
TAAACATTCAAACATGACATTTCAAAGAAAGTATTCAGACATTCTTTTTGGCATTTTTACAACTCTACTACTCCTAGTTGTAGTGCGTTTGAAATTGTTTGAGACCTGTCTTTGTTTTCTTGTGATTGGTTGGATTGCTTTATAAGTTCCCTTTGTTTCTTTGTTCTGTATTTCTTGTGTTTTGTCTGGTATCAGTATCACTTTCAGTACTATCAGTGCAACTTTGTTCAATGCAAGTGTACTGGTGTTGATAGCCATCATTTGTGTTGTCAAGGTTTGGATGTCTTTTTTTTTTTTTTGGTTTGCTTTTGTTAGTGTGTGTTTTCATCTTTTCTTCAACTCTCATCAAATCTCTTCTATTTCTCCTTGTTGCACCTCTTTGTGTTTGAACATAATAGGACCTGGGTGTCTTTGCTGCTTTCAGGACTATGCCTGGTATCCATTCATCATTGTCATTCACATGGATTTTCTCCCTTGGTTTTAGTTTGGGCAGTTCCTTTGCTCCTTTATCAGAAATATTTTTGTTTCTTTTGCTTTTCTTTTAGTTCTCTTCTGATTTTTTTTTTGTTTCTTTTCTCTTAGATTGTTTTTGTTGTTGGCACACTTAATCTTGTTCCGAGTGTTCTGTTCATGAGTATTTCTGCAGGAGAAGGTGGCACGATTGGAGTTGATCTACAGCTAAGTACACATCATTACCACTGTCTCTATAGCTTTTTGAAGTAACTTTTCAGTTTCTGGACCATCCTTTTTGCAAATCAATTTGATTGTGGATGTTTTGAGCTTGATGTTGTGTGTTTGAATTCCCATTTTTGTGCAAACTTACCTAATTCTTTGCTTGCATACTGTGGTCCATTGTCAGATACCCTTCTTCTGGTATGCCATGTTTGCTGAAGATGGAGTTCAGGTATATGGCCACTGTTGTGCTCTTAGTGTTTGGAAGCAGTTGAAATTCAATGAATTTGGAGTAATAGTCTGCTACCAGTACAAAATCATGGTTTTTCCCTTGTGAACAAATCTATTCCAACTTTCTGCCATGGTTTTTGTGGTATTTCATGACATAGTAGTGGTTCTTCTGTGTTTTGTGCAAGTGTGACATGATGTTACCATGTTTTCAAAGTGTTGGTTCATGACTGGTCAGAACATGAATTTCCTTGCTCTGTTTTGCACTTTTCTATGCCCAAATGATCTTCATGAATCCTCTCTAGCATTTCAAACTGCATGGATTGGGGAATCACTATACTGTCTGCCTTGAAAACGATATCATCAATGATACTCAGCTCTTTATTGCACTGGAAATACTGCCTGATCTCTGTGGGACTTTGTATTTGTTTGCTGACCATCCTTTTTGTATTACGTTTTTTTTTTTAGCATCGTAAGTTCTTTGTCTTTGGCTGTTTCCTTTTTCATTTTCTCCCTTTTCTGTTTCTCTATATTCAGATTTTTAGGAGTATGTTTACATGAATTCTGAGAATTTCTTCTTCTTCTGTTTGGTTTGTTTGAGACTGAGTGTGATTCTGTTGCTGTTGCTCTTGATAGTAAATCTGCTATATATGTTTCTTTTCCTGGTTTGTGTATGATGTTCAGATCATATCTCTGCAGTTTCAGCATGAGTCTCTGTGTTGCGGGTGGACACCTGGTGTTGAGTTTCTTCAAGATGCTTTCTATGCGTTTGTGGTCTGTTTCGACCATGCATTGTTTGCCATAGATGTATTTGAGGAATTTCTCATGTGCAAACACAGCTGCAAGTGTTTCTTTTTCTATTTGTGCTTGTCTTTGTTCTGCTTCAGCGAGTGATCAGAAAGCATAAGTCACATTTTTATTTTGCAGTATTGCATACCCCAGTCCTACTGATGATGCATCTGTAGTGATATTCACTGGTTTGTTTGCATTGTAGTGTGCCAGAATGGGTGCTTTTGTTAACAATTCTTTTGTTTTCTGAAATGCTTCTTCTCGCTTATGATTCCACTGCCAATCTGCTTTCTTCTGCAGTAGTATGCGCAAGTCTGTGTACTCAGCCACCCTTTTGGGGAAGAATTTTCCATACAGTTGACCATCCCCAAGTATCTTTGCTGGTCTTGTTTGCATTTTGGAGCAGGTATGTTTTGAATTGCCTCTGTCTTCTGGGGATCTGGTCTGATACCTCTTTGCTGATGATGTGACCAACGGATTTGATTTCCTTCAGTGAGAATTCACTTTTTTTTTCAGTGCGAGGTTGCTCTCTTTTGCTCTGTTCAGAACTGCTGTCAGTACATCATCATGTTCTTTCTGTGTGTGTCCTGATAACATGATATCATCAATCTGGTTTTCTACTCTGGGATCATCACTGAACAGTTGTTTGATGGTCCAATGGACTTCACTGGCACTTGCTAGATCCACAGTGATCTTTTGTCACTTTCAGTTTTGTGAAGAATTATGTTCCATTTAACTGTGCTGTAGTGTCTTCAACTGTTGGTATGGCAAAATGTTCTCTTTTGACTGCGCTGTTTAGATCTTTGGGATCCATGCAAATGTTAAAGACTTGCCTGGTTTTTCAACTGCAACCATACTACTGATCCAGTCTGTCTGCCCTTCTTGTTTCTCAATCACATCTAGTTTCTCCATCCTGTCAAGTTCTTCTTTGATTCTTTTCAGTGCAAAAGGAACTTTTCTTGGTGGCTGTATGACAGGTTTGACTGCTGGATCCATTTCAGTGTGATGTGGCATTGTCAATGCACCCTAATTCCTCAAAGATTTCTGAAAATTCATAGTATACTTTTTTACCATCTTCTTCCAAAATTTCAAGTATGTTTAATTTTTCAACCGATATCTAGACCAGTAATCATATGCTGATTTGTTTGTACCACACACACACACAAAATAAAATCTTTGCCAGTCACTGAAAGTTCACAAGTACCAACAGTTTTCAGTGTGTCACCTGTGTAGCTAGTTAGTTTTGTTTTGGTCTTTTGGAGTATGGACTTTGGGTCTAACATTTTGAAACTGTGTATAGGTAGTATATTTGCCTGTGCACCTGTGTCAAATTTGAATTAGATGGTTTGATTTGTATGTCTGCAGTGAAAAACAGCCCTTTTCTTTCTATCTTTGCTTTGGGTTTCATCACTATCCCAACACTTACTTTTCTCACTTCATTTTCTGATTTGAGTCTGAGTGTCATGTGTTAGTTTCTGATTTGTCATCCTGCATGCTGTGTACTTTTTTCTTCTTGCTTTTGCAGTATTTTTGTTGTTGTTGAATGGTTGTACTTTGAACATTGTGCTTTTTTTTTTTTTTTTTGCCAAATGCAGGACAGTTTCTTTTCATATGTGTGTGTCCACATCTTTTACATTTGATGTTTTCTTTGTCAGAATGCATTTCTCTTTTTGTCTGACTTTGTGGTTGTGTTTTCTAATTTTTTTTTCTCTCCTGATGTTGTCATTGATTGTACTTGTGCTTTTGCATTTTCATGAGCTCTACATATCTCTACGCATTTTTCAAAGAGTAAGGCCTTCTATCTCAAGCAATTTAGCTCTGACAAGATCTTCAACCATCCCCACAACCACTCTGTCTCTAATCATTCTGTTTTCACTTTTGTCAAAGTTATGTTTTTGCTAATTTTCTCAACTCCGAGACGAATGCGTCAATGCTTTCTGAACTGTCTTGCATTTTTGTTGTTGAAAATGTTGGCATAGTATACTTCATTTGTTTCCCCCACAAAAATGTCTTCAATTTTTTTTTTCATAACACCGTCTACGTTGTCTTTTCCTTCTTCTTCTGCGTAGAAACCGTCCAGCAGTTCTGCTGCCTCTTCGCCAAATACGTGAGAGGAACACGCACATCTGTATTGTGGCGTTTTTTCTTGAAGTCAAGTTGCAACTTCGTAGTTTTTCCATCCTCTTTTGAAACGTTTCCATTCTTGTACTGCTGATAGACCCTTTTTGAAGCTGTTCTTTATGATGGAGGAACATTTACAGTTCTTTACTTTTTTCTTTGTTGGGTACTTGTGCACTGATGATCTTCATCACTTGTCATTTTCTTCGTTCTCTGACAACGATCGCTTTTTTTTTTTTTTTTTGCTTTTTTTTTCCGTAGTGACCAGTTATTGTAACATGAAAACATCAAATTTTCTTTGGATAAAGTTTTGTTTGGCGATTTTAAAGCGTAACATGTACTATAGTCGAATTCATGGCTGTTTGTACGCACTTTTTCGGGTTTTCGGTTCGAACGATGCAAAGAGACGTAACACCCTCACCTGCCCATTTGAACTGTCTGCCCACTTGTGGTGCAAATCATTTATTTCACTCACAATAGCAATGATGCAATCCAATGCGCCATTTGGTTGACGTGTGCCCATGTGATCAGCACCAAAATGGCGAGCTGGATTGCATGCATATCCTATTGGTAAGAAATAAATAATTGCATCCACAAGTGGGGCGGACAGTCAAAATGGCAGTGAGGGTGTCTTAGCTCTCTTGCATCGTTCCGAACCGAAAACACCCGAAAAAGGCGTACAAACAGCCATGAATTCGCACTCTAAAGTACATGTTTACCTTCTAAGCTTACAACCATGTTGCAGCACATCCACGATGACGCCATCAGAAGTTCATCCACTCCTTATAAATTTGAATGACAAACTATATAATTTTTGTGACGTTTAATCAAAACAAGGAACGCCGACATTGTGTCATGAAGCAGCTTGACCAATCGGAGCTGGATACATACTTAATTACCACGGGACATGACTAACACAAATGGTTACCCAACAGCATTATGATTGGTCAAGCAGACTACAGTCGACAATACAGATCAGCGACCAATTGAGGCTACTGTATGGCAACAGTGTGAAATAAGACGTCATAGCAGGCATTGCTGCAGGTAGACCTAGGCTAGCCTGACGGCCCAATGAAGGGTTAGGTAGGCAGCCAGATGTGTGCAGCCGAAGCCTACGTAAAAAATCACCACATTGATGTGTAGTTCGTGTTTCAGTTTCCATCAACTGGCATGTCCACCTTGCGTGGGACCATCCATATTAGCTAATAATTAACATTCTGAATAATTGATTCACGGGACCAACAGCACTGGCAACATTAATTTGGCTGTAAGTGAAAGCAAAAAATAAAATTTATACTCTATTTCCGAGATGGGAATTTAATGCCCGGCAAGTGCTCACGTAGACTATGAAAATGTCAGACTTTCAGGTAGCGGCCAAACCCACGTCTAGGACATGACATCGGGTCAACCGTGTAATGAAGTGCTGAAACCAGACCAGACCTCGTTATATCCACGAAATTGGATAGGCGTTAAACCATTGTAACGATGTACCACCAATGTCCAGGTTTAGCATTCATGATTTCCTCTACGTATTTGTTTCGTTTGTATACTGGTCATGCACCAGACAGATGGGTGGTGGTGGGATGTATTTTACGTTATAGTTGTGACTGACCTTGTTCATTCCCAGAGATGGAGCAAGGTGGTGAACTGCGCCTGAGAGGGAGTCTGCGCACAGGATTTGTTCTGTCTCAAATCCTCTCTGGAACTGTGCAAGGCAGGAGGGTTTTCTGACGGTAGACGGCCAGAGGGTCCTCTCGATTGAAGGTCAGAAGCCCTCTGTGTGTGTGTGTGTGTGTGTGTGTGTGTGTGTGTGTGTGTGGGGTGTGTGTGTGTGCGCGCGCGCGCGCGCTCTTTTCTCTGTTACACTATGAGAAGAGGAAACAAAAAATATGGTAGGTATCACTTGATTAGATCGTGCTTGAGATGCAGCAAGCGACCAAAAGCGAGTTACTTCACAGAATGTTTACTTCCAAAACTTCCCATATTCATTATTAATGAATGCATTGTGATTATCAAATATTTGCATACACACACGCACACATTTGTGTACCCAAGCCACAACAAAGGAATGTGAGTACTCGTTTGAAGTAGGCCTATCATGTAACCACTGCAGGGACATCATCAACCGGTCTGTGGCAAGCGTGAAAGTGCTGGAAATATTTTCTCGCAGCCTTTCTTCGTCACCATAGAATTTCTGATCTCTTTCATATTTACAACCACGTAGACTGTCTATGTTTTTTTCACTGCACATCTGGGTTTTTTTTTTTGTCTTTTTTTTTAAACCGGATTTATCACGTGCACCCATAATCTTTCCCGGTTTCAGCACGCACGCTTTGTGTGTGTGTGTGTGTGTGTATATTGATAGCAGACTCCCATAGAATAGACCCATAGTCTATGTATGATTGAAAATGAGACTGGAAAAAGAGCTTGCGTGAGTGCAGGTCGAAGAAGCTTTTGATTTTGAAGAGTTGACAGACTTTCTGTGATATGTTTTTGTACAGTGAGGTTATGTGAACTTGCCAACTAATTTTGTTATCAATGTTATTCCTAGCACTTTGAAGTAAGTAACCTGTTGAACGGATTTATCTTTAAGATGTAGAGGATGGAACTTAATCGTGAGACTTTTCTTTTTTGCCTGGCTGTGATATGCATGGATTTAGTTTTTTGAGGGTGAAGCGACATGTGATTGAGTTCTGTCCACTTTACGAGATCATTCGCATTTTCTTGTGAAGTTTGTGCGAGAACAGTAACATCAGAATGATTTGCGTGTTGTTTTATCAGCAAAGAGTTCACAGGTGGATGTGATATGGAAAGGTATTTCATTGATGTAAATTGTGAACAGTAAGGGCGCTGGTGGCACAATGGCTGATGAAGTTAATCCCGATTGCTGAACAGGCCTCCTGAAGGCAGTCATAGCTGGGGCGGATGATAGTGTTAAGAGGGTGCTGCCCCTTGCCAGGGTAATTGCAGAGGCCTGAAGTTGGGCTTTTGGGAAGACTCTGTGGCACTGCACGATGAATTCTCGCCACTGATGCGTTGAAACTGCACCAGCTGGCTTAGTTGGGTCAAATCCAGGAGTTCCGTGACCGTGGAGTGAAGAGGTCCGTTTCTCAGCGGTTTTGACTTCCCTAGGGTTAAATAAGAATTTAGCCCCCATGACCCTCGCAAAGGTGTGGGCATAAACTTTTGAGAGCTCAAAATAAAAAATGGCCACCGGCGGCCATTTTGAAAAATAGTTTTTCCCTAGTTTGGATTAGATTGCCAAACAAAGCATGCTTTCTGGGTTTTAGGGCATGAGGAATTCACATTTTGAATTATTTTGATGATTTTACTTACTTTTGATGGTTAAATTCAAGATGGCCGCCAATTTTCGGCCATAAACGGTGAAATTTGCAGTCGTCGTGTGTCTTCTACAGAGTGCTCTCATGAGGGCTTTGTATGTGCTGAGCTGAGTTATGGAGGTGACACATGTATTACTCACTGTAATGTGCATACCTTCTTCTGTAGAACTGATTTATTGATTGAAATAGTGTGTCTTTATGGTTCAGGTTATTGCGCGCGCGCGCGCGGGGTGTGTGTGTGTGTGTGGTGTGTGTGTGTGTGTGTGTGTGTGGCTTTCCCACGCGTACGCGCGAGTCTGTGTGCGTGTACGTGCGTGAGAGAGAGAGAGAGAGAGAGAGAGAGAGAGTGTGTGTGGTGTATGTTGCTTTCCCACGCGTACGCGCGAGTCAGTGTGCGTGTGCGTGCGTGAGAGAGAGAGAGTGTTGTGTGTGTGTGTGTGTGTGTGTGTGTGTGTGTTGTGTTGCGCGCTTTTGTGCGCTTGTGTGCATATGTGTGTGTGTGTGTGTGTGTGTGTGTGTTTGTGAGTGTGTGTGTGTGTGAGAGAGAGAGACAGACAGACAGAGAAAGAGAGGGTGGGTGGGTGGGTGTGGATCTGACGACTGGGAATGATTTATTGTTTTAAGCTTTTGGGCCCATTCAAAATTTGAAAGTGGGGTGGGGGGGGGGGGGTGTTAGTAAACGAAACTATCGACTGATGGAAAGTTCTTCTGCACAAGGAAACCATATAAAGAAAGGATGATGTTGAAACATAAGAACACCACGGAAGGGTTATTCGGTCATTGTGAAGAGAGTTGTTTCCCATCTAGTTACAGTACAGACGTATTCGCATTAGGATTTCCTTCCTCGCCATCCGGATTGTAGAACCTGTCTTTTGTCTTGGAAACTGTCCCCGAATACTTCTCAGTATTTTTTGCATTACTTGCCAAACATATCATTATATCATTAAATATGGTTTTTGTCTGTCACTGTTTGTGGTTAACTATTTGATCGCCGGCTAAGTTCTTCACAGAGATGGTGTGTCTGGTCGTCAAAAGGTGTCGAGTACACTGTTGGCGCGTTCTCTACTTTCATCAGCATCATCATCACCACTACTGTCAATCATACGAGCATATTCCACCACCAGCTTGTCGTATGGATGCGATGTTAGTGATTGTCCACGTATGTCAGGTTGTATGTCTGGAGGCTGACTTTCTTCACACAAGATTTGCTCGCATTCTGCTGCACAACAATTACTGACAGTGTTATCTCTAAAAGTGTCCTCTGAAGTTGGGTTTTCTTTGCTGTACACATGGAATAGAGCGGCAGCGCTGAGGGAAGAGGAACAGTTTGCCTTTTTTTTTCTTCTTGAATTGCAGAATTCCTGCGCGCCTCGGCTCTTTTCCTGGCCTGTGGTCACTTCGGATGGACATTTCTTTCGATACATAATTGTTATCATTTTGGCTGGATTTGATGTGTGGGGTTGACGCGCTGGTGGCAGGCGAAATACAGCAATCATTGTATGTCCTTTACCTTCGATTTGCCGGAAGACAGGGCCATTTCTCGTAACAGAGCATTGAGGACTCTTTCTAGAATGAGAGACAGTCCGTTCAATCGCACACTGGGCATAGTTTGGCTAATTTGTGGCAAAGTTTTTGTCTGCTCTGAGAAACCCGTCTTGCTGACAGCCAAACAAGGGAATCACACACACACACACACACACACACACACACACACACACATGCACACACATATGCACACACGCGCGCGCCAAACACACACACACACACACACACACACACACACACACACACACTCGCGCGCGCGCGCATATATATACAAATACAGAGAGAGAGAGAGAGAGAGAGAGAGAGTTAGTTAGTTAGTTGTGCGGTCATACGACAGAATAAAACGCCCAAACATCATTCTCCACGCCATCATCGAGCTGGTGAATACCGACGGCTTTTCCTACCAGTCACAAAGAAGTTTGCAGAATTCGACGAATCACATAGCCCGACTTATGTTTGTAAATGAATAAGATAGAAACAAAAGCGAGCAAACACACAAACACACAAAGACAAAACCTAAATAATCTAGATTCCAATTCAGTCTCAATCTGCCAAAAATCTGTTTCGTTTCCAATGCAAACAAGATAAATGTTGTCTCCATGGGGTCCGAGGTAACGACATCAACAACAACGACAACAACAACAAAGAAAAGAAAAGAGGAAAATCCGTCCTTGTTCATGTTTAGCCATTATTTCGTGATCTGTGCACTCCCCTCCCTTCCCCTTCCCCCGTGCAATGTGCAACAATGTAATGAGTTGTGACTACATGTCACCTGTTTCCACACCAGTCGGCACAGACCCCACAGTTTCCCCAGCTCTGACCAAGACGACTGTCGTGTGTTCCTGCTCTCCCCTGCTGACGGTCAGTTCTGTAATCCTCAGGATGGAGATGTTTATCAGCAGGATGTGTCTGCCATTGCCTCTCGTCCCTCAGCGCAGTCCCTTCTGCCTGCAAGCGGCCGAACATCCGCTGAGCTTCTCCAAGCCTGACCAAATGTCCCCCGAAGACTTCAAGCTCAGCCAACATCTGATGGAGCCGCACGTCGAAACGTTCCGCTACATCCTCGCCGACCGCCGCACCCAGTTCGACCAGGACAGGCAGAGGCTGTGGCGATCCAGCGCCAACCAGCTGGCCCGCCCGAACCCGTCCAAAGAGCAGGAGAAGCAGTGAACAGTTACTGCGCTTCTCTGCGGACCTTTGTGATGGGTGATCTGCTGCGTGACGGAGTGATCGTGCGGACGGAGCAAGACGCTTTGGTGACCTCGTTCCGCGAACGTTGTCGGCAGCTGTGGCCGAAACAAGAGGAGGCGCTGTGTCAGATGCTGGACAACCAGCTGGCCGCGCAGTGGTCCCAGCACCTGCTGGTCAAGAAGGAGATGGTGCTCATGTGTGAGAAGAGTGCGGGGGTGGCGCCTGTCACTGGGTGGAGCAGTGCTTCCTGCCCTACACGCTGGCGTTGGAGGGGAAGGTCACGCAGGCGCACTTGACGGCCACCTACTGGGACCTCGGGCAGCGGAGAGCCAGGCGCTGCCACTCTGATCCTGGCTGTGGGAACACTTTGGGGGACATTCTCACGCTGGGTCTGTAAATGCTCGGAAAGCATAACTCTGACCCTGGCTGATTGAACAGGTTTGGAAGAACTGTAAGCGGGCACAAGAGAGATCTAGCGAACGAGAAAAGTGCACGTTCGCTTGAGAGCTTCACCCCCACCATCACCTCTCCCCCTACCCCCTCCGTCCTTCCTCTTCCGTGGATGATTACACGATGAACATGTCAAGAACTGTTATCCTGCTGACATTGCCCAGGCGAAAGAGGAGCCATCACCTGGTTGATGGGCAGGTTATGATTGGAGCATAGTCGGCGTTTTCAGTTGAAAGGTATCTCTTCTGACCCCATTTCCATGACGGTGTCTCCCTGTCATCTGTCCTTTCACAGTCTAGTATGGTGAGAGTGCTTCACAAGTCTTAACCCTCCCACCCTCCTCCCCTCCCCCTCCTCTACTTAAACTATACTAACCTAATGGAGAAGACTCTCTTCTTCTCGGCAGCACCGACTTTTAGCCCCGAAATAGATGATCTGTTGACAGAAGGAAGCTCAACGAATGATTCAAAAAGTAGATTTCCATCAGTAAAGTACCTTCTCTTCCGCGAGTAAATGTGGGGGTACTCCTCTCCTTCTCTCCTATCC
Organism: Conus ventricosus; assembly: GCA_018398815.1. Taxonomy (NCBI): domain Eukaryota; kingdom Metazoa; phylum Mollusca; class Gastropoda; order Neogastropoda; family Conidae; genus Conus; species Conus ventricosus. The sequence continues at coordinate 96,251,039 of CM031598.1, read as the reverse complement.
CTTCCGGCCCTCGCCCCCCCCCCCCCCCCCCCCCCCCCCCCCCTTCATCTCCGCTTTTCCTTCAGGGTTGATTTTGGTCCTGTTCAAACACTCGCATAACGTACAACAAAACAATTATCTGGCTGCGATTTGAATCACTGGCTGGCTAAGATCGAAGCATTCTCGCTGTGTGCCCTTATATGTAACCGGGGATATATTGCGTCTTGATATGCGCCCCCCCCCCCCCCCCCCCCCCCCCCGCTTTTTCCCCCCTGCACCCCAATCTTTCCTATCCTCGCTCACACCCACCCCTACCTTCAACGCATGCAATCTGCATCTCTGTCTTAATGCTCCTTTCTCATCAAAAGGCAAGATTTCCTTTCAGACCTTCCAATATATATGTGGCTTTTTTTCCCGTATTACTGAGGCGGATTTAGCGGTTTTGACCCCTTTTACATCTCGTTTTTACTGTTCAAAAAGACATTCTTACCAACTTCACATATCTTTGACAGGGGAGGTGTTGTTTACGTCACCTGTTTTAATCGGAGACATTTCTTTGTCAGTTTATCGTCTTCCTTCAAAGATGGAGGTCAGATTTGCGTCAGTGTCATAAGAGAGACCAGGGACTCCGGGCTGTTGAAGTTAGAGAAGGTAAAGAGGGAGCGAAGGGGTGGGGCTGGGTGGAGGAACAAGGGAGGGTGTGAGGGGAGATGAAGTTTAAAGAATCTGCTCCGTCCTCTGTAGAGTTACTGTGCCTTGTCGGTGAATTTATTGCTGCTTTTTATACTCGTGTATCTTTGGTGTGTGCCTCTCTGTCTCCAGTCTGTTTGCACATTATATCGGAAGCATTTCCGTTTCGTATTTCCTCCCACTCATCCCCTCCCCCCTCTCTCTCCTCTCCAGGAGAAGAGCTTCTTTTGTCCCATGGTCAGGGTGATTTACTTGAAAGGTGTTGGAATGTGTTGTATTTTCTTGGCACGATAGATGTATCTCAATACTTCATTCGACCAAACTGATCTTCATATTACACACACACACACGCACACACACACACACACATACACACATACACACGCACGCACGCACGCACGCACAAACACTACACCACACCACATCACATCACATCACATCACATCACATCCCACCGCACGCACGCACACGCGCACACGCACACGTACAGAGAAAGAGAGATAGCGAGAGAGAAGGGGGGGGGGGGGGACGGGTAGGAGTGAGGGAGGGGGCGAAAGGAAATCTTTATCTGAGTCTCCTTTACACAAAGACAAAGAAAAAAAAAACGTGTTTAGGTTTTGTCACATTTTCTTCCACAGAGGTGTCAGATGTATGACTGTGAAGTATTCTTTTCAAATTATCGAAACACGCACTATATGTGAGAAGATCACACACAGAGACACACATAGACGCACGCACGCACGCAAGCAAGCAAGCAAGCACGCACGCACGCACGCACGCACGCACACACGCACACACATATTAACGCAAGCACGCATTAACGCACGCATGCATGCACGCACACACGCACGTACCCAAACGTTGACATATGGCAGCTTGCACTTCTGCTATGTAAAAGAAACGGTCTGGCGTAGCCGAACATTGTGATACGATTTTGTTTACTCCAGTGTA
>CM031598.1:96234419-96241919 GCA_018398815.1 Conus ventricosus | reverse complement strand
GGCGGTTGGTTGTGGGGGGTTACGAAGGAATATCAAAACTAGCTTTGAAGTAGGAAACAAATGAGCGGACAGCAGCTTGGATGGGAACAATGGGGCGATGACAGAGAAACGATGACCAACCAGCTTTTCCTTTCCTTTTCCTGTGGTTGAAACATTCTTGGATGCGTGGATTAGAGCTGTAAGGAAATGGGGGTGGCGGAGGGGGGGGGGGGGGGGGAGCGAGTATTTGGGGGGGTGGGGGGTGGGTGGGAGAGGGAGAAGAAGGCGAAAGCGAGAATGACAAAGGATCGGAAGTGTTTCCTTAGATTTTGGATCGCTTCTCCCATCTACACACACACGCACGCACGCACGCACGCACACACGCTCACGCATGCACAAGCACACACACACACACACACACACACGCACGCACGCACGCATGCACACAAGCGCTCGCTCGCGCGCGCTCAACACACACACACACACACGCACACGTGACCGGGGCTGGCTATTGCAGTGGTTTCCTTCAGCTCGGGACTATTGAAGCTCCTGTCATGAGTTATCTTCTCCTGCTACGGTAACCGCATGGCACTGAAACAACCATTCGGGTCTGAGAGAAATGTCTTGTTCCCAGCAGGCTGTCCACACAGACATGTGTATGTCTTGTCTCCATTTCGTTCATTAGCGCTGTGTTTCTCCCCTAATTTTTGTCAAGTCTTCCGATAGTAAAAGACTGGTAATCTACTTTATTTTGTTCGTATGTTATTTCATCGTTCCATTTACACTCTCCAAGTTTTTTTTTCCTTCTTAATTTGTTTTACTGATAGCGTACTTCGGTCTGACCCCTAATTTAACTCTGAAAAATCTTCACTTAGCGATCGAAACAGGAAGCATCCCACTTGCCTCATACAAACAAACAAACATATTGACAAGCACCATTCCGTACGTGTCTGGCTTCACATGGTCACCTTTGTGGGAGCGCTAATGACAGTTGCGTTTCGTTTGGTGATATTGTCCTGATGGTGAAAATGACACAAAGGATACAGTCAAGTGACTGCTCTTCAAGTGATCTGGACCATCATAGCGTTAGGTCGTAGCGGTGTTTCAACAAACGCTGGGAATCTCCCCGTAACGCTGCCTCCTAGCCACACACAACACATACAGTTGTCGTCAGCTCAGTCCTTCATACATCTGATAAAAAGTAGTGGCGTCCTTCGGTGGCCAAAACGATCAGAATGCCAACTCTCCAACAGCCACAAGAGCTTAAGAAGTAGTCATATTGCCAGAAAGAATTTGCCTGGCGCCCGTTTCTAAGCTCATCTTACCTTTCGCTTCCCCCGCCCCGCCACGACCAAAGACACTCTACTGCCCATAGCCCCCCCCCCCCCCCCCCCCCCCCCCCCCCCGCCAGCCAGTTCACACGTCTGTGAAATTCGCTTCAGGTGGACATTGAACAGGTGTGATTGGAGACAGCCTTAGCTCCTTTTCCACCTTAGCTCCCTTTCCACCGGTTGTTTGGAGGAAGTATCTGATGTTTTGGTTATCAAGAAGAAGAAAAATGCAGTTTTGCAACCTGCTTCTGCTGCCGCTGTAGAGGATGAGAACCACTTTTTCTTGGCGGAAGAAACAAGCAAGAGGAAGGTGGAGAAAATCCGGCAAGGAACTGTAAAATCAGACACTTAAACCTGACAACTAATAGTTGCCAAGTGAGGCGATTGCAGGCGGAAATCTAAACAATTCTAAAAAATAAAAAAATAAAAAAAAAATAAAAAAAGATAACTTACGTACTGTATCCGCCAAACATGAACAAACGAATCACAAGACAAAACACGACGCGTTTCGACCTCTTATGTCTTCTTCAGGCAAGATAAACTGACAACTAATGTAATGACCTAAGCTGCTAAAGGCAGCAACCATCAAAGACATGCGCCGATGCTCTAGGAATAAATGAAGCAAGCTGACAGTCTATTAAAAGAATGGGTCGCCAACATGATCTGTACCACGACTTTGTCAGCTTGAAAAAAAAATGAAAAAAAAAGAGACAGAGGAAAGAGACCTTGTCTGGCATGAAAGTCTTGGACAGGTTCGGAGGACTTTTGTCCTGAACAATCTCATCAATCGTGGCAACATTCTATAAAAATTCAGACTAGTCACTGTCAACAGGAAAGTGAACAAAAAAGAGTTTCCGGTGCTTTAAATACGAAGTTTACTTGGTTCATTAATGATGAAAGGCTTGTATTTTGTCTCCTTTTGTTTGTTTGTTACGGTATAAAGGGAGAAGCTTGCATTGATAAGATAATTTTTTATCCTGCATAATCCCCTTAAAACAATCTTATCATAAAAAAAAATTTTTTGCCTGAAACAGGAAAGGGCGGGCTTCCCTGGAAGAAGTCACGGCAGGATGGCAAAGACATCCAGGAGAGCGGAACACCGGGAGCGAAGTGACGTCATGGCGAGGGTGTTCATGGCCCAGTTCAGCCAGAAGCTGCGGCGGCTGAAGGAGGAGTTCCAGTCAGACATGCGGAGTCACGTCCTGCACTTTAACAAACTCATCTGTGGCCTCAAACGGGATCGGGAAGACGTCAACATCTACGTCAGACAGTTTCTGAAGTGTCGCGAACTGGAGGCCAGACGAACGCATTCCTTGCTGGCGTTGTTAAAACACACCTTGTTCAACAGGCTGAAGTACAGCGCCCAGAACTTACGTCTTGATCTGCTCAGCGTGTGCAGCGACCTCGAAACGCAGATCGACGACGAATGGATGGGCTTTGAACGCTTTAAACGTGAGTACTTTACAGGTTTTGCACCAGACAAGATGCTTCCTCCTTATCCAGACGCTGAGCACAAGCAAGCTCTTCAAATGATGCAGACCCAACTCTACCATCTGTTCTGCGAAAATGGGGCGACCGCCCATGAGCTGCTCTCCTCTTCGGATTCTGAAACGACCTCATCTTCGAACACAGAAGTCTCCATTACCCACGGGTCAGAAATGAAATCTACTGCATCACCGTGTCTTTCAGAGGCAGAGACATTAAGTAGTTCTGAGAAAGATTCACCTCAAGTTGACAATGACACCTTGCATCGCTCAAGCAGCACAACTCAACCCACATTAACATTGCCTGCCTGCGCTTTGAAAAACAGGCCACCCGGGACAGAATCAACACCTAGAGAAGCCGTTTCGAAAGCGAGACTTCCTAGAGTTTTGTCAAACTCTGAAACGAATGTGAAGCTATCAAACCCTCAAACATATTTACCTCGGCCAGAATCAACGGTCTTTTCTGACCCCGGCCCCAAAGAAGGATCATGTGGTTCCCCCTTACGCAGAGCAGAACAACCAACGTCAGTGAGCCACACAGATTCATTCGTGACAAAGCCAGAACAAAGAACTTTAAAGCCATGGGCTTCGATGTCAAAACTGGATTCCGCTTGTAAGCGGTTGGCATCGAAAACGAAGACCTGTAATTCCAAATTACAAACGACGAATGCGAGCAGAGAGTTTGAAGCGCTTCAACAATCGAGGTCAGTGTCCGCTCGTACGACACAAGACGACACAACTAACACCTCACAAAGAACGGCAGGGCATTTCACTAACACCTCACAAAGAACGGCAGAGCATTTCACTAACACCTCACAAAGAACGGCAGGGCATTTCACGAACACCTCACAAAGAACGGCAGGGCATTTCGTGCCACAACGGCGCCAACAGCCATTCCGTTCATCCGCAACACTATCGTTTAGAACAGTCATTCCAAACGCAGAAAGGAAGCCAGATTCTGAGAAGTCGCCGTCAAGCAGCGGGAAAAACAAGTGCTTGCCCGTCCAGTTCTAGGAACGACTACAGAATCCCCAAAGACAGGCGGAAAGACATACTGATAATGTTTCTATCCCGTCGACATTTTGACAAGAGAAGGAAAGCAAAGTCAACGTCCGACAACTCTTCAGACTCTGAACGTGACGATGGCGTCAAGCCGTCGGCAGCAGAAAGGGTGATCCCCACATGTCGATCTTCATCCCCTGTGCTGGAGGCTGCAGCCAGGCCACAGCATGCCCCGCGAGGGGATGCTGAACCACAGACAGGAATCGACCCAAGAACACTACAACGCGTACCAGAATGGAAGGAAGGAACGGAGCCAGAACAGACGTCAGAAACGGAGGCCAGTGCTAAGTCAGATCACGGTGCTGACGAGAAGCGACAGAAACGAAAGAGACACTCAGATTCGGACGCAGTTCCCACACCGTGCAAGAGAACTAAAGAAATGTGATTTCTGTTCGTAACCCTCTTCTGTATTTGTTTTTCTTTCCAGTAAAGCAATTAAGCATGTTTATCATTTCTCTCTCTCTCTCTCTCTCTCTCTCTCTCTCTCTCTCTCTCTCTCTCTCTCTCTCTCTCTCTCTCTCTGTGAGATGATACTTGTCCGATTTTTAGCAACATTATTTTCCTTCTCGGTGACGTGTACGTGTTACTGGCCATTTCAAACCGAGATATCTGCAATGGAAACTTTTTTTGGGGGTTGAATGTGTGACAACGAATCAAGACACGAAGAAGGCAAAGGGTAAAAAGCAAACATGACGTTGTGTGCGTGTCCGAAGCCAATGTTGATTATCTGATACTATAATGTGGGAAACATGACATTGTGTGTGTGTGTCCGAAGTTGGTATTGAACATCAGATATTGTAATGTGGGACAGTGAATTGAGGAAGTAGTGACGAAAGACAACACGTTAGAGTACATGGTAAGGTGATTTATAAATGCATTGTTATTATCATTATTATTATTATTATCATTATTGTTGTTGTTGTTGTTGCTATTACCATTATTGTTATCATTCTTCTTCTTATTATTATCATTATCATGTGCGATATAATTTAGTACATTGATTTTTCATCAATTCACTGCCCTCAGCTCAGTACCACCTCTCCTCCTTCCCCACTGTCCCCCACTCCCACTCCCCGTCCCTTTCCGCCTGTTAAAGAAACTGCACAGCTTCCATTTAGACGTAGAAAGATGAACGTACATAAGGCATATCCTCTGAAAATCTTAAAAGACACACGCCGACATTTACCCCGTAATCAAAATACGTTCGAAAGCTAACGAATGGCAGAGTGTGAATTACTGCACTTCCAACACTGACGCCAGTGCGCTTGCTTGCTTACAGCTGTGATTCTCTTCATGTTGTTGTTTTATGACTACGCTGGATAAGATGAAATAGAAGGGACGAGTTCACCAGTCTGTAAACGCGGGGCTTTTTGAACAATAAACAGGAAACAGGGGGAAACGTGTTGTACCAGTGTACGTGTGTGTGTGTGTTTTGAAGAAAGATGATGAATTATTGTGCATGAGTCGGTTTCGTCATCGTTATCAATGGTTATGAAAACTTCTTCGCTCCCCGATATACACTCTCTTCCCCCATTTTTCTGTCGTGCAGGGCGCGCGCGTGTGTGAGGTGTGTGTGTGTGTGTGTGTGTGTGTGTGTGTGTGTGTGTGTGTGTGTGTGTGCGTGCGCGCGCGCGCTGCGCCCGCGCGAGTTCGTAAGAATCACGGAATCTGTACCTTACAAATGGTAAACTAAGGTAAATTTTGTGGTTGACCGGCTTCTGCATCACTGAATGGGTAAGCTTTAATATTGGAGGCAGACCTCAATGTCCGCACACAGCGAGTAAAAAAAAATACGGACAGTTCTTCCTACCAATCAAATGACGTTACTATTTTTGATGAACGGGGAATGAAATAATGGTAGAACATTTGTATAGTGGAATGTTAGCGTCTAAAGACGATATAAACAGTTTTCCTTCAAAAAGAAAAAAGAAAAAGAAAAAAAACAATGATCCTTGTGGAAAATGGCGAAAGGGGAGAAAACAGCTATTGTCCTGAGGATCACATCTTTTCTTTTTTTTTCCCCCGAGATATCGCAGCTGTTTTCCTGTTTTCGTGAGGATAATAACTGTTTTCCATGAAGATCACAACTGTCTCTCATATTTTCCTTGGGATAACAGTTATCCTTGTTGTTCTGAAGAAAATAGGTATCGTCGTTAACAAAGAAAATGGCTGTGATCGTTTTTACTATGGTAAGTGCAAATGGGGTCGGCAAAATAAGGAATATTGTTGTGATCCCGAGATCATAACTGTTTTTCTATTTTCCTTTTTTTTTCGCCGCCAAAATCGGAAAAAAACAGTTGTAATACTGAGGGATATTACCGATAATAACTATTTCCCTGGAGAAAGTATGGAAAACATTAACGTATTCGAGGGAAAGTTGGGACAACAGTTATTATCCCGAAGAAAGCAGTACTGATCTTCAGGGCGAACAGACGATGCCGAATCCTAAAAAATAATAGCAGTTTTCCTGGGAAAAAAAGCGACTATCGGCTTGAGAAGCTTGTATTTCCCCATACATGACTAGAAAAGATTTCTTTGACCTCTAGCCCTTGAAGACAATGTGTAACTGGTTTGTGAACTACTGCTCTGATACTTGCAGGTTCTTCTATACATACTGTGTGGTTTTTACATGTCGCAGGTTGTTTTGATACCTGCAGGTTCTCCTATACATACTGTGTGGTTTTTACTTGTCACAGGTTGTTTTGATACCTGCAAGGTTATTCTCATGCATTCCAGATTGTTTTCGTATGTCCCAGAATGCTTTGATACCTCAACGACTCTTCTATACATCCCGTGTTTTCCATAATTATGTCCTCGATTACTTTGACACCACTCGGTTTGTTCTATATTGTTTCGATACCTGCAGGGTTGTTCTATTCAGTTTCATATGTTCCCGATTGCTTTGAAACCTCCGGGATTGTTCTAATACACATCAGGTTGTCTCCATTTGTCACAGATTGCTTTGATACCTCCAGGGTTGCTTTACTTTCAACACTAGACAGTGAAGTCTACTCAAGGACACACGATGATCCAACAAGGGCCAAACAATTGTGGAGCCAGCGAAAAACAAACAAACACACGAACTAGCTAACAAAAAAGGCAAACCTTACCACAAATGTCACATTAGCCATTTCCCGTCATATAATCACATATCCTTCAAAATTCGCTAGGGATGTGATTTGCCGCTTCACAAGCAGTCCTGTGAATATCATCAGGTAATGTATTAAAGCCAGAATAAAAGTCACAGTGCACATTACTGTCACAGTAGTATGCAGTTTTCAGCTGAAACCAGCTGTGCAACATGTGCTTGCCCGTGAACATCTCCCCTTTGGAGGGAGCTCCCGAGTTCACCTTGTTTTTGTTTACACCCGTAGCAAACTTTGCTGGGCAAAATTTGATTTTTTTGTTTTGCCCTGAAAGTTTGGACGATGTGATATGCGTAGATCTGCTTTGATTTCGTTCTCTGCATGTTTTTTTTTTTCATCCAGAATAGCCCCTGCTACGAAGATCATAGCTGCTTTCATTCAACAACCAGTCGCACCAACAATGTAACACACCAGTAGTGTGGTGTGCAAACGATGTAATACAGTAACCACGAAATGCACCAGCGATACATTACGTCAATAATTTAATGCATCAACGAT
>CM031598.1:96226919-96229419 GCA_018398815.1 Conus ventricosus | reverse complement strand
AATGGTTGTTGTCCTATGACGTCACAACTCCCACGCCTCATCCTACGTGACCTCGATCTGAACACATCATTGTTGATTATTGTCCCATGCCATCTAGTCCTTCGCTGTGACTGTGATATGGACACGTCATCATTGATTATTGTCCCATGACGTTGGAACTCCCATGTCACGTGATCTCGATCTGGACACATTATTATTGATCATTCTTTCATGGCACCTTGTTCTTTACCGTTATCTTGATCTGGACACGTCATTATTGATCATTGTCCCATGACGTTACAAAGTCCCTTCCTAGACCAGCCGCCGTGGCGAAATGGTTAGCGTCGCGGACTCCCGGCTGGGAGGTCGTGGGGTTCGAATCCCATCAGAGTCATGTGGGTTTTTCTGCCCGGACAGGCTCCTACCCAGAGTTGAGTTTGCTGCGGACTCAGTTGGGAAGACTGGGACCACACAGTCGAGTTTCATCCACTTAATGGATGTGTTTCTGAGAGTGTTGCTCAAATTTCCTGACCAACACTGCAAGTGCCTGTATCTCTCGGCCTGGTTGACGCCGGGATATATTTTGAAAGGAAGCGTAGAGTACAGCCCTGTCATGTAGTCTCAGGCCGAAATGGAAATCCGTAGCATCATCTTAATCATCCTCATTCTCATCGATCAGCATAAAAAAAAATGTCTCAAATTCTGTGGCCCTTCATGCCCTGCTCTCATGGTGACCTCAATTTCGATGTCCTCTCCACGTCTGTGGCCTTGGTTTGGTTCCGTCGGGGTCACCAGTATCGGCCAGTCCATGGGGGCTGTCGTTGGACGGACGTGGTGGCGCCCTCCGGAGGGAGTGCTCACATACGCCGGCTCCGCGACTAAGCAATTATTGTCGTCAGTAGGGGGCTTAGTAGGTGGTGTCCTGCGTATGTTAGATCAGAACAGGCGCCACTGAACACCACCGAAGTGACTCGGCAGCAGTGCAGTCTCTCCTCCGGTGGGTTGCCTCTTGACGACTTGACATTGACTGCTCCCTGTGGATTGCCGGTGCTAGGGCTGCGGCAGGGCCGACCGGGCTGTGGACGGGGTGTCGGGAAGAGCGGCGTGGGTGCACTGCTCTGAGGTGGCGCAGAGGTTGGGACAGCGAAAAAAAAAAAAAAAAGTCCGTTCCTGTCCCTCAGCGTGAGCTCGCTCTAGTCATTGATTTTTGTCCCATGACGCCATGTCATTCATCGTTGCTTCAGTCTGGAATGCAATCATTGATTATAGTCCTATGATCTCAGAACTCCCATGTTTCATCCTTCTACGTGACTTCGATCTGGACAAATTGTTATTGATTATCGTCCCATGACACCTTGTCCTTCCCCGTGACTCTAATATGGATATGTCATCATTGATTATTGTCCCATGACTCTTTTCCCCCGTCATCTTGATCCGGACATAGGATTAATTGCTGTTCCATGACTCCACAAAGCCCTCCACCCCCCCCCCACCCTCCCACACCCCCCATCCCTCTTGTCCTTCTCTAAGACCTTGATTAGGACACATCAGGATTGAACATTGTCCCTCGGTATTTCAAACTCTGCTACCTCGTTCTCATCCTTCACACGGATTTGGAAACATCAGATGTGAAGATTGTAAAATGACATCACAAACTTCCCCACCTCGTCCTTCATCGTGACTTTGAACAGGACACATCAAGACTAAACATTGCCCCGCGACATCCATAAACTCAGTCGCCTCCTCCTTGACCTTGACAAAGATCTTAAAGCATCAGACATGACATCGGGAACTCTCCCGCCTTGGTCCTTCACCGTGACCTTGATCTGGACCTACGAGGATGGATCATCAATCCCAAGGCAGCAGGTGGCAGGAGAAGAACTGTGGTGAACTTCTGGGCAAACAGGAATCGCCACAGCCTTCTGCTCTCAGGCGCGCAGTACAACATGGTGGATGGGTTGTGACCTAGGCATCTTTAATGTTGTCTGTCCAAACTGGTTCGATCTGCATCTCCGTTCTGTCGTATTTGTTTTATCAGTAATCCCCACAACCGGTAGGTCATCGGAAGGCTGCGAAAGACGCGTGAACAACGCTGTTGCTGTCATCGGGGTATTCACATTTCAGTGGGCGATAGGGAATAGCCTACATGGCGGTACGCCTCTTCTGTCTGAGTATCCAAGTGCGCGCTGTTTGCTTGTTTGTTTTTCGATAAGCCATCGACAGCTGACATAGACCATGGGATCTTAATCATGATGTGTGATCCACTCTGTGTTTGTGTGTGTGTGTGTGTGTGTGTGTGTGCGCGCGCGCGTTTGCGTGTGTGAAACTGGTTCAGCCACCAGGCGATTCTATTCATAATTCTTGATGACCTGCGAGTCGGTAAAATTCCGTTCGACAGTTCGCCCATTTGGCACGGGTCCGCGGTCGTTGAATTGAGTTCAACGCGTGCTCTAACCACTTGGCTGTCGTCTCCATTCATAAACGTCGCATGTAATCACGCTCAAGAAAACTAACTCGTGAT
>CM031598.1:96216919-96221919 GCA_018398815.1 Conus ventricosus | reverse complement strand
TTGTGATTATTCTGTAATCTATGGTGCATTTACCGTTTAAGAGAGAGGCTCTGGCTTACTCTTAAAAACGCATTTGCATTTCCGTCTGTCAGTCTATCTGTCTGTCTGTCTGTCTCTCTCTCTCTCTCTCTCTCTCTCTCTCTCTCGCCCGTCTGCCTGCCTGTCTGTCTGTCTCTTTCTTTCTCTGCCTGTCTGTCCGTAGGTCTGTCTGTCTGTCTGTCAGTCTGTCTGTCTTTCTGTCTGTCTGTCTGTCTGTCACACACACACACACACACACACACACACACACACACACACACACACACACACACACACACACACACACACATTCTGTCACCATCTCCACTCTCGACAAGCGTTTTACCTGGGTGGTGCCTGGAGAGAGATGGAGGTGGGGACTCTTGGTGGGTCCATTTGCGTCACGAAGCTCCCAGTCTGGCCTAACACCCCTCTCTGGCTGACCCGGGAACTGTCCAGGCGCCGGAACTCTTCCATTTGGGAGGGAGAAAAGGCGTCCTCATCTCCAGTGACACTTCCTCTTCCGGTGTGACGTCATCGCCTTCGTCCGGGCCGGAGTCCACGGCGCTCAGGCGTGGCTGCTTTTTCTGTTGCTCGAGGCTCTGTACGTGGGTCGGTGGGATGGTGGGATGGGTGGTAAGGAAAGAAAAAAAAGAAGAAAAGAAAAGGAAAATGAAAGAGAGAGAGAGAGGGAGAGATAGAGACAGAGAGATTAGATATTGAGGAAAATGTCAAGAATATGGCGGTCATAAAACATCCCCTCCTCCTCTCCTCTCAGTCACCGTTCTCCACACACCACACACACACACACACACACACCGCGCGCGCGCGCGCGCGCGCGCGCGCACGCACGCACGCACGCACGCACGCACGCACGCACGCACGCACGCACGCACGCACGCACGCACGCACGCACGCACGCACGCACGCACGCACACACACACACACACACACACACACACACACACACTTCGCTGCAAACTTAATAACACAACTTTCATTTTGTGATCAATGAAAATAACAGGTGGAATTAAGTCTTTAGGGGTACGTGACGCAAAGCAATACGTTGGTGTTGCTCTCTGGCAAGTTTTCGTGTAAAATGTTTGAAATCTTGTGTGTTCCTTAGAGGTTTTACGTACGCTAAAAAAAAAATCAGAATTTACTTATGGTTATTTTCCCATGAGTGCAACCTTGCCGGGGTTTGGGGGAGTTTGCGTGTCTCTTTGACCCGAAGCTATGCGGCGGGGAGATTCGTCTCCGGGTGGGGGCCACCCAACCCAAACCCAGGTCAAAGGGTAAGACCAAAACAAGAGCACCAACGGCCCTCCGGGTTGGGGGGTTTTGAAGGGGATAAAAACCCGGCCCCTAGAAAAAAACTTTTGTTACAGAAACCGCAATGACATTTTTCTGAGAATGCTGTTTGGGGAAAGTTCTCTCTAGCAGAGCCCATGACGCGAGCGGGGTGAAAGCCTTTCGGGAAGCCAGTGCGCCGCAACTCTTCTGACGACCAAACCCAAGACCGGATGGGGACCGGGAAACATAAAACCCTATACGAGCCCCGGAAAAACACACAAGTGAGTATGAATCACATAAAACCTAAAGATCCTTGCCTTGCGAGACAGAGGACAGAACGGGAAGAAAAAGGGCTCAAGGGGGAAGCACCATCACTTTTTGGACGAGAAGAAGACCACCACACAGCACAGGGGAAAGCGCGCGATGAAAACCCGGGGCGACGCGAGCACTGCGTCCTGGGGCCCCAGGTTCACCAAGGACCTCCTGCAAGATTCAATTCAAAGGGCAGGAAAACCACCATCTTACGTGCTACGCCCCCCAAAAACGTACAACCCCGAGGAAAAGGGGAAATTCTAAAATCAACTCCAAACAGTTGGATAGAGTGCCGAAGAGAGCCCTTTAAAATCCCATGGGAGATCTCAAGCCAAAGGGGGAAGGGACAACAAGGGCAGAGAGAAATTTAAAAGGCATACAGGGAACGGGGGGGCAAAATGAAAAGGGAAACTGTTTGTGGAATTCTGTGCTTCAACGACAGGTCATCGGAGGCACTTTTTCCCCACAAAAAAAACATTCACAAAAACTTGGAATTCACCTGAGGAAACCCAGAACCAAATCGACCCATTACCATCGGAAAAAAATGGCGCAGAAGTTTACGAGGAGAGTGAAACGAGGACAACGCAGCATCAACCACAACCTTGTATGCTGTGCAAAAGACCAATGAAACCCTAAAAAGCCCAAAGCAACCGACTACACAAAAGTACAATGTAACCCCCAGCTGAAGGAGAGAGAACAACAGGGGGGTTAAAAGGGAACTGAGAAAAAATTTCAGGTACTTGCCCAAACTGCTGAAAAAAACAATCAAAGACCACTGTGTGCCCTGGGAGGTTGGCAACACATGACACAAGTGTTTGGGGAAAAAACGAAGAAAACCAAAAATGGCGGACAGCTGGAACATGGACCCTCATCACAGAGCGGAAGCACCTAAAAACCAATCAACCAACCCAAGCCAAGACCAAGCCCACAAGCAAGAGTACAGGCACACTACGGGGACGTCAACCGCCAAGTTAAAAAAGTGCAGAAAAGACAAAAACAATTCATCCATGGCTCACAGAAGAGCAAAACACGGGGGACAAGAAACAGAAAAGCTGTATGAATTACCCGAACCTTTTGGGAAAAACCAGCAACCCCAACGTCCGGCAAAGACAAGGAGGGGAAAAACCCCTGCAAGAAGCGAGCAGAGAGCAAGGTGGGGAGAGCACTTTTAAAGAGACCCAATAGACCGCACCACCCTTCCCCCCAGACATTTCCCCCACCAACCCAGCTTTTGACATCAAAACAGGCCCCCCAACCCAAGACGGAAAATTTCCAAAAACCAACAAGTCCTAAGTCAGGGAAAGCAACGGGTCCAACGGAATTTCCCCCCTGAACACGAAAGCAGACACCCCAAAGTCAACAGGATGCGCATCCACCCTAAGAAGATCTGGGAGCAGGGAAAAGTGCCAGAAGACTGAAAAGAGGCCACCTGGGGAAGCTCCCAAAAAGGGGACCCCGTCATCCTGAAAAACTGAGAGGGTTATGTTGCTTCCATTCCCGGGAAGGCTGACCAAAAAACATGCTAGAGAGCCCAAAGCCGCCCTAGACAAGACCCTCCGCCAAAACAAGCGGATTCGCCAAGAAGTCATGCCAGACCAAATTGCCACCATGAAATTTTCCCTCGAGCAGTCTCTGATGGCAAACCCCTTGTACGCAGTATTTGAATTTCCCGAAGGCATTTGACAGCATCACAGAGTACCCTCTGGGAAAATCATGCACCACTATGGCTTCCCACCCCAAATTTTTTTGCCATCACCACAACTCAAAGAGGGTGCCCCATGCCAGGCCCACGATGGGAAGCTAACGAAGCCCTCACGTACAAACCGCGTCCGCAGGGGTTCACTATCCCAAAAATTTTCCTGATGGGCTTGACTGGATAAGCGGCAGCTACAGACGCAAAGGACAGGGAACCATGGACTTTTTACCAAACAACGGGGAAAACCTGGGCTCCCGAGCATCAGCCTTCTTCCCACAAACAGCAAAACGCACAAGAAGCTGTCCGGGGAGCAGAAGAAGCAGGAAAGACCCGGCCTCCAAATCAACAAAAGAAAAAAAGAAGCCGAAGTCAACAACCACAAGAGACCCACTACACTACACAAAGACATCATTGAAGTTGACAAGTTTGTTCCCACCTCGGGATGGGTCAGCAAAGATGAGGTACAGATGAGGATATCAAAAGCCTCAATAAACCCCGGGACACCTTTACTACGCTACGGCCTATCTGGGGAAATTTCCCTTTGCCCCCTCACTCCAAACAAGATCAAATCTTCAACCAAATGTGAAACCTCCCTTTTGTATGGTTCTAAACGTGGCGAACAACAAAGACAAACACCCACAAACTCCCAAAAATTTACAACGAGCGCGAAACATTTTGAACATCAATGGCCAGATTTTTATTTTCCCAAAGCAGAACTGTGGGAAAAAGACCCAGCAAATTTTCCCAAAAGAAATAGAAATCAAAAACGGGAAATGGGATGGATTGGGGCCCCACCCTCAAAAAGTCTCCATCCAACATCACGCAAAACCCGGAATGGAAAACCCAGGGGAAAAAAATGGGAAAACCAAGAAGACAGGCGAAGGAGTACCGACCGGGAAGGGAAACCGCCGGAATGCGTGGGGCCAAGCGAAGAAGATCTCCCAAAACCGTTCCCTGGGAAATGTGGTTGCGGCCCCATTTCCCCAGGGGAAATTTAAGGATAAAATCAAGTAAGTCAAGTCACTTTGGTTTTTGCATAGTTTGAGATGATGATGATGATGATGAGATATGATGATATGATACACACAACAAAAATTTTTTAATAAAAAAAAAATAAAAAAAATAATAATAAACAAACATCATCATCATCACATCATCACTCATCCATCATCATCAATCATCATCATAATCAAAGTGAAATAATGCTTCTGACTAATACCACCACCACCGCCACCACCACCGCCACTACTGCTGCTGCTACTACTACTACTATTACTATTACTGCTGCTGCTGCTCTACTAACTACTACTACTGCTGCTGTGCGCTGCTGCTGCTGCTCACCTACAATAACGACACTACTACTACTGCTCCTGCTGCTACATCAACAACAACAGCAACTACTCCTACTACTGCTACTTTCTACCACTGCTACTACTACTACTACTGATGATGATGAGATGATGATGATGATGATGATGAATGATGATGATGATGATGATGATGATTGTGTGTGTGTACACACATGCATGCGCCAGTCTCTGCCTTTTTTCATATGACCCTTGTCCCCTTAGTGAATAAGGAAAGTGATGCACAAACACTACGCACGCGCGCTCTTGTGCACGCACGCACACACAGTCCTCTCTCTCTCTCTCTCTCTCTTCTCTCTCTCTCTCCATCTCTC
>CM031598.1:96211919-96214419 GCA_018398815.1 Conus ventricosus | reverse complement strand
TTAAAAGAGGGTGTAATGACTAAGTCATTATCATTGTCAGCAGATGTTTGGAGGTAAGATTGTGTCTGTGTCACTATTGTCGTCGAAATAGTTTAGGCAGTGTAGTGATAAAACTACCACCGACAACAATAAAGGCATCGCCCCAAAACTACTTCCTAAAAATTTATGACGATGATAGTAGCACAGTCACAACACCACCCTCTAAAGTACACTGATTTAATAATGAAAACAGTGACGACGCCAAAGCGTTAAACTTAAACACTAACAATAAAAAATGGGACAGACAACAATCCTTGAAAATACTTCTGGAGATAAGAACGGGACAGGCATAAAACAAAAACATCTACCGACAATAATAACGGTACGATCGCAACACCATCTCCTACATCAACACGACATCAATAATGGCACAGTCACGACATGGTTGCCAAACTTCTAGCTCTGCTGATCAATGGCACGGCCGTGGAATCAGGCACAGGGTAACCGTTAAATCCCAAATGGAAATCGTCCCGACAGTACCCCAACGACAGTGCCGATGACAATGATCATCGTTATTCGTGACTGCGTTTTCAATCTCTCTCTCTTCTCTTCCTCTCTCCCCTCTCTTCCCCTCTCTCTCTCTCTCTCTCTCTCTCTCTCTCTCTCACTCTCTCTCTCTCTCTCCCCTTGTACCATTCTGGGGCTTTGGCCTTACTGAATAAGATTCTGTTCTGTTCTGTTCTGTTCTGTTCTGTTCTGTTCTGTTTTGTTTTGTTCTGTTCTGTTCTGTTCTGTTCTGTCTTTCTGTCTCTCTCTCTCTCTCTCTTCTCTCTCTCTCTCTCTCTCTCTCTCTCTCTCTCTCTCTCTCTCTCCTTGCCTTTTTTTTGCATTGTTGACCCCTACTCAGGGCGAGGATTGGATGTAAAAAAGCACGCCATGCGCCAGTGCTTATTTGTAATCATCGTAAATAAAAACTTTTGTCTTCTCTCTCTCTCTCTCTCTCTCTCTCTCTCTCTCTCTCTCTCTCTCTCTCTCTCTCTCTCTCTCTCTCTCTTGTATGCTAATTGTTCTAACATTAGCCTCATGCTGCTCGTTCTCACGCTCCCACTTTCCAGTCTCCAGCCCTCCTAGCACCATTCTGGCACAATTCTAACGCCAGCAATGTGCAGCGAGCTGGCGATATGAAGTCACCTTAAGGCCAGTCAGTAACAGAAGACACTTTCTGCTGCTCAATCAACTCGATGGGGTTCAACAGTGCTCGTTCTCTGATTGAAGATACGAAATTGATACATACTGCGAGTAACACATTCGGTCGGCTCTACCTACTGACCAGATTACGATACCATATTTAGTCTTGAGGGGGGAAAAGTATAGATAAGTCTGGACATAATTTAAAAAAAAGTCTCCTTTATCCATTGAAGACAGAATGACTTGTGTGTATGGAAGATGAAGTGAATTTTGAACGGATAGAAGCCAGATTACAAACTAGATTATTGAAGTATCCGTCTGTGTTTTTCTGTCATTTGCATTACATTAATACGTATGTCGGGCAACATGATTTGCCGAATTCTTTAAGCTTCCTTGCGATTAGTAGAAACAACCGTCGGCATGTACTTGTTGACTTCCCTCCCGTTCCCTCTGTTTCTGCCAAAGACGATTATCATTGCTTAGTTGCGGAACGAGCAAATCAATCAAGCATCCCCTTTTGGACAGCAAACTGCCAAGACAGTAGCATGGTAGCATTCTGAATTCTGACAATAACTCACGAGAAAGGAGAGCAAACTGCACCCTAGATCACCACAAGAGCAATACAGGGAATGGTAAAAGAATATCAGACTGCTCCCCCATCCACGCCCCCCCCCCCCCCCCCCCCCCCCCCCCCCCCCCCCCCCCCCACCTCTTTACTTTATGGTAGCCTACAAGGATGAAAATGATGACGATGATGCTTTACAGTTCCATTTCGGGCAATTCGCAAACGATTACATGACGAAGCTGAATACTTTGCTTTCAGTCAAATAGCGTAGCCTACATCCAGGCAATAACCGGTTGCAAAGAGATTCAGACTGTCATGCTCGCATGGACATTTGAGAGAAACCTTCGGAGACGATTTCATGAACAAAATGAAACGCGGCTGACCGAAGACCCAGTCTTCTAGTTTGAGCGCCCCTCAAAAATGGTGGATATTGAAGCCGACCGCAGCAGAAACTCTTACGATGACCCGATAGATTCGAACTGACCCATCCCATTAGCTGACCGTGACGTTAATCCCTGTGCTACGGCTGACGCGCTTGACTTCTGCCTTATGTTTAAAAAAAAGAGGGTGGGAAGCGAGAGGTGGGAGGGTGAGCTTCACATACCTTTCATACTTTCCGTTTAGGACCGAAAATACAGAACATCAGAACCATATCTTTTTGACTCAAATCTTGCACGCACGTTATATTCCAGTCCACCGTTCGGTAGAACACGCTGTCTTTTGCCGGCCGAGATGAACAGGAATGCACATACACGCTAGTGGAAGCAA
>CM031598.1:96064419-96206919 GCA_018398815.1 Conus ventricosus | reverse complement strand
CAGTATCTTTTCTTTCACGGGCCAAGGTAACACATGCCCCCACCAAACACTTATACGCGCGCGCGCGCGCACGCACACACACACACACACACACACACACACACACACACGCACACACATACCTACACACCCACACCCTCACACACCCCGACAATAATCGAATCTACATTCCAGCTTCAAATATCCCGAAATATTTATCTAGCTGTACCCGAATGAAGCTATTTCATCACTGTGACAATCAATCTGATATGATTATACACGTAACACATTAGACACCGTTCTCAAACGTATAGTACACTCTCTTTTTAAGGATCTCTAGCACAGTGGCTGGTGGATGCAGATGGAAGTTTCACGTTGGGGTGTAGAAGGGGAGCGGAGAGACAGAATGTGTTGAGGCGAGGGGAGAACTTGAAAACAGGGATGGACATGTTTAAGGCGGGGAATGGACGTGGTTGGAGGAGGGTGGTGGGGGGGGGGGGGTTAGACAAAAGTATCCAGCTGACGGAGTGCTGCATAATTTCACTTGTCTCCCTTCTTGAAATAAAACGCACGTTGCATCTTCATTATTGACGATGGCTGTCGTCTCTGTTGCGTATACTTTGTGTGTGTTTTGTCTGAGTTTTTTTACCCCTGGTACGTGATTTGATTCTCACGTTGCAACAATCTTCATAGTCACTTCATCACATGTTAATTCCATTCAATGTTACCTTTTCAGTTTTAGACCTGCTGGATGTACAAATTCGTTCCGCTTATCTAATGTCTCTTCTGTGAAAATCCCAACATTGTACAGTTCTGTTCTTATGATATTCTCTTCGTGTATACGTAATGTATATGTACATGCACAAAATATTATATCTTCAAAGACGATTTACAGAGTTGTTTCCCTGTCCCTATCCTTTCTAACGAGTGTACCAGTCTTTTGTCATCCTCTAGTACTGCGGGGGAAGGGGCGGAGTGGAAGAAAGGAGGCGATCAGGGGGAGGGGGAGCTAAGGGGTGCGTGTGTGCAGGGGTGAAAATGTGGGATGAGGCGGGAGGAGGAACAATGAAAGAGGAAAGGAAGGAAGAAGAAGGAGGAGGATGTAAGCTGGACATCAAGACATAAGAGAGGGATGGTGATGCAGGTAGGTGGGGAAAGGAGCATAACATCTCTCTCTCTCTCTCTCTGTCTACCGGTGAAGCCAGTCTTTACAGTACACGCGCACTGTTCATGGATGCACACGCACTACCTACGTAGTACGTGTCACTGGAGACTGGGGTGAGGAGGGAAGGGGGAGGAAACGGGGACATTTCCTCTCTTCCCCATCATCTCCTCTCTCCTCTCCCTCTTCAAGAATTCTCTTCAGGATTGTTTTTGGCAAGGCTTTGGGGTCTTGTTTGCCATACCGGCGTAGTTTTTATTTGTTATCTGATGTCAACAGATCTGTATATGGTTCGATGTGCTGCTTGTGATTTGACGCACCTGTTCATTGGGGTTACGATCTGGTGTTTAACATCTTGTGGTAACACTTCATTTCCAAGGCTTGGATTATTCTTTAAAGATCTGATGTGAAGGGTCATTTTATAGAGTAGTATGATAACATACTGATATAACAATATACTGATATATGACAATTGTTTCATTGGAAAAAGTTATTGATTCATTTGTTTGTTGCTGTCTTTCACACTCACCTGCAACCGCTTCTTAATCTGGGTCCCTCAAAGAAGTAGTCTGCCATCGTCAGCATGAACTGCTGGTACAGCTTGCCGCACTCCGCTCGGTAGTGACGTGGTTGAGCGCCGACGTCACCAAACCGCCGTCAGAGACCGTGATGTCAAGTCCGAAATCACGAGACAACTCCCCCGTGTCCACCTTCTTGGTGAGGTTTTCCATGTCGGCCATAGCTTTTGGATTTGATGCTGCAACGAATCCGCTGAGATGTTTGAGTAGTTGTTCCGCCGTTAGAGAAATAACGGGCAGATCAGTCAGACCAAAGTCAGACCAGCAAATTAACCGCAGAAAAGATGCGAAACTGCACGTGAAAACCCCACTACGCGTGTTATGTTTCTAGAGTCTCCTTATTTCGCTAGAGCGTCCAGTTCTAGTGATGGAAAATAATGAGCAAGAGAGATATCTGTAAGAATGGCGTTTCTTTTTATTCTCTGGAAAAAAAAAAAAACCCTCTGAATTTTCATTGTATTTCATCGTAGTTCAATTTGTACTACCTTCCAACAGCTTTTCTTGTTCACCATCTTTTGCCGCCTTTTACTTTTTGGCCTGCTATGTTTTTCTACCTTCGATCATTATTATCATAATCCACTCTTCGACAGCTTGGCAATGTTTATCTTTCACCACCTTATAAGTTTTCACAGTCTTTCACCGTCTTTTCTTTTCACCACGAATCGTCGCCTCTCAATTTTCACTCTTTCTACCGCTTTCAGGTTTCACTAGTCTTCGGCACCTTTCGCTCTTCCTAGCCATGTTCGCAAAGCTCATTTTTCATTTTATAGGATCACATGTTTTGAATAGGTACATTGCCCTGTAACGAAAGAAAGCACTCGTATGCAGCATTAGTATGTAGGCCTGTTCATGTGTCAGGAATTCTCTCTTTAGGACGCAAAACAAGTGAGGCCATTAACATTGCATCACTGAAATGAACATGAAATTGAACGAACAAACTGTTGTGGTGTCGTCTGTCTCTTTCCTAAAGGATGTTGCTACGTCCTTCACCGTCTGTGAATGTTCACCTTCCAAATTCACACCATTTTTGTTGTTGTTGTTGTTGTTGTTTGTTCCTCAGACAGGTAACAGCACATCAGACCAGCTTGCACTCAGATCAGTGGTGACGCCAAACAACAGACTGGAACCAGCACCGTCTGTTCTCAATCTCACCAACACCGATAGGTGCGTCACGATCTCTGCGAATCAGGCCTTGCCTTCAGCTCTGCTAATGCTTACGCTGCAGCAGGTTTTGGATCAGGTGTCCATTGCGCGGCATTAGGGGGCTGATCCTTTGGGTGTGGACCTGTCGTTGGTGTGTGCTACTCCTGCTTGCAGGGCTGGCCACCACGGATTAACGGAGTTCGCTGACCGGAACGTGCGTGTGCACTGCAGACATTTGTATGTTTGTGAGGACGACAGCAACACCTCGTAGATGATTCCATCATCCCCCCATCCCTGCCTGCTCTGTGTCTCCGTGAGGATTTTTAGATGTATCAACAGTTATTTCGTTTTAGAGCGCGCGCACGTCACACACACACACACACACACACACACACACACACACACACACACACACACACACACACACACACACAACACACACACACACGCGCGCGCACCCACACACACACACACACACACACACCACCGCACAGACACACACACTCACACACCACACACACCACTCACGCACACAAACACACACACACACACACACACACACCACACACACGCACACACGCACAGCCGCAGCGCACGCAACACTACGCGCGCGCGCGCGGCACGCACACTCGCATTACGCACACGCATGCACGACACAGCATCACCACACACCACATCAGGATTGTGTATTGTGTGTGTTGTGTGTGTGTGTGTGTGTGTGTGTGTGTGTGTGTGTGTGTGTGTTTAATCTGAGACAGCTGTTGGCTTACGTTCGTCACCGCCCAATATCCCTCTATCAAGTTCTCCTGTCGCCTTTGGAAAGGAAATACATGAGAGAAAGAAAATAAAAGTTTGGCTCAGTAGGTCGAGCGCCCAGGTCGAGTCAAGCGTTGCGATTTCGAATCTCGCCGGCGCCCATCACAAAAATTAGCATTTTTGCTGCCCTCGTGAATGCATCATTGTTCTGGCAGTGTACTCTTGTGTTCAATACTTCCCGCTCCTACCTGGATGCTCCCGTCTGTTGTATCACCCAAGGTGAGTGTGGACTTAAACCTGAATGTTTCTAACTAACTACCAACGATATTTCACGACAAAGACCTATTTGAGCGTTAATCGCTTAGTTTGTTGTCGTTGTGTTTGGTGGCGGTGATTCATGTGAATTATTTTGGACACAGCTGGCTCTGACATGATTATGTATTTTTCCAAAGTTATGAACCTGAACAGTTCGGTGGGTCGTCGCACAGACACTGTTCGGAAGTTCCCACCCCTGATGCCTCACATAAAAGTCGCTGAGCAATTGCTACCTGTCCATACTGTCTGAATTTGGAGGCACTAATAAGGACGATCCAGTAGCAGCAGCAGCAGTAGCAGCAGCAGCAGCAGCAGCAGCATTGTCCCTCAATCAGTGACTCTCGATGTCACGGGGTACCACAGTGAGTCAGTTCCCCCAATTTCTGACCGTGTCTGGCTCAAGGCAGGGTTTTGATAGAAGTTTGTTTTTGTCCTTTCTGAGATATTGTCCACCTGCTTCTTTCTCTGTCGCCCTAGCCAGATCTTCCCCTTCATGGTACCCTGAAGCTTGTCTGGACAGTTCATCCATCTTTGGTACCCTGATGTTCTTAACATTCTAATTAGCTCCGACTGACATTTGCCACTGTCAGCTCTTGAGTGGCCCTGTCTGTTCAACGATCTGTTGGTGCAAGGTGTCACTGGCAGTACAATGTGTGAAAATAACGTCGACGATCTTGTGGAACCATCGCTTTGCTGGCGTTGCCAAATCCTCCCTAACTCTGCAGCCAGGGCCCACGTCTCATCGACTCTAAGTCAGACATGGCAAAAGACCACTCGAATCGGAGTTCGGCTTTGACACTGTTGTTCCTGTTCTTCCACATGCCCGTTAGTTTTGCCACGCCCACTGTCGTTAGTGCAGTTCTCATCAGTGTCTCAAGGCGTTAGTTTTGCCACGCCTACTTTCGTTAGAACACTAGACCAATGATTATGTGCGGAACCTGGTCACCAACCTAGTCGGACCCCACGAACCACTTCTGGCAACCGTCAAACGACGGAAGATGGCATGGTTTGGCCACGTCATTCGTCACAACACCCTCTCCAAAACCATCCTTCAAGGTAGCGTTGAAGGAGGGCGCAGACGAGGACGGCAGAGAAAGAGCTGGTCCGAAAATATAAAGGACTGGACCAAAATGACCATGCCAGATCTCCTCACGACAGCTACAAACAGGAGCCTGGAGAGTAAAGGCGGCTGCCTCATCACGTCCTCCCAACGACCCCAGCGGTCAGGGGATGATGACTGACTGAGACTTTCGTTAGTGCAGTTCTCATCAGAGTCTCAAGTTCAGAAAAGGGTCAGGATGATTGTTTCCGGGTAGTTGAACTTTATCACAATCTTCGGTTTCCAATTATTAATAGAGATTTCCGTAGTAGTGTGATTTGGATTATTTATCATTCGCTTTTTTTTTTCAGAGTTAATCTTCGTGCCATGCTTGGATAATGCTAGCAGGAGGTCAGTCAGCTCTGCAAGTTCAACTTCTGTGCCTGCAGGTCCGTCAAAATCATCGGAGATTTATGATGGTCTGATCTCCTTTGGCGGTGCCGCTGCAGTATTCTTTCAAGGAACATTTTGAGCAGGGCAGGTGACAAAAGTCTGCCTTGCCTCATCCCACTTGATGTTGCAGAATGATTCTATTGTGCAGTGGCAAGAACAGCACTAGGGTGTTTGCTCACTGTTGTTCTCCGATTCTCATGAGGTTCTGTCCCATGTTGCATTTTTTTCTAGTAATAATCCACAAAATGGCATGTCCGGCTATGTCAAAGATGCTTTTGAAGGTAACATGCTCATGGGATGAGGGCCGGAACAGCCCGGTTGTAGAGCGCCGGACTCGTAATCTTGGTGATCCTGGGGTTGCGGGTTCGAATCTCCACCGGGCCATTTCGGTACAGGGGATTTTTCTCTCAGAGTTAACGTTCTGATTCCATTTCCCATACAGTCCTTCGAATGAGACTGTAAACCGATGTTCCGTGTGTGAACGCACGCATAATATCTTACACACACGCAAAATCCCATCACCAACTTTCGGAAGAGAAGGCCAGTTCGGCCGTTGGTATGTATGACACGTTATACATAGCATGCACCTTCCCCGAAGTTGGAGTATGGCTGCCTTAATGGCAGGATAAAAAAAAAAACGGTCATACTCACAAAACTCCACTCCCTTTGTTGGGTAGATGGGATTAACACTTGCCTGTCTACACAGGGAGTGTCCGCAGGAGTATCAGCCTGCGTACGAAAAAAAAAAAAAGAAGAAGAAAAGAGAAAGAAAAAAAAAAGCTCATGAGAAATGTTCTGCTTTTTTTTTCCCCAAAGAGATTGAAAATCTGCTCTGTAGTTTCAGTGTACACAAAAACACGGCATACTCTGTCTGTTGTTTCAACCTGTTAGGATATCACTTTAAGCATTTCTTTTTGTGAGCGGCTAACAAGGCCGTTATTACAATTGATCTGGCAATGATGGAGGGTCTCATTGGTAATGTTATATAATAAGGACTAGGTCCAAACTGT
The DNA here is from genome assembly GCA_018398815.1 of Conus ventricosus. NCBI lineage: Eukaryota > Metazoa > Mollusca > Gastropoda > Neogastropoda > Conidae > Conus > Conus ventricosus. The sequence continues at coordinate 96,200,484 of CM031598.1, read as the reverse complement.
ATACCATTTTTCCTGTCAACCAGATCCTGTTGCAGTGAGGATGTCAAAGATGTATTTCCTTTTCTTCATTAACTCTGCTGGCATGTAGTTTATCCTGGCAGCTTTTGCCGTTTTCTTCTTTCTTTCTTTCTTTTTTTGTCGATTATGACATGGCCTTGTCAAGCACCAATCCATCTCCCTTTGTCTGTTGGTTGTAAAGTTTTGCACAGTGTACCCTTTCCCGCTCTCCATGACTTTTTTCTTCTATCAGAAGCTTTCTGTTATTTTTGTCTTTAGTTGTGCTCACTTTTTCTGGTTTGTACTTTGTACGATACTTCGTCGTTTTTAATGCCTTTTTACTGTTGTTATGATTTACAAACTGTCTTCTGTCTCTGCACATTGGTCCACAATTAGCCTCTTTTCTTATATCTCTTGATATCCGTGCTGATCCCCCTTCTACTCCCTGCATCGTTTTGTCTTAAGGTTTACTTTCGCGTCCCATGGACGAGGGGTTTCAAGTGTTTTTGGTTTGTTAATATTCCAGTATTTGTCCATGTCATCACGTTGATAAACGAAGTGACTGAGAGCGGAAAATGAAGCAAAATGTAGAAAGAAAAGGAGTTAGTTACTGCCAAGGACACAGATAAACTGATTAAAGGACAAACCACAATGCATTTCGACCTTTTGGGTCTTCTTCAGGCAAAAAACAAATTATATTTAGGACAGTGAAAACAAAGAACGAGAAACCACTTATCTCTCATATTCGGCGCACAATGGTTGTTGGATGAAAAGCTTGTCCTTGGCGGTAACTAACCCCTTTTCTTTCTAAATTCGAATTTTAATCTTTGGGCTGGGAGGCTTCGTAATTTTTTCCCCACCGAAGCTGGAAGTTGAGCTGCACTAAAATGAAGTCACTTCTTACATATTTTGTTCCAGAAGAGTTCTTCTCTAGCCCTGTTGTATTCCTGATGACTGTGCATGGGGCCATAATATAGTCCAACAGTGTATGGATCACACAAGGCACGAGTCATGTCATCTTCCAGGACTTAGTTTTCAATGGTGTTGCCCCCCCCCCCCCCCCTCCCCCTCCCTTCCCGTTATAAAAACTTGGAAATCAAGGTTGCAAGGCAAGAGTTTATTAACACTAATGCAGGAGGAGGGTGTGTTGTGGAGGATAATGTCTTCCAAGAGGGAGTGGGAGTGGGAGATAGCGGGCGGGTGGTAGGAAGGGATCCAACTGTCTTTGAGAGATTGCTTGATCTACGAACATTTTTCTCTTGTGCTATACCTTCTCTCTCTCTCTCTCTCCTTTTGTTTCAGTTTCCTTTCCTGCTTGGCTGATTAAAGAACATTCTCTCTCTCTCTCTTTTTTTTTTTTTGATTGCGCCAGGGTAGGGAGGAAATAGGAGCTGGGGGCAGTGTTTGTGTGTGTGTGCGTGCGTGCGTGTGCGCGTTCATGATCCCCCCCCCCCCCCCCCCCCCCCCCCCCCCCCCCCCCCCGTACAGATTCGGGAGCGAGAGACGTCCGAGTCAGGACTGTTCAAAACCTTTGTTCTCAGTTTAGGTATAAGAATCTAGTTCGCTCCAGAGCTCGGTTCAGAGCAAAAATTGACATTTGCCAGACTGCTGTGGGCACGTCAATCATGATCAACTGAAGCTATGCCATGACGTTGCGATTTGGGGGAGGGCATGTACATGTGTAGCGAACTTAAGACTACCGAACACGTCAAAATGAGAAGTTGCGAGATTTTGAACGAAAATAGAAGCTTAGCTGTAGAATTGTCGTGCACTTTCTACTGGCAATGGAGGGGGAAAAATCGCATTTTGTTTTCGAAAAGCAAGTAAAACGGGTGTGTTTTATTTATCGATTGTTTTACTTTCTATTGTAATTGTAGGGCCAACATGATGGTTTATTGGAGAGGTGCTTCTCACAAGCGTAGTAGATCTACTTGCGTCATCGGAATATGGAAATCACAAACACACGCACACACTCTCTCTTTAAGCCATAGCAGGCATGAAGCAACTGAAAGGCAACCGTATTAATAGTCCATTCAAATATAACATGCACAGAGAGAGAGAGAGAGGGGGGTTCAAAACGTGCCAACAGTTGGAGAGGTCAGCTCAAAAGTTTTATAACCCATGCACTAAAAGGCATAACATTTACACGCACGCACAGTAATGATCGCTGCGTGTGTGTGTGTTGTGTGTGTGTGTGCAGAGTCAGATCCCTATCAGCTGTATTAATAAACTACTAGCGGGATCGCGGACTGCGCGCAGATTACTGATAATCCGTATTAATCCTCTGGCAGCTGGTTTGTCGGCACCGGTGTCTGTGGGCCCGAAAGCAAGCGAGAACAGTTGTCTGTTACGTTTAGACTAAGAGAAAAAAAAAGTCCTATGACTGAGGACTTCTGAAGCTTGTCGGCGTTCACTAAGGAGTGAACTAGCTGTCAATGGGTTGGGTACGAGAGCACACGTGCGCCGACATGTGCGTGTGTTTGTGTTGCGTGCGTTTGTGTGTCTGTGAGTGTGTGGTGGTGTGTGTGTGCGAGCGTCGTGTGTGTGTGTGTGTGTGTGTGTGTGCGTGCGCGAGTCCATGACTGAGGACTTCGGAAGCTTGTCGGTGTCACTAAGGAGTCAATTGTCAGTGGGTCGGGTGTGAGTGCACACGTGCGCTGACATGTGCGTGTTTGTGTGTGGTGCGTGCGCACGCACGCGTGCGTTTGTGTGTGTGCGCGCGAGTCCCATGACCGACTTCTGAAGCTTGTCGTTTCATGTGTGCGTAGCGTGGTGTGTATGCGTGCGTGCATGTGCACACGTGCGCTGACATGTGCGTGTGTTTGTGTGTGCGTGCGACGCACGCACGCACGCTGATGTGTGTGTGTGTGTGTGTGTGTGTATTGCATGCTGTGTGTCCCGTGACCGAGGACTTCTGAAGCTTGTGGGTTTCAGTAAGGAGTGAACTGTCAGTGGGTTGGGTGAAAGAGCACACTGCGCTGACGTGTGCGCGTGCATGTGTATGTGTACGCACGTGTTTGTGTGCGTGTTGTGTTGGTGTGCGTATGTGTTTGTGTGTCATGACTGAGGACTTCTGAAGCTTGTCGGTGTCACTCGGGAGTGAACTCTCAGTGGGTTGGGTGCAAGAGCACATGCGCTAATGCGCGCGTGGGTGTGTGTCTCAGTGTGTGCGCGCGTGCGTGTGTGTGTGCGCTGCCGCACGCATCAAGGTGCGTGGGTGCGGGCGAGTGTCACTGCGTTTGTTTGTAGTTATTCCGATTCTATTGCTTGTCCTTCACACATAAACAGGAGTGAAAGGATGAAATTTCAAGTTCGTGAATGCCTAAATAGATGCTAACAGTCAATGGCATGTTGTGTCCATGTCTGAATGCACATTCGAGTCTCTCTCTTCCTGTATGTTATATTTGAATGGACTCGTGATACGGCTGCCTTTACACTCCAGGCTGTGGCTGAAATGGTCATCCCCTACCCACCGAACGCGCAAACGGCAGCGACAATAATTCTCAAACAGGTTATCGGGCGGTGTCATGTAAACACATGAACTAAAATTTGATCAGTCAGTTACGCCTTAACAAGTTGATTAAGGACTAATAATGGATATGGTGGTGGGTATAGGACAATAGTGTTCAAGTGTTTCTTCCTTTTCTCTCTTTGACTTTGGTGTGTCATGACCACACCTCATAAGAACCCGTGTCTTTTGTAGTATTTGAGCGTTCATGTAAAAAAAAAACAACTCATAACGAAAACCACAGAAAGACTCTTTTAGGTACAGTGCAAGAGTGACTGTCACTGTGTTGTTATTCCAAGTACGATGGTCTAACCGCTATTGCACAGGCCCGTGTTGTCGCAACTCCGTTGTTGCCGCACTATTGCCGCAACCAGTTGACATCTCCGATAAAGCAGTTCTGGTGCCGATTAGGCGCGGCAAAACGCCACGCATAGCGGTGTTACGCAGTCTTTCTATCGGCATCATATCAACCAGCTGAGAGGACAGAATCCCTGGTTGATTCAGAAGTTGAATCGAGTCCTTCGATTAAGGATAAAACCACCAGCGCACACTCCTACGGGTCGTGACACTGTAACGAATCCACTGATGTGCCTTTTCTAGATGCAACCCCAACCCGCCTGCAATAAGGAACACTGACAGTGGTTACTCTCAATGCTGTATTTGATCTTGTACATGCCTCAAGATTTCCGATTGTGAACCAGTGCACTGTGCCTGCTTAGCAGATGTGGCATGGTCTATGCAGACTACTCTAATCTGCGTGCAGTGACGCCTTCTTGATAGAACACAGACTCTAGATTCAATTTCTGAACCGCATTACACATTTCAACCATTCATAGTAAATTACCTGTTCGATGCCCAAGTAAAAGCTGATTCAATCACAATTTACACATAGAGGATATTTCTGATCCAAGTTTTTAAAAAAAAGCCCAGCTTGACAACATCAGAGATGATTATATTTAGTTTCTTGTTCATTGGCCCAAAACACACGACTTTGAGAACGCTGAAATGATAAAAAAAAAAGGCCATTTTGCTCCTGTGATGAATGCTACTTATAGCACTGGTTGACCTGGCGCATATGCAGCAGGCATGAGGCGCAAGGAACAAACAAGGAAACTTCCCTAAAGGAAGTTGCACATTTGCCCAAATAGAACAAAAAATCCTGTGTCCCTCCTGCCTGTATGAGCTAAGTGAACTGGTGCCATCAGCAGCAGGAAGTATGGATTATGGGCATGTAACTGTTTCACCAGGGAAGCAAAACTTGCTTTCTTGTTTATTATTTACTGAATAGGTCTCCCCACTTTATGAAATATTTATTTGGAGAAACACGACACGATGAATGAACTAGTTAAGCACATCTTGTTTTCTGTGGGATGAAAAAAAAAATGGAAATGAACAAAGGTCAAATTGTGACATTGATGTATGATTGTCTTTGATGTTAACCCATTTCTGTGTTGTGTCCCTGTCTAGTGCAGATTAAATCACGTGTTACCGAACATTAATGCAAACTAGCTGCCAAAATTGCTCAGGCATCAAAGTAGTCTCCCTTGAACTGGCACACAGCATCGCGTCGTGTCTTTTACACAGTTTATTTGGTATGTTAAACGAATACACACAGAATTAAAGGAAGGTTAGTGAACACTGTTTTCTGACCGCCAACAGCATTAAAAACAACAACAACAACTGGAAGGGGATTCAGGATAACACAGACTGCCATCATGAGAACAAATCTTGGATCTGCCTTTTAATTCAATGAATGAAAAGAACATTCTTTTTCCGCCGGGGGAAGTAATAGTTGGTACGGATTGAGAAGTTACTTCCTATTCCCTTTTCTTTTCAAGAGAACACGCAAATCATGAATGTCAAAGAAATTGCTCATACCACTGGAAACACTGATATTCCAAGAAAATATATCACTTTGTAGACAGTTACCAATTTGCAACAGTTAACTCTCAGTGTTTGTATCAAATGCAAAAATTGTAATAATTTCATTAGTAGTGTGAACTGACCTACAATCCCCCCTCCCTGGATCTGGATGTTCCAAATGGATCAGATTAAAATTTAATTGATTCGTCCCTGGGAGACCTTATTCTTCCAGTTTCCTTAAAAAAAAAAACAACAAAACCCTGAAGAAAATATGCAGAATGTCATAAACTTGTCCTGTTGTAAAAATCCATCTTCTGACCACATTTAGGTTCAGTTGTTTTGCATAATCCTCCTGCATACAGATAATCAAACCAACTAACCATGACCCAGGTGAAAACAAAACCTCTCTGGTGAACATGCAGGTGTAAATGTTTTATGTATTCTAAGATACCTAGATGGATACTGTGTTGCAAATATCATGCATAAGAGTGTGAACTGCAACACGTACAGAATCCTTCATAATTAAGACCTCCACCATTACAGAGCTTAAACCAAAAGCTTTTTTTTTTAAATGACGTTACAAAACATAATACTGGTCAACAAAGTCAGTTCAACAACTTTCACTTCTATTGCTAATAAATAATACTTCTTCAAAAAACAATGTTCACAACAAGAGAAGGCAATTCCTATCAACATGCGACATCTCCAATAAACAACCCACAATGATAAGAAAAGGTACTTAGTTACTTTTTTCATGTCGTATGTTCAATAACCAAGTGTTGGCATTTGCAAGATCATATATCAATCAACCCATCTATATGTATTTATTAATCTGTCTATCCATATTCTTTTCATAAAAAAAGGTCTTCACTGAGGATGATAAACCAGAACATTGGAATACAATCTGACCACAGTATTCTTACAGGAATGCAATGTTTTTACCCAAGGTGTGTGTGTGTGTGTGTGTGTGTGTGTGTGTGTGTGTGTGTGTGTGTGTTCTGCCTATCTTCTGTGACCCCAGTGGCACTACTCCCACATGCACTTCAGCCTCCCTGCACAGCACATCCAGATCTGTTCCTCCATAACCTCACCACCAGCAGTCCTAAGGAAGCCATCAAGGCGTCATGAGAAAACCCATCAGAGGAGACAGTGTACGGCTGCCGAGTGGTTTAGTGATGATCAATGGCGCCTGCTGTGACCCAATGCACACAGGACACCATTGACAAAGCCCCCTACTAACACTGTTTGTTTTGTAGTGGAGCTACTGTGAGCGAGTCTCCCCCTCTGGAGGGCGCCACCAGATCCATCCAATGACAGTCACCATGAACTTGCCGATACTGACCCATCTGACAAAAACTCAAGAAGTGTGGAGGTGGAGAGGGAAACTGAAAAAACTGAAGTCACCATGTGAGCAAGGCATCAAGGGCCACAGAATGTTAAGTCCTCTCCACCCCCCATGGATCAATGGAATGTGGATGATGAAGGCGATACTTGGTAAGTTCCAGTCTGATCAGAGACTACACGAGACGGCCATATTCCACTCTTTTCAAAGTTTATCCTGGCGTCAGCCCAGACCGAAAGATACATGCTTCAAGCGCTGATCAGGAAATCTGAGCACAAATTCTCAAAACACATCCTTAAGTGGTTGAAACTTAATTTTATGGTTTCAGTCTTCCATTTGAGCCCATTGCACAGTCATCTCCGTGTAGCAGCTGGCCGGGGCAGAAAATCCCATCACTAAATGCCCCTGATGGAAATCAAACTCACCATCTCCCAGCCAGTAAGTCCATTACGCAAACCACTGCACCACAGCAGGTGAGTGTCAAGTTTTTGACAGAATGCACCATGTGGTGCAATGTTTACACCTGAAAGCGGTACTTTACACCTGAGTGCATTATTCAGTGCAATGTTTACACCTTGAACCAGTACTATACACCTGAGTGTACTATTTAGTGCAATGTTTACACCTGAAAGCAGAACTATGCACCGGAGTGCAGAATTTAGTGCAATGTTTACACCTGAAAACGGTACCAAGTGTCAACTTTTCACCACAGTGCAATGTTTACACCTGAAAACAGTACCAAGTGTCGACTTTTCACCACAGTGCAATGTTTACACCTGAAAACAGTACCAAGTGTCGACTTTTCACCACAGTGCAGTGTTTACACCTGAAACATACAGTGTCGACTTTTCACACAGTGCAGTGTTACACCTGAAAACAGTACCAAGTGTCGACTTTTCACCACAGTGCAGTGTTTACACCTGAAAACAGTACCAAGTGTCGACTTTTCACCACAGTGCAGTGTTTACACCTGAAAACAGTGCCAAGTGTCGACTTTCACCACAGTGCAGTGTTTACACCTGAAAACAGTGCCAAGTGTCGACTTTTCACCACAGTGCAGTGTTTACACCTGAAAACAGTGCCAAGTGTCGACTTTTCACCACAGTGCAGTGTTTACACCTGAAAACAGTACCAAGTGTCGACTCTTCACCACAGTGCAGTGTTTACACCTGAAAACAGTACCAAGTGTCGACTCTTCACCACAGTGCAATGTTTACACCTGAAAACAGTGCCAAGTGTCGACTTTTCACCACAGTGCAGTGTTTACACCTGAAAACAGTGCCAAGTGTCGACTTTTCACCACAGTGCAGTGTTTACACCTGAAAACAGTGCCAAGTGTCGACTTTTCACCACAGTGCAGTGTTTTCAGCAGAGCCCAGTGTTTACACCAGAGTGTAATGTTTCCGCTTGACAGCAGTGGAGTGCTTTCTACCACGTGCAGTGTTCCAACTTAAGTGCAATGTCTTCTCACCAAAGGGCAATGTTCTCCCCTGAAAGCAGACCTACCACCTGTGTAATGTTTTCACCAGCGAGTAGTACTTTCATCCTATTGCAGTGTTTCATCAAAGTGCACAGTCCTCACCCGTGTCTTGTGTCTTGCACAGTTCTCACCTACGTGCAGAGCATTCACCTGTGTCATGTGTAGTGTACAGAGTACTCACTTACAAGCAGAGTTCTCAGCTGTGTCTTGTGCCGAGTTCTCACTCAACTGCACACCTGTATCTTGTGCAGTGTGCTGAATTCTTACCTACGTACACAGTCCTCACCTGTGTTGTGTGCAGATTTTTCACCTGTGCAATCTGAATATAATGATTCGCATGAGTGCTCTCCTGTATCAGATTTTAAAAAATACAAAAGAGATATAAAAACGATTTGTCAATAATTCAATGCTTCTGCTGCACTGTGTCATGTTAAAACCATTCCAACATTAAATCTGTGAAATCAGCAAGCTTAACAAACAACATGACTGTCATAGGCTCTCTTGCATATCTCAGTTCAACATAGTATTTGTTCCAAACTTGCAAGTTAATTTTTACAGGATTCATTTACACCATTAAAATCAAAACAAAACAAAAAAACAAGAACTTACATGTTCACAAGTGTTCAGTTTGAAGGATATTTAATTAGACTAGTGGTAAATTAAATATTTTGTGACAAAAAACATGTTTAACAATTTAAATCTACGTCTGAATTGAAAAAAGAAAAGACAAAGGATAAATTAGCCTGGAGTCTTTACACTTTACGCATTAGAATAAAAAATTACATATTACACAGTAAATAATACATGCATCGGAGTATTACTTTCTTCTAATACAATGTTGTCTCCATATATATATATATATATATATATAATAATATATATATATATATATATATATATCCATGAAACTTGACCATTCTTTTCATGCTTGAAATAGCCAGAAAATAAAAGCCATTATTCTTTCATTTTAAACAAAGAACCAAAACAGATGGGAAAAAAATCAAGTCTGTGTGTCTACAAAACATTTGGGTTTTTTAAACATATCAAACATACAATTGTTTCTTTCAAAATGCATGAGAGAGAGAGGAGAGAGAGAGGAGAGAGAGAGAGAGAGAGAGAGAGAGAGGAGTGAGAGAGAGAGAGAGAGAGAGAGAGTGAGAGAGAGAGAGCAACCAGAAAACAAAAACCACACCAATTCAGATATCACATAAAAGCAAAGGCTGCACTCCATAAATAAATGCACCGAGATCTTGATAAATGAATCAAGTATCTATTAGACAGGCACTACTGGATTGTTCCCTGAATTCTTCTTGTGTCTACAAGTTTATTCCCCTTCCTTTCTTTCACATGCCCAACATTTGATCTCTGTTCAGTTGAATGTTAATATCCAGTTCAAATTTATGCTGTGCTTCAAAATGCTTACATGGATTACATGGCATTTTGGTGCACATTAGAATCTGTGGGACGTGACCAAACTCTCTGAATCTCATGCAGCTGCCTCTTTCCTTTTTCCAGCGAAATCTACAGCCTGCCATAAAGTGCAGTGCAACTGTGACCTTTACATTCTTTTTAAGGACAGTGCCATTAATTGCCAATCAACCAATCAAGATCTCAGCTGCCCATCCACCCTCAGTTTTAATGGTGAACAAACAATTTAAGGACAACCAGCCGCCGTGGCGAAGTGGTTAGCGTCGCGGACTCCCGGCTGGGAGGTCGTGGGTTCGAATCCCATCAGAGTCATGTGGGTTTTTTCTGCCCCGACGGCTCCTACCCAAGTTGAGTTTGCTGCGGACTCAGTTGGGAAGACTGGGACCACACAGTCGAGTTTCATCCACTTAATGGATGCGTTTCTGAGTGTTGCTCAAATTTCCTGACCAACACTGCAGGTGCCTGTATCTCTCGGGCCTGGTTGACGCCAGGATATATTATGAAAGGAAGCGTAGAGTACAGCCCTGTCATGTAGTCTCAGACCGAAATGGAAATCCGTAGCATCATCTTAATCATCCTCATTCCCATTGATCAGCATTAAAAAAAAAAAAAAAAAAAATTAAAAAAAAACAAAAACAATTTAAGGACAGCACCATTAACTGCCAATCAATCAGTTGCCAATGAAGATCTCAGCTGCCCATCCACCCTCAGTTTCAATGGTGGACAAACAATGAACCGTTTTGTCCAACAAATTCATGATCTTACATCTTTCTTGTCTTTGACATGCCAGTTTCCATTCAAGCAGCTTTTTTCTACAGAAAATTCTTGCCAGTAGATTGCACCTATGATTGCAAGACACATTTCTCTTTTCTTTCCCGTTTTCTGATTACTTACAAAGATCAACGCAGCCTTTTTGCCGACTCAAAAATCATTTAACCGTCAATGCCATATTGGATGTGGCTACCTTTTGGACAAGGATTTGATGCCACTGAATGGTTTGATTGACCATTCTCTGACCCTAACCAGTCCTTTTTTTCATACACACCTCAATTAAGTTGGTTTTGTTTGTTACCTTACGATTCTATGTGCTAGCACATCTTTATACACAGAGAAATTCGCCGTTTTCTTTGCTTTCAGCAAGACCACTCAAAACAAACAAACAACAAAAATAAAACAGGGTGGGAGGAAACAAAGAAAATTCAGGAGGAGGTGGTGGAGGAGGGGTAGTGAAGTTTCTTACTTATTTTGATACGACCTGCTGTTTCTGTCTTCTGAAGTTAGGATAATGCGACATGAAAGTCAAGACGCACTGCTATCAGTCATGCCCTCTTTCACACAGACAGCATCACGTTATTCAGCCGATGCAGGTTGACTTTTACACCGAACGGAAAGTCTGGTTACTGTCTTCAACACACTTCTCATCCAGTTGCAAACACAAACCTGTTGCTTGGCTGCCTTGAAGAAAACAGAAAAACCTGAGTTGGAAAAAAAAATAAAAAAAATCCAAAATTTCAACGGCAGCAACAATGTACATTCAGCGACCTGAAGAAGTTGTACAAGGGAGATAAACATTAAAAACTGATCCTGACCGAGAACAATTTTATAATAAAGTAAAGGATGTGTGAACCATTATGGCTATGAAGAGTTATCAGGTAAGTTGCCTTGGACAATGGCCATCTTATTACAAGTTATCTCGTAGATCATCCGAGCAATTTGATCTGCTTCCTTTGGGGTAGCAGACAAAGGGTAGGATAGTTGGGAGAAAAAGGCGACTGAATCCAGCCGTGTCAATCACACTGAATGCGCTACTACTACAGGGAGGGCTTGTGCATGCCACAAAGTGGGGGAAACGGACAGCAAGCATTGTAAGCTCTGAAAAGGCAAGAGCAAAAACCTGATAGAAACGTCCTGTCCAGTATTTGGTAACAGAACGAAACAAAGATGATTCAGCTATGTGCTTGGTCAGAAGAAGAGAGGTGTGTGTTCTTGTGCATGTCTGTATTGCGTTCACCACAAATACTTGTAGCCCGATGGAGCTAGCAGTCTGGCTGCGGCTTGGAAAGAGTTGGACATGGTACAAACTGCAAACTGATCTTTCATTGATTGATACGCAACAGACTTGCTGCCTGTTCTCCCACATTAGTAGCTACTGTTTTCACCTAGGGGCACGTATTACATATATAATTGCATTTCTGCTTCATTGTGTGCGGGAGTCTTTTTTTCTTCTTTCATTTGTCCGTTTTCATTCGTAACATCACCTAGTCTGACATCCAGGTTTTTCTTTCTTTCATTTATCTGTGTTTACTTCGATACATCACTTAGTCTGACAGGCAGACAGCCTGATATGGCTTCAACAGTCGGCTGGGCTATAACCACCATGACAGGCAGACATGGCTTATGTCTATGTCTCCTTCTTCCAAGCATTTCGCATAAGACTGAACTGATGTAGCGCGTTCATTTCAAATATCTCCTACAATATAATGTTAACAGTTTTGATAAAGTGTCACAGTCTGCTCAAGTGTCACAGTCTGCTCACAAGATCAAATAAATTCTAAACATAAAGTTATATACAGTTCAAATATAAATGGAAAAAAAAAATTGTCATGACAACTACTCAAAACATTGTTGTGTTTCTCCAACAATGCAATCACAGACAAGTCACAGCATTGCAAAACACTTTACTTTCAAAAAAAAATTACAATGTTATCAATAAATTTTTTAAATACATATTTTCAGAACATTCACATGTGTCATTTAACGAAAATATATCAAATATAAAAACAAGAAATAGATGCCAAATATATCAATGTCGATCTGTTTAGAGAAAATGCTTAACATAATAATATCACTATATATCAAGAATTGTCTTCGAGCACTCAAAAGACTCATAACACTAAACACACTCAGAAACTGGTACTAACCCTGTCATCAAGCAAAAGCAAGAGTTTGATCCAACATGAGTAAATGCTTGTGTACACAGGTGAATTTCCACAAGTACAAATTCAAGACAATTGACTACATGAAGATTATAAAATTCATCTACACAAGCGAGTATATTCTCCAGCATCTTCAATGATGAATGTTTTCAAATTACATGATTCAGTCCAGTCTAACAATTCCCCCTCAAAATATAAAAATAATGTAAACTTGAAAAATATAGCGCAATGACACAGGGATGGTAAAAACCTGGAATTGGATGTGCGAACCAGCCACCTGCAAATTGCACATACTTCCTCACAATCTTATTCAAAGCAAGGGAACAAGTATACCAACAAAAAAAAGAGCAAAAAACAAAAATAACTGGTTGAAAATATTTTAGCTGTCATCACAAAAGAAGCAGGTTGCTGTCACAAATGAAGATGCTGCCATCTTCGAAAGTACTGTAACATATATGACCCTCTGATCTGTTACAAACATTAATACCGCAAATTGTACAAATCAATAAAATACTGAACAACAACAGTATAAACACAGCATACATAAACAAAACCAGGCTAAACACATTTATTTCATGAAAAAAGAAGAACAAAGCCAGCAAGACTAAGAATCCGCCATCCTGTGAAGAGGCAAGACCAGACTGGAGACTCAGGCAATTCCAAATTTGTAAATGGTGGTCTGTCTGTAGGTCTCATTTGGTCTCAGAATGACATTGGGGAAAGATGGCTGAAACAAAGAAAATTCAACATCATGCAGCATGTTTATTGTAATTTTGTCTATTGAAACCGTACACTAAAAAGCATACAAATTCCTCTGAGAAACCCTGGACATAAACATGACAGCTAACATTAAGTCAAAAGGCCTATTGATCAGGAGAACTTCTTGCTCCCAAACTTCGAAGAAACCGAATAGGTTTTCACACCATAATCAAAATTTTAGGAGTGTCCCCCCCCCCCCCCCCCCCCCCCCAAATTCTTTCGTTTTGTTACATTTTTCAGATTAAAATTTCTGGCAACCGTTTATTATCAGAATGATGTGGTTTCATTTACAAAAAGAAAAATGACATGAATGTTTGCCTGAATGACTTAAGTGTCAACTTACACATTTTGCATTTCTCATATGGCCAGTCTAAGCTCTCTATTGACTGGTTGGTGACTGAGAATTGCCTGAATCACATTAAAGAAAGTGACTTTTCAGAGTCCAACCAGGCTGACAACATACAATTTCCACAACATTTCCATCACTTTTCATTTATGCCATTTTGTGCAATTTCCACCATGACATATTAGCTATTTTCACACACAAAATGTATTCCTACTGTCATCAAAATGTCACTTTCATTTAAACCTGTATTGGGCTTAACATTCACATGTTTTTGCACACCATAACACAGTAACCCACATTTCCTGAAGGGTTTACTTTCAATTCCAAAACGTGGATCATTAAATGCCACAACTTTCCACCATTTCTATGACCTGGTGACCCTTTTGAGGGAAGCAATCTGCCAATACCACTCTAAGCCAAATGCTAACCCGGAGAATCTACTGTCTCCATCCTCTGTCTTTCCTTCAACCCACTGCCAACCTGTCATTACTGGTAACTATTGTTCTGCTTTATACTATCTGATGTGCAGAAGATAGAGAACTGAGTTTGTACAATAGGTGCCCAGGACAGGCTTGAAACATGAGAGAATACCTCAGAAATGTACCCGTATCATGTCCTTCTAAAAGAATTCACTCCTAAAAAAAATTGACTAGAGTAACCGAGTCTGCTCAACAATTTAAAATCTTTCAGGTCACCTATAAATGATAAAGGGTGAGAGCACTAGCTATGTTTTTATGAAGTCTGGGAGGAAAATTTGTTCCCATATTTTTCGCGTTGTGATCATCCTGAAAACATTCAATCATCATTTTTCATATCTTTGCTTTCTACACCCATTATAAAAACCTCTGTCCAGAAACTAGACTTGTTTTGGTTCTCAGTCCGCTCGAACTGTTTTGCATTAGCATTTGGTAACATTGTTTTTTCCACAATAGCAAACATAAAACCTTCATCATGTAATTCAATTTTTTTTCTCTTGATGGAGTAAGTATAATAAAATCCACATAAAAATGAACCAATTCTGCATGTCAAGCATGTTCATCATGTTTAAACCAATATTATAAGTGGAATTATGAACAACTAACCATCTGACTTTTTCAAAAGCAAATGAAACAAACTGCGGCGTTACTGAAACACGACAAAAAAGCAGAAGAGCACACAAAACAAAATGTGAAGTAACGACGATTTATTGCACGACACAAAACAGGACAAGAAATTTTCGGCAAAATGCCTTCCTCAGCGACAAACAAAAAAAAAAGTACAGACATAAACATGCACAATACTGCCCTTGTGAAGTCAAAGTGGTGAGTGAAGTAGACAGAGGGACAGTGGAAGGGAGGGTGAGTAGAGTTCAAGAAATAGGGCACGAGGAAAGAGGGTAGAGTAAAGTGAGGAGGAGGAAAAGGAGAAAGGGAGAGAGAGAGGGGGGTGGGGGGAGAAAAAAGAGGGGAGAGATAGAGAGAGAGTGGAAGGAGAGGAAGAGTGGAGAATGAGAGAGAGAAGAGGAGGGGAAGGAGAGTGAGTGGAGGGGGAGGGTGTGATGGTATGTAGTGGGTGTGTTGCAAATGAATGAAATGAACAAGAGAAAGCACAATAAATAAGATACAATATACTTGAAAAAGCATTTTAAATGACAAGGGGTGGAGGGGGGAAAGAGAGGGGAGAGACAGAGAGAGAGAATGGAAGTAGAGGAAGAGTGGAGAATGAGAGAGAGAAGAGGAGGGGAAGGAGAGTGAGTGGAGGGGAGGGGGATGGTATGTAGTGGGTGTGTTGCATATGAATGAAATGAACAAGAGAAACCACAATAAATAAGATACAATAAACTCGAAAAAGCATTTAAATGACAGGGGGGGGGGGGGGGGGGGGGGGGGGGGGGGGGGGGGGGGGGGGGAGGGGAGTCAGCCGCAAGCATCCGACCCAAGTCTGACCCAAGGGAGGTTGCCCTACCCAAGCACCAGGGGGAGAGGGAAAACGGGAGGACCCCGAGAAAAAACCCACTAGCCAGATGCAGCTAAGAGCTGCAAGGCTCCCACCCCCCCCCCCCCCCCCCCCCCCCCCCACCACACCACACACACACAAAAAAAAACTTGCCCGCGGCAAAACCACACACACACACACACAAGTGCGGGCGCGCGCCATGAAAAAACACGTACGCACTCATATACACGCCAATAAGTGCACACATTGGGGGGGAGGGGGGGGGGTAATAACAGTGGGGAATAAATGGGTAACTGTGACGCGCTCTGTCCAAGCCGAGCTTGCAGCTTTCCTCAGAGGGTCAAACAGAGGCGCGTTGTAAGCGGCGAGTCGCGCGAGATGTCTCGCAGCGAGATCGGCGAGCGAGAGCTGCGGCTTTGCAACGGGCAAACAGCAGGCGAGACGGAAGTGGATTTATCCAATATGGCGTCGCCCGACAGAGCTTGTTTGAAGCGTGTCTTATTGTTGGAGTTTCTTGACGATTCTGACATAGAAGCAGCTGCAAGTGCCATCGGAATGAAACTCAGACGCCATTCCCAGTGCTTACGGAAGGACTAAAGTGTGTTCCAATAAATTGAATTATAATAAAGCAATGCAAGCTGTTTATGCATGCTCCCATATGTTACAAAGGAAACTGGAACTATGGCACCTAGCCCATGGTTACTCGTTTGGCTTGATATCACCATCATCATCAAATATAATGTTAGGATCTGTGCATCATCATAATGATGACCATGTTCAAAAGCTGAATGCCCATGCTCTAGTCTTCAAACAGGTGTTGTAAGGAATAGCCATCTATCGCTATCCGCAATTCTATAATGTGTCGATTCATTGGTCCCAAGACCACAGTATTACAGATGGGACTTAACATTGAGGGTTCCCTGGGTTCGAAGAAAGCAGACCATGATACCACAACATAATGTCAGCTTTTGAAGGATTGGCAATTTATTTCACAAAAGTTTTGATCTGAAAAACGTCGATATTTTGGGATAGGCAGAAATTGGGGTTTTGGTGGTGTAAGAGGGGGTAGTTTATGGGTGTGTCCAGAGTATTCCACCCATGTTCTGAAGAAAGACTGCATGTGCCAAAAGTTAAGCTGTTGGCAGAACAATAATTGCGAGTGGCCCCCCCCCACAGCGCATTATCAGTAGCTGCTCAGTTCATTTGTTCATAATCACATACCAATCGTACATAACAATATGTTGGAAACTGAATAAGACGACACCCCTAGAGTCCATAAGTGGTGATAACTAATTAGCAAGGTCACACGCATTATACAGCGAATCGAAATTCGATGGGCCATGACCAAGCAAGGTATTGCTGAAATAACAAACGTGGATTAAAAAAATAACAGGCATGTTGACTTAACAGTTTCCACATGAATAGGCTTTTCAAGGTGCTGAATATAGTGCAAATACTGAAAAAAGGCAAGCTATTCTTAACACATTGTAACTGACAAGTAAGAAAAATTGCAAGATTATTACATAGGGAGGGGGGGGGGGGGGGGGGAGGTGGAGGGGTGTGGGGGAAGTGAGGGGGGTGTGTGTGGGGGTTGGAGGTGTGGTGGGGTAGGAGGAAGGGAGTGGTGTGCGGTATGGAGGAGGGGGGTGTGTTGGGAGTGTGGGGTTTGGGGGGTGTTTGCGGTTGTTGGAGGGGAGGGGAGGGGGGGGTGTTGTGAGGTGGGGCGGGAGGGGGGGTGGTGGGGGGGAGGGAGAGTGGAGTGGGGTGGGGTGAGGGGGAGGTGAGGGGTGGGGTAGGGGAGTGGGAGGGGGAGGGGGGGGTGGTAGGGATTGTGGGGTGAGGAGGAGTTGGGGGGGTGGGGAGGGGGGGGGGGGGAGTGGAGTGGGGAGTGGAGGGGGGGGGGGGGGGAGGGGGAGAGGGGGGTGGGGGAGGGGGGGGGGGTGGGAAGGTGAAGGGGGGGGGGGGGGGGGGAGGGGTGGGGGAGAGGTGGGGGGGGGTGGAAGGTGGGGGTGGGAGGTGGGAGGGTGGGGGGGGGGGAGGGGGGGGAGGGTGGGGGGGGGGGGGGGGGGGGGGGGGGGGTTAGGGGGGGAGAGGGAGGGGGAAGGGCAGGGGGGGGGGGGGGGAGGGGGGGGGGTGTAGTGGGGGTGGGGGAGTGAGAGAGAGGGGGGGGGGGAGGGGGGAGAGGAGGGGGAGGGAGGGGGGGGGGGGGGGGGGGGAGGGGGAGGGGGGGAGGGGGGGGGGGGGGGGGGGGGGTGGGGGGGGGGGGTGGGGAGGGGGGGGAGGAAGGGGGCGGGGGGGGGGGGTGGGGGGAGAGGGAGTGGGGGGGGGGAGAGGCGGTGGGAGGATGGGGGGGTGGGGGGAGGGGGGGGGGGGCAGGGGAGAGGGGGGAGGGGGGGGGGGAGGGGGAGGGGGGGGGGGAGGGGGGGGGGAGGATGAGGGGAGGGGAGGGGGAGGGGGGGGGGAAGAGGGGGGGGGGGGGGGGGGGGGGGGGGAGGGGGGGGGGGGGTAGGGGGAGGGGGGGGGGAGAGGGGGGGGGTGGGGGGGGGGGGGGGGGGGGGGAGGGGGAGGGGGGGAGGGGGGGAGGGGGGGGGGAGGAGGGGGGGGGGGGGGAGGGGGGGGGGGGGGAGGGGGGGGGGGGGTGGGAGGGGGGGGGGGGGGGGGGGGGGGGAGGGGGGGGGGGAGAGGGGGGGGAGGGGGGGGGAGGAGGAAGGGGGGGGGGGGGGGTGGGGGAGGAGGGGGGGGGGGGAGGGAGGGGGGGGGGGGGGGAGGGGGGGAGGGTAGGGGGGGGGGGGGGGGGGGGGGGGAAGGGGGGGGGGGGAGGGGGGGGGGGGGGGGGGGGGGAGGGGAGGGGGGGGGGGGAGGGGGGGGGGGGGGGGGGGGGAGAGGTGGGGGGGGGGGGAGGGGGGGGGGGGGGGGGGGAAGGGGGGGAAGGGGGGGGCAGAGGGGGGGGGGGGGGGGGGGGGGGTGGAGGGGGGCAGGGTGGGGGGGGGGAGGAGGAGGGGGGGGGGAGGAGGGGAAGGGGGGGGGGGGGGAAGGAGTGAAGGGGGGAGAGGGGGGGGAGGGGGGGAGGGGGGGGGAGGGGGGGGGGGGGGAGGGGTATGGGGGGGGGGAGGGGGGGGGGGGGGAGGGGGGGGGAGGAGGGGGGGGGGGGGGGGGGGGGAGGGGGGGGGGAGTGGGGGGGGGGGGGGGTGGGGGTGGGGGGGGGGGGTGGGGGGTGGAGAGGGGGGGGGGGGGGTAGGGGGGGGGGGGGGGGGGGGGGTGGGGAGGGGGGGGGGGGGGGGGGGGGGAGGGGGGGGGGGGGGGGGGAGGGGGGGGGGGGGGGGGGGGAGGGGGGGGGGGGGGGGGGGGAGGGGGGGGGGGGGGGGGGGGGGGGGGTGGAGGAGGAGGAGGGGGGGGAGGGAGGGAGAGGGGGGGAGGGGGGGGGGGGGGGGGGGGGGAGGGGGGGGGGAGGGAGGGGGGAGGGAGGGGAGGAGGGGGGGGGGGGGGGGAGAGTGGGGGGGGGGGGGGGGGGGGGGGGGGGGGGGGGAGGGGTAGGGGGGGGGGTGGGGGGGGGGGGGGGGGTGGGGGGGAGGGAGGGGGGGAGGGAGGGGGGGGGTGAGGGGGGGGGAGGAGGGGGGGAGGGGGGGGGGTCGGAGGGGAGAGGGGGGGGGGGGGGGGGAGGGGGGGGGGGAGGGGGAGGGGGGTTAGGGGGAGAGGGGGGGAGGGGGGGGTGGGGGGGGGGGGGGGGGGGATGAGGGGGGGGGGGGGGGGTGGGGGGGGGGGGGGGGGGGGGGGGGGGGGGAGGGGGGGGGGGGGGGGGGGGGGGGGGGGGAGGTAGGGGGGGGGGGGGGGGGGGGGGGAGGGGAGGGGAGGGGGGAGGGGGGGGGAGGGGGGGTGGGGGGGGGGGGGGGGGGGGGGGGGGGGGGGGGGGGGGGGGGGGGGGGGGGGGGGGGGGGGGGGGGGGGGTGAGGGGGGGGGGATGTGGGAGGGGGGGGGGGGGGGGGAAGGGGGATGGGGGGGAGGGTGGGGGGGGGGGGGGGAGGGGGAGGGGGGGGGGGGGGAGGGAGGGGGGTAGGGGGGGGGGGAGGGGGAGGGGGGTGGGGGAGGGTGGGGGGGGGGGGGGGGGGAGGGGGGGGGGGGGAGAGGGTGGGGGGGGGTGGGGGGGGGGGGGGGGGGGGGGGGGCGGGGGGGGGGAGGGTGAGGGGGGAGGGGAGGAGGGGGGGGGGGGGGGGGGGGGGGGGGGGTGAGGGGGGGGGGAGAGAGGGAGGGGGGAAGGGGGGGGGGGTCGGGGTGGGGGAAGGGGGGGGAGGGGGGGGAGGGGGGGGGGGAGGGGGGAGAGGAGGGGGGGGGGGGGAGGGGGGGGGGGGGGGGGGGAGGGGAGGGGGGGGGGGGGGGGGGGGGGGGGGGGGGGGGGGGGGGGGGGGGGGTGGTGTGGAGGAGGGTGGGGGGGGGGGTGTGGGGGGGGGGGAGGGGGGGGTAAGGGCAGGGAGGGGGGGGGGAGGTATGGGTGAGGTTGGGAGGGGTCTAGGGGTGGTGGTGGGTGGTGGTAGGTGGGTGGGGGGGAGGGGGGTGGGGGGGTAGGTGGGAGGTGGGGGGGGGGGGGAGGGAGGGGGGAGTGTGGTGGCGGGGGGTGGGGGAGAGGAGGGGTGGTGTGGTGGATGGGGGGGGTCGGGGTGGGGGGTGGTGTGTGGGGGGTGAGGTGAGGAGGTGGGGGGGGGGGGGGGTGTGTGGGAGGTGGTGTTGGTGTGAGGGTGGGGAGGGGGGGGGGGGGGGAGGGGGGGGGGAGGAGGAGGGGGGGGGGGGTGAGGGGGGAGAGGGGGGGGGGGAAGGGGAGGGGGGGTGTGGGGGAGGGGGGGGGGGGGAGGGGGGGGGGGGGGGGGGGGGTTGTTGTGGGGGGGGGGGGGGGGGAGGGTAGTGGTGGAGAGTGGGGAGAGGAGGGGGATGGAGGAGGGGTGGTGGGAGGAGAGGGGGGGGATGTGGAGGGAAGGGTGGGGGAGGGGGGGGTGGGAGGGGTGGGAGGAGGGGGGATGGGGGAGGGGGGGGTTGGGGGGGGAAGAGAGGTGTGGGGGTGGGTGGGTGGGGGGGGGAGGGGGGAGGGTGGGGGAGGGGGGGGGGGGTGGGGTGGTAGGAGGGGGATGGGGGGTGGGGGGGGGAGGGGAGGTGTTTGGGGGTGTTGGTGGTGTGTGGTCCCGGAGGGGGGGAGGGGGGGAGTGGTGGGTAGGGTGGGTGGGGGGTGGGGGGGGGGGGGGTGGGTGTGGGGGGAGGGGGGGTTTGGGAGGTGGGGGGTGGGTGGTAGGGGGTGTAAGTTGGCGGGTGGTGGGAGTGGGGGGGGTGGGGGGGGGTGGGGGGGGGGGGGTGGGTGGGGGGATGGGGGGAGGATGTGGGGTGGGGGGGGGGAGTGGTGGGGGGGGGTAAGGGGGGGGGGGGTTAGGGGGGAGGGGGGGAGGGGGGGGGGATGTGTGTGTGGGGGGGGGGGGGGGGGGTGTGGAGGTGGGGAGAGGGTGGGTGGGGAGGTGGGGGGTAGGGGAGGGAGATTGGGGGGGAGGGTGGGAGGGTGGTGGGAGGGGGAGGGTGGGGGGGTGGGAGGGGGGGGGGGGAGAGGGGGTGGGGGGGTTGGGGGGGGGGTGTGGGGGGGGGCGGTGAGGGGGGGGGAGGGGGTGTGAGTGGGGGGGGGGGGGGGGGGTAGAGGGGGGGGGGGGGGGAGGAGGGGGGGGTGGGTGGGGGGGGAGATGGGATTGGTGATGGGTGGGGTGGAGGGGTGGGGGGGGAGGGGGGTGTGAGAAGAGGGGGTATAGTGGGGGGTGGGGAGGAGTGGGGGTGGGTAGTTGGGTGGTGTGTGATGGGGGGGGGGGAGGATGGGAGGTGGGAGGGGGGGGGGGGGGGGGGGGGGGGGGGTGGAGGGGGGGTGGGGGGGTTGAGGGGGGGGGGGGGGGGGGGGGGAGGGGTGGGGGGGGGGGTGGGGGGGGGGGGGGGGGGAGGGGGGGTGGGGGGTAGGGGGGGGGGGAAGGAGGGGGGGTAGGAAGGGTTGGGGGGGGGGGGGGGGGGGGGGGGGGGGGGGGGTGGAGGGGGGGGGGGGGGAGGGGGGGGGGAGAGGGATGGGAGGGGGGGGGTGAGGGGGGTGGGAGGGGGGGGGGGGGGGGGGGGGGGGGGGGGGAGGGGGGGGGGGTAGGGGGGGGGAAGGCGGTGGGGGAGGGGGGGGGGGGGGAGGTGGGGTTGAAGGGGGGTGGGGGAAGGGGGGGGGGAGGGGGGGGGGGGGGGAAGGGGGAGGGGGAGGGGGATTGTGGGGGGGGGGGGGGGGGTGGGGGGGGGGGGGGGTGGGGGGGAGGGGGGGGGGAGGGGGGGGGGGGGGGGGGGGGGGGGGGGGGTAGGGGAGGGGGGGGGTGGGGGGGGGGGAGGGGGGGGGAGGGGGGGGGGGGAGGGGGGGGGGGGGGGGGGGGGGGAGGGGGGGGGGGTGAGGGTGGGGGGGAGGGGGGGGGGGGAGGGGGGAGAGGGGGGGGGGGGAGAGGGGGGGAGGAGGGGGGGGTGGGTGGTTGGGAGAAGGGGGGGTGGGGAGTGGGGGGAGAGGGTAGGGGGGGGGGGGGGGGGGGGGGGGGGGGGGTGGGGGGGGGAGGTGGGAGGAGGTGTGAGGGGGTGTGGGGAGGGGGGGGGTGGGGTGGAGGAGGTGGTGGGGAGGGAGGTAGGGGGGAGGAAAGGGGGAGAGGGAGGGGGGAGGGGGGTGGGGGAGGGAGGGGGGGGGGGGGGGGAGAGGGGGAGGGGTAGGGTGGGAGGAGAGGGGGGGGGGGTGGGGGGGGGAGGGGGGGGGGGGGGGGGGGGGGGGGGGGGAGGGGGGGGGTGGGGGGAGGGGGGGGGGGGGTGGGTGGGGGAGGGTGAGGGGGGGGGGGGAGAGGGGGGGAGGGGGGGGGTAGTGGGGGGGGGGGGGGAGGGGGGGGGGGGGGGAGGTGGTGGAGGGGTGGGGGGGGGGGGAGGTGAGGGAGGGGGGGGGGGTAGGAGGGGGGGGGGGGGGGGGGGGGGTGGGTGGGTGGGGGGGGGGGGGGGAGGGGGGGGGGGTAGGGAGGGTGGGTGTGGTGAGGAGGAGAGGGGGGGGGGGGAGGGGTGGGTGGGGGGGTAGGAGGGGGGGGGGGGGGGGGGGGGGGGTCGGGGGGGGGGGGAGGTGGGTGTGAGGGGGGGGGGGGGGTGAGGGAGGGGAGAGGGGGGAGGGTAGGGGGAGGGGGAGGGGGGGGGGGGGGGGGGGGGGGGGGGAGGGGGGGGGAGGGAGGGGGGAGGGGGGGGGGGGGGGAGGGGGGGGGGGGGGGGGGGGGGGGGGGGAGGGTGAGGGGGGGTGGTAGGGAGTGGGGGGGGGGGGAGGGGGTGGGGGGGGAGGGGGGTAGGGGGGGGGGGGGGGTGGGAGGGGGGGGGGGGTAGGGGGGGGGGGGGGGGGGGGGGTAGGGGGGGGGGGGGGAGGGGGGGGGTGGGGGGGGGGGGGGGGGGGGGGTGGGAGGGGGGGGGAGGGGGGGGGGAGAGAGGGGGGTGGGGGGGGGGTGGGGGGAGGGGGTTAGGGGGGGGGGGGGGAGGGGGAGGGGGGGAGGAAGGGGAGGGAGGGGGAGGGGAGGGGGGGGGGGGGGGAGGGGGGGGTGAAGGGGGTGGGGGGGGGAGGTAGGATGGGGGGGTGGTGGGGGGTGGAGGGTGTGGTTTGATGGGGGGGTGAGGGGGGGGGGGGAGGGGGGTGGGGGGGGGGTTGTGGGGGAGGGGGGGGAGGGGAGAGGGAAGTGGTAGGGAGAGGGAGGGAGGGGGGGGGGGGGGGGGGTTAATAGGGGGAGGGGAGGTGGGGTGGGGGGTGGGGGGGGGGGGGGGGGGGAAGGTGGGGGGGTGGGGGGGGGGGGGGGGGGAGGGGGGGGGGGGGGGGGGGGGTTAGGGGAGGGGAGGGGGGTGGGGGGGGGAGGGGGAGGGGGGGGTGGGGGGGGGGGGGGGGTGGGGAGGGGGGGGGGGGAGTGGAGGTGGGGGGGAGGGTGGAGGGAAGGGGGAGGGGGGGGGGGGGGGTGGAGGGGAGGTTGGGGGGGGGGGGGGGGAGGGGGGGGTGGGTCCACACTTTGACTAGGAAGAAAAAAGCAAATGCTTAACCTTAAGCACACTTATTTGAACTAGAACATGCAAGAAAGAAAAAAGAAAAAAAAGGTAAAGAATGCATAACCATTCCATAACTGTGGTTTGCCTGTAAGTTATGAAACACTGTAACTTCAACAGATCCAGCACTGGAGGGAGAAACACTGCTATGCTATACTGGATTTTCACGAAGACAAGATAGAAGCACACAACCCAGTTTAGGAAGAGCACTTACCAGCAGGAAAACAAATTGTGCCATAGTTCCCGAAAAAAGTAACTCGTTTGATCACAAAGAAACTGAATCAAGAACCGTTGCTGGATAATAAAAAAAAGATAAAGTAAAAAACTAAAGTCTGATACAAACATGAGATTAACCTACATAATCTCTGCAGAGCGTCAATTGACTTATTGCTATTTTCTGAAAGGTGCATCAAAGTTTAACAAAATCAGCAATCAAACTGAAAATATCTCAAGTCTATCACAATTTCCCAGGAACTCCCCTAAATAGATTAGTTCTTTCCTCCACCGCTTCAACCAGACTGTACCATGTATTTCTGCTGCTTTCTCTTCCGACGCACCACACCATTCGGGTGGTTCCTTGACCCACTGGGAGGACCCCTCGGCTTTCCCGACAACTCTGCTTTTAAGGCTCCATCTTCGCCGATCCGACTCATAAGCACCACCGAGGCTGGTGGATTAGCTGAAGGCACTGGCTAGGCTGACCTTAGATGTTGGAAGGGACAGTGTTTAAGAATTGGGACACCCAAGAGGGAACTTTTGAGGCAGTTGCTGAGTTTTTAGGACCCCTCAGGAGTGTTGACTTCCCCAAAGATGTCAAAAATAGTCATTAGCTAAGCCAAGTCTGATCTTTAAATCAGATTTTTATGTAGGCAGTACTATCTGCACTCAAGAACCCTTGGAAGAAGACAAAAATGTTGTTGTCAAAATTAATGGTAAAATATATGTATTATCAATTGGGTCCACTGTAATGACTCCTCTTGGAGATGGGCATAAAAAATCATGTTTTCACATTTGTTTAAGTGTTGTGGACTTTCATTATGAACGTACGCAGTAACCCCTTGACTGAGAGAGACACCGACGGTTGAGACCACCTATGGAACGCCATGAAGTAGGTCCTATGCCATATTAACCATGTAGGCCCACTTGGACCCACTCCCTTGCCTGAGGGTCCTATAACGGTCGCAGATGATTTTGTACCTAACACAGAGACTAGATACTGTAAAATACCCACTCTTACTTCTTATCTACCGACACATGCAAACATTTCTGTAAAACATTACGGCCAATTACAAACAAGTTCCTTGGACTTCCAGTAACCCTATAAGAACATAATGTTAAGAAATTAGAGGCCAGACCATATTTCCTTAGAAGTGCAACACTCTCAGTCTGGCCCAAGGCTCAAGCTTATGTAAATGACTCAATGTTTGTAAATGTATTAATGAGTCATTAACACTTTGTACTATAGTGTAACTAAGGTTATTGCAAACCCGGGTGTAGCCTGCAGCAATGATCATATTTTTAGATGAAGCTGAAGAGGGGGCACACTTACCGATTCTTCAAGTAGTTCACTTTTCAGGCAGTGTGGCCTGAGTATTGTAGCCATAGGACTTCATTTCTGCTGCATCTCTCCCAGACGTCTTCCTTCATCATTGTAGGCATATTTGGAGAAGATGCCTCTTGTTCCTGAAAACATCCACAACAAAGGACTTGCATGATGCCACATGCGGCAATCCTCACCCTCGTCCTGCTTCCTACAACAAGAAATAGAAATCAAAAAGTTATTCATCTACACTGAGCAAAGTTATAGCGATAGTCATTTACAGCTGTTTTTATCCACATGAAACTCATAAATTTCCATCATGAAAACAAAATGAAGAAGTACGAGTGAAGTTTACTCGCAAACTAAAGACGTGGATTAACTAAATCAAAAGTGTTATTTTTTTGCCCTAAACTGGAAGTTTTGAGAACTACTATCATCATCATCAGTTTAATAAAAACAAAATTTGCTGGTTTGAATGTTTCAA
This sequence comes from Conus ventricosus, assembly GCA_018398815.1. NCBI lineage: Eukaryota > Metazoa > Mollusca > Gastropoda > Neogastropoda > Conidae > Conus > Conus ventricosus. Next base: position 96,174,787 of record CM031598.1, on the reverse strand, counting down.
CCGTCCTTGCATTGGCAGAAAATATTTAATTAAACAAAAACAACAACAACAATCGAAGCTCTGGCAAGTACAAGACCAAGTGTTTTGTCTGATGACACTAAATTGAAAAAGCTAGGTCAATTGGTCCTCATGTAAATTTCCATCAACCATGAAGCTCGGCACATAGCAGTAAACCAAATCAAAATCGGTATACCTGTACCAGTAAGTACAGTCTGATTCTGAAATGCCAATACAACACTAAACTGGCAAGGAAAAACATATACCAAACTATGTTCATATTCAATAATGAGACAAGTACCGATAGCAAGTCCCCAAACCTAAATTCTATTCCCTGCCCATGTGGTTCTTTATAAAAACCATGCGGCATAACTTAGAAAATGGAGAAAAAAAACCAATGTGTGTCAGCTTGCCAGAGTCTCACCATCCCCCACCTCATCCATACAGCAGGAAGGATGATGATGGGTGTCCTTGGCCTTGCTAGGGGAGGGTAACCAGTGTTAATAACGGGTCACAGGCCGGAAGTTGTGGGCTGGGTATCTGCGGTAAAAAAATAAAAAATAATTTATATTTTATACAATTGTATTTAATAATATCTTTGCAACCTCATTAATTTTTGTGACATGTAGGCTGTGAAGTTTTTTATGTGGGACACATTTGTTGTAATAGTTTTAAACAGTTAACACCTTTGAACATGTACGTCTATACCATGGCCATTGTAAGGACGACTTAGACTAGAGCCTCTTTTTGTATAAGTGCCAAAAAAGGAACCCAATATTATTAAAAACATGTGGTAATATGATGCCATTGATGGGTACCTATAGTCGGTAGCAATGGGTGGAGGGGCCACCTCCGGCTGGTGGCGTCCTCGTTCCATTATCCCAAGTACACCATCTGGTAATTCATCTATCCCCCCCTCCGATCCAGTTGATAGACGTGCTGTCGGTCCAGACGGAACCTGCAGTCGTGCTGACCACTTCTCCGCAAAGAGATTGAAGGTTCCAGTTGTCATGTGCCGCTGCAGGCAACAACAGTTAAATCATGCAATGTATTTACAGGCAGTGATGAAAGCATAATAATCTATGAATTTCACGCTTAATCATACTGTCACTGTGACATTGCCAATAAGAACGTATTGGACTGACCGCACGCAACTGTACTGAATTGGTGTCGCCATGACGAATTGAACGCCATGATTGAAAACTTATCCTCATCCTGACACAGAACGTTGGGATTGCCCAAACAAAAATCTTGGATTGTGTACTGACTGGAGCTGGCAGAAAAGACAGCCATCCCATGTTCAGATTGAAATTGGCTCCTACATAGACTATTCTATGCCGAGCTTAGAGTGAACTAGCGAAAGAAACAGCAACAACTAAACTAACTAGTATAATTCCACCCCTCACCCAATCCCAGTTATCTACGTAAAATAACTCAAGAATACTGAAAGAACACTTACTTCAACAATTCTGGTCCATGCAGCCGTCGCAACTCACAATTGAAGTATGAGGATCAACAAAAAGAAACCAATACGGGAGTACCGCCAGTTTTTTCTCGCTGCGCGAGCTCTGGAAAAGCCTCTCGCCAATCTTGCGAGACACTCGCGCCACTCGCCGCCTTACAACGCTTTAAACGGGCATGCTCGCCCCACCTTGCGAGATACTCCGCAGTCGTCTCGCCGCTTACAACTTGCGCCTCAGTTTACTGGCTACAACCAGGAAGGCCGAAGGCCACTGATACGCGCCTCTGTCCCAAGCAGACCTTGCAGCTATCTCAGAGGGTAAAAGCTGACTGCGCAACCAGGGAAGGCGAAGGCCACGTATGGTTTTCGCAGCATGGGGGTTGGGGGGGGGGGGATTTTTTGGGGGGGGGGTTGGGGGGGGGGGGGGGGGGGGGGGGGGGGTTTTTTGGGGGGGGGGTGGGGGGGGTGTCTTCCTGCGGTTTGGTCCTTAGTCTGTGTTGTCTCGAACGCCACACTCGCTCCTAGCTTAAGAAGAGGACAGGCATCTGCAATGGGTCTGGTACTGAGCAGTCTGGCTGGCTTTGGAGGAAGTCCGGGACTAGGATTTGAGGTGGTCCCTCACTCGAGCGATAGAAAAGACAACCATGGCACATTGATACTAAAGGGAAAGGGAATCATAAGTCCATTGTCCATCTGATTGTCTCGGGGGAAAAAAAAAAAAAAAAAAAATACACAGAATTGTACTAAGCTTTTTCATTCATACCAGCTGTATTTCTGGTGCCAAGTTTTTTGAATACAGGTTTAGAACACCATATTCCATCCCTGTCCTCTAGAGTTCACTGGTTTTTCATGACACAAGCCCTTCCCCCCCGTGGGGGGCACCACCACACGGGGCACCCTCTTGCATTGTATCTCGTAATGCTGGGGAGGTTGGGAAGTGCTTTGGCTACTGGTTTGTCCTGTGTATTTGATGTCATCGAGGTGTTCCTTGAATCTGTCAGTCAAAGTGCGTCCGGTCTCGCCGTGTAAAGTTTAGAACAACGGTCAGTGGATGATGTAGACAAAAGCGTAATCATTAGTTAGTTGTTTTCCCCTTTCCCATAAATGTGTACACATAATTAATTTTTCATTTCAAAATGTCATGTTACAGGTCCTGAGCATTCATATAATTTTCAAGGTATGAACAGTCTATTCTTAGAGTACGATCAATCAAAGATGATTCCAGGTCATTAGCTATTACAAAAAACAAAAGTTTTAATGTCTGCATAACAAACAATGCTAGAAAACTTATGCCCGTTACCCATGTTTGAACCACATGGCAACTTACCATGCAATTTTTTAACTATTTAGACCTCTTTGTACTGAAATGGTCAGGAGTCCAATGCCTCATAACATAATGTGCCTTTGTCTAAATTGGAAAGCTCATCTGATTCAGATTCTTAAAGGAAACGACACTGAGATGCCAGCACATGACATCACACAGTGCTGTTTTTTTGGCTGTGGGAACGTTATCCTGGCATGGAATCCTCACCATAAAAGGTCCAGTCAATATGTTTCTTTGATATGGACTCAAATGCTTTGTTGAATATTCCGCAGCTTGAAATGAACACCAGATTTTCCTGGTGATGAATGGTGTCCCATCCCATCAGACGAACTGACAGTGCGAACTTTCTCTTGCATATCATCTAAGAACTATTAAAATGAAATTCCGATAACCTTGGAAGTTCAATAAATATAGCACTTTGCGTAATCATGAATAAACACTATTTGTCAATGAAACAGGTATCCACTAGACAGAGGTTCATGTGCTGAATAAATCTTTTCCCTTATCGATTAATGAAAGTAAAAAAGTTTAATAATATCAATCTGATGTACTACCTCTTTAACTTTTAATTTTAATTCTACTTTATTTACGACTGGGGACAACCAATTCTGACAAAGCAAGAAAGTATTGCTCTTAGTTGGTAAACTATTCTAATAAGATACATCAGTTCCTAACCCAGCAGGTTTGTAATGCTAACAAAGCGTACTTGATTTTTCCCTACATACTTTGATGATACCTAAACAAATCGTATTACCAGGAAATTTCCTCCAATCAATCATAAACATCTTGTCTAATTTAAATTATTGATATAATCTCTGTAATAATTCATAGAATTAATTTAATTAAATAGATTATTATTAAATTTGTATTTTGCTCCTATTCATTATATTTCAACGTTGACCGCTGCTGGTGGATAAGGATGCAGGTGGGACTTCTAGTGTCTGCATACCATTATTGAAGCTCAAACAATCCAGCCCTACTCCAGGCCCGCTGGGATTGCGGCCTTGGCTCTCACCGCCCCCCCCCCCCCCCGCGCCAACAGGACGTTTAGAGAGGACTTTGAGCATGGTATTCCCGTGCTTGGCCCACAAAAATGCTGGTAGGGACAATAAATCGAAAAACCTCCTTACACATTACTAGGCCATGATGTAAGATATGTACGCCGCTTATGAACAATGGGCTGGGTTGACATGCTAAGAAATGTATGTTTTACGCTTCGCTTTTCTCCGACACAGTAGTATACTATTTAGTACATACAATCACTAAACAGCAGAACTGTAACAACCAAATCCAGCCATTGAAAGCGTCAGGCACATGCAAAGCATTCAAATTAAAACTAGAGGACAATAAGATCACACGCTACCTATCACCAACTTACAATCAGTACCACCCAGCAACAATAAGGATCCCTAATGATCTCTACCTCTTACTAATGTCACAAGAACAGTAATGGACTCTAAGCACTGACAAATTCAAAGTAATTCAACACAGTAAATGGACGCTCCAAGTCATGACATAAGATCAATATTCACGACAAATACAGAACCTGACCAAACCAACCAAAGCTCCCCACACCCACAGGGACACACAATTTTGACTGATGGTATATTGCTGATCCTTCCACACAGGAGAGCATCGAAAGGATTGTAGCGTGAGTCTCCTTGGCCTGGGACACGTCAGGTAAAGCAGGTGTAAACTGCATGCCCGGACTCCTATAGGTGTAGCACTCCATGAAACGCCGGTCTCAGAATGCTCCACTCTGAACATCAGCACAAGCACAGGTTACAACACGTTTTGTGATGGTCACCGTCAGCAGAAAAGAGATATCACACCAATTACATTTGCCTTTGCTGATTTGCCGTACCAAAGTCAAAAATGACAGACAAACGCACAGCAATAAATAGCCACCACCGGCATACACTTCCACAACGAGTACAGAGACTTGCAAAAAGGTATGACGGTGTAGATTAACATTATCAATCATCATGTAATGCTATCTAAGTCCTCATGAAACTAATAATAAATAGTAAGCAAAAGACTTGTGAGACTAATTTCAATTTGTTTCTGAATAAAATGAAAGACAAGGGCAATACTACCAAAATCAGGGCCGCTAATATTGATCTCATGATGTCGACAACAAAGTGAACGATCAAACTTATGTTGTCCATTTGTGTGTGATCTAGTGTGTGGTGTGAGGTGTGTGTGTGTTGTGGTGTGTGTGTGTACGCGCAAGCCATAAGGAGTGTAGGTGTTGTGCATCCGATGCATTATGTAGGAGTCCCAGGATAAACATTAATACGTAGACATATTCTCTGCAGCATCCAGTACTAGGAGAGTGATTTTAGTTGAGGGGGTAGTATAAAGTGCAAACAAACATGGCAGGAATGATAAATATTGGATACGATAATAAAAACAGCCCAGGGTCCTAATGATATTTAAATTAGAGAGCACCTACAGAACTAGAAAGCTCAAAGACCAGTGAAAAATGTATACAGCACATAAAAAACAAAAATCCAAGAAACTGACAATCTTAAAGCAACTGAATTAGGAAACAAAAAATAACAAAATTCTGCTAGAGAGGATAAATAAGTGCTATTTAAACACAACAATAGCACAAAACTCCATACTACCAACAATAAAACAGATTTACCAGTCAATAACAGAACCATCAAGTAGCGCAACAAAAGAAATAACAAAATACACATACAATTAAATACTTAAAATACATCCAACTACCACAAAAATGAGAACACTCCCCCACCAGCCAACACAGGGGAGTAAATCGCACCAACTGTTTTATTTTCCAAACAGAGACCCTGACAAGACTCATGCTCGAGAGCCCTTGATTAAGTAATGAACACTTCTTAGACGAAGCAGGAAAGTACAATGATCCGCCGGTTGGCCTGCTGGTGTATCAAAATACCCAAACAGACACAGAAATTGTAGCCAACATGTACTCCGAGTTGACCAGCTCCGGACCAGGCGCAGTCCTAGCTTGTGCTGTCCATCCTCGGCATGGTGTGTTCAGGCAATAGTTGTGACAAAGCCTTATCACCAGGCACACAGTACAGCACTACGCGTGTCATCTGTCATCGGCTCTGCCTCGTACCATACCGTCTGCCTCTTTGTTGACTACCTGCGAATCTACTCCAAAAACACAGAAAAATATTAACAGTTAGCAAAGAGTGTTGGGATGGGTGGGGTGGGGGGGGGGGGTAGGGAAGAAGAGCCATGCTGACAGCAGGAAGTTGGAGGGCAGGTTTTGGATGCCGGAAGCCATCATCTAAAGCACTGATCCATGTGTTCCACCCGCCCACAACATTGAATTGCCCAGCTAATCACCAATCCTGTGTTAGAATCTGTAAGAACCTTCATATACCAAGAAACTATATAGATCAATTGGGAATAACAAATAATTTTTTTAAAAGAAAAGTACTCAGCTAAAATTACACAAGCCAAAAGATCAAGATGGTGCAGAAAAAAAAAAGTGCTATAACATAAAGCGTAAGGGGGAACATTAGCTGTGCTTCCATTTACCAACATTAGAATAGGACCTGGACCTACTGAACAAACACTGTCCACAACAACAAAACCACCCCTGTTTGCCATCGTACTTCACCAGTTGAGCCACAGAAATGTTGTGTGGTTATTAAATGCCATTTCGCAAATATTTACACCTATATACAAGTTAAAAATCCGAACTACCACTGAGGAATCCTTACTGATCCTCTATGGTTAACAGAGTGTGGAGACAACTTCTCGATCAACTTTGGATTGGCATATAGACCATTTTAGTGTACACGCTGTTTACCGTAGAACAGTGTCAACATGTCTGTCGTAACTCAGTACCCAATTTCATATTTTCTTTCTTATTCTCTAAACGCCAGGATGAATATACAACACAATGCCGACAGGAAACTATAACACAGCACCATGATGAAGCAATGAGTAACGCGTGAAAAGAATAAACCAGGATGATAATCATAACAGAGAAGAGTGTGGGAAAGAAAAGCAACAAGAAAGAAAACATTCACAGAAAAAAAGAGGGAAATAACAACAAGAAAAATAGTACAATCCAACCAAGTGGGGAAAGAAAGGAACAAGAAAAGTAAACATATCATACAAAGTGGGGAAAAAAGGAACAGGGAAAGTAATCATTGACTGGGAAGTGGGGAAATAAGAGTAACAGGGAAAAGTATCATTGACAGAAATTGGGGAAAGAAAAGAGGTAAAAGTAATCATTGAACAAGAAAGTGGGGAAGATGACAGGAACAGGGGAAAGTAATCATTGACAGAAAGTGGGGAAAGTAAGGAAGAAGGGAAAAGTAATGTAGCATTGACAGAAAGTGAGGTAAAGTAAGGAAAGAGGGTGAAAGGAAACATTGACATAATAGGGAAAGAAAGTGAAGAGTGGGAAAGTAAACATTGAACAGAAAGTGGGGAAGAAAGGAAGAGGAAAGTAATCATTGACAAAAGTTGGGAAAGAAAGAGGGAATTAATCATTGACAGAAAGGTGGGGAAAAAGAGAAGAGGAAAAGTAATCATGACAGAAGGAGTGGGGAAAGAAAAGGAACAGGAAAAGAAACATTGACAGTGAAAGTGTGAGAAATGTAAGGAACATGGTGGAAAGTATATCATTGACAGAAAGTGGGGAAAGAAGTATGAAAGTTATCAATTGACAGAAGTTTGGGGAAAGAAGGAAGAGGAAAAGTAAGTCATTACAGAAAGTGGGGAAATGAAGTGAACATGAAAAAGTAATCATTGACAGAAAGTGGAGAAAGTAAGACAGGGAAAGTATTCATTGCCAGAAGTTGGTAAAGACAGAGGAAAGGAATCACTGACAGAAAGTGGGGAAAGAAAGGAACAGCAAGGGAAAGTAATCAAAGGAGACAGAAAGTGGGGAAGAAGAGGAGAGGTGAAAGAAATTTATACAGAAAGGGGAGAAGAAAGAGGAAAGTAATCATTGACATAAAGTGGGGATAAGAAAGGAACAGGTGGAAAGTAATCATTGACAGAAAGTGGGGGAAGAAAGGAAGAGGGAAGTAATCATTGACAGAAAGTGGGGAAAGAAAGGAACAGGGAAAGAAATCAATGAGACAGAAAGTTGGAAAGAAGAAGAGGGACAGTAATCAATTGACAGAAAGAGGGAAAGAAAGGAAGAGGGGAAAGTAATCAGTTGACAGAAAGTGGTGAAAGAAAAGGAACAGGAAAAGTAAACATTGACAGAAGTGGGGTAGAAGAAAGGATAAAACAGGGAAAGTAATTCAGATGTGACAGAGAAGTGGTGGGGAAAGAAAGGAACAGGAAAGAGTAATACAGTTTACAGAAAGTGGGGAAGAAAGGAACATGGACAGTAATCATTGACAGAAAGTGGGGAAAGAAATAACAGGGAAAGTAATCATTGACAGAGAAGGTGGGAAAGAAAGAGGGAAAGTAATCATTGACAGAAATGTGGGAAAGAAATAGGGAAAGTAATCAATATGACAGAAAAGTTGGGAAGAAAGGACAGGGGAAAGTAATCATCTGAGAAGAAAATGGGGGAAGAAAGGAACAGTAAAAAGAATCATAGAACAGAAAGGTGGGGAAAGAAAGAGGGAAAGTAATTCATACAGAAAGTGGGGAAAGTAAAAGTGAAGAGTGTTAAATTAATCATTGACAGAAAGTGGGAAAGAAAGGAAGAGGGAAAGTAAACATTCACAGAAAGTTGGGGAAGAAAGGCAGAGGGAAAGTAATCAATTCACAGAAAGAGGGGGAAAGACAGGAAGAGGGGAAAGTAATCAATCACAGAAAGAGGGGAAGAAAGGAACAGGAAAAGTAATCATTGACAGACGTGGGGAAAGAAAGGAACAGAAAGTAAACAATTGAAACAGAAAGTGGGGAAGATAGAAAGTGGAAAGTAATCATTGACAGAAAGTGGGGAAAGAAAGGAACAGGGAAAGTAATCATTGACAGAAAGTGGGGAAGGAAAGAGGGAAAGTAATCATTGACAGAAAGTGTGGGAAAGTGAAAAGTGGAACAGGGGAAAGGTAATCATTGACAGAAAGTGGGGAATGAAAGGAAAGGAAAAGTTGAATCATTGGACAGTAAGTGGGTGAAAGAAAGGAAGAGGGAAAGTAATCATTGACAGAAAGGGGGAGAAGAAAGAACAGGGAAAGAAATCATAGACATAAAGTGGGAAAAGAAAGGAACAGGGGAAAGATAAATCATTGACAGAAAGTGGGGAAAGAAATGAAGAGGGGAAAGAATCATTGACCACAAGTGGGAAGAAAGAGGGAAAGAAATATTGACAGAAAGTGGGTAAAGAAAGGAAGTAAGGCGGAAAAGTTAAGTCATTGACAGAAAGTGTGGAAAGAAAGAGGGAAAGTAATCTTGACATAAAGTGGTGAAAGAAAGGAACAGGAAAAGGTAATCATTGACCAGAGAAGTGGGGAAAGAAAGAGGAGAAAGTAATCATTGAGACCAGAATGTGGGGAGAGAAATGGAAGTAGGGAAAGTCCTCATTTGAGACAGAAAGTGTTGGGAAAGAAAGAGTGAAAGTAATCATTGACAGAAAGTGGGAAGAAGGAAATAATCATTGACCGAAAGTGGGGAAAAGAAAGAGGGAAAGTAATCATTGACAGAAAGTGTGGGGAAAGTAAAGGAACAGGTGGAAAGTAATCATTGACAGAAAGTGGGGAAGAAAGGAAGAGGGAAAGTATCGAATTGACATAAAGTTGGGGAAAAGGAAGAGTGGAAAAGTAATCATAGACAGAGAAGTTGGTAAAGTGTAAGGAAGAGGGAAAGTATTCATTGATCAGGTAATGGGATAAGAAAGGAAATGGAAAGTATTCAAATGACAGAAATGTGGGTGAAAGAAAGTGAACATGGGAGAAAGGTAATCATTGACACGAGAAAGGTTTGAAATGAAAGAAGAGGGAAAGTAATCATTGAAAGAAAGTGGGGAAAGTAAGGAAGAGGGGAAAGTAATCATTGACAAAAGGTGGGGAAAGAAAGGAAGTAGGGAAAGTATATCATTGACAGAAGTGGGGAAAGTGAGGACAGGTGTAAGTAAATCAGTTGACAGAAAGAAGTGGGGAAAGTAAGGAATAACAAGGGGAAAGTTAATACGATGTAGAGCAGAAAGAGGAGAAAGTAATGAAGAGGGAAAGTATTCATTGACATAAAGTTGGATAAAGGAAAGGAAGAGGAAATTAATCATTGTACAGAAAGTGGTGTAAATGTAATGGAACAGGGTAAAGTAATCATTGACAGAAAGAGGGGAAAGAAAGGAAGAGGAAAGTAATCATTGACAAAAGTGGGGAAAGTAGGAACAGGGTAAAGTAATCATTGACAGAAAGTGGGGAAAGAAAAGAAGTAGGAAAGGTAATCATTGACAGAAAGTGGGAAAGTAGGAAGAGGGAAAGTAATCATTGGACAGAAAGTTTGGTGGGGGGTGGGAAAGAAAGGAACAGGGAAAGTAAAATCATTGACAAAAGTGGGGAAAGAAAGGAAGATGGGAAAGTAATCAATGACAAGAAAGTGGAGAAAGTAAGGAGAGGGAAATTAATCATTGACAGAAAGGTGTGGGAAAGAAAGGAACAGGGGAAAGTAATCATTGACAGAAAATGGGGAAAGAAATGGAAGAGGGGAAAGAATCATTGACAGAAAGTGGGGAAGAAAGGAAGTAGGGGAAAGAAATCATTGACAAAATGTGTGGAAAGAAAGAGGGAAAGTAATCATTTAGACAGAAAGTGGCGGGAAAGAAAGGAAAATGGGGAAAGTAAAGCATTGACAGAAGTGGGTAAAGTGAAGGAAGAGTGAAATGTAATCATAGACAGAAAGAGGGGAAAGAAAGGAACATGGAAAAGTTAATCATTGGACAGAAAGTGGGGAAAGATAAGGAAGATGGTAAATTAATCTATTATGACAGAAAGTGGGGAAAAGTAAGGAAAAGGGCAAGTAATCATTGACAGAAAGGTAGGGGAAAGAAAGAGGGAAAGTAATCATTGAACAGAAAGTGGTGAAGAAAGGAAGAGGGGAAGAGTAACCATTGACAGTAAAGTGGGGAAAAAAGAGAAGAGGGGAAAGGTAAATCAAGTGACAGAAAGTGGGGAAAGTAAGTGAAGAGGGAAAAAAGTAATCATGACAGAAAGTGGGGAAGAGAGAAAGGAACATGTAAAAGTAATCATTGATCATGAAAGTGGGAAAGAGAAGAGGGAAAAGTAAATCATTGACAGAAAGTTGGGAAATAGAAGGAACAGGGAAAGGAAAAAAAAAAAAAAAAATCATTGACAGAAGAGTGGGGAGAAGAAAGTGAAAGGGGAAAGTGAATCATTGGCAGAAAGTGGGGAAAGGAAAGGAACAGGGAAAGTAATCATTGACAGAAAATGGGGAAAGAAAAGGAACAGGAAAGTAATCATTGACAGAAAGTGGGTAAAGAAAGAGGGAAAGTAATCCTTGACCAGAAAGTGGGGAAAGAAAGGAACAGGGAAAGAATTCATTGACAGAAAGTGGGGAAAGAAAGGAGAGGGAAATGAAATCATTGACAGAAGTGGGGAAAGAAAGGAACAGGGGAAAGTAATCATTGACAGAAAGTTGGTGAAAAGTAAGAAGATGGGAAAGGGGAACAACAGTTTGTACAGAAAGTGGGGAAAGAAAGGAAGAGTGGTAAAGTAATCATTGACAGAAAGTAGGGGGAAAGAAGTGAAGGAGAAAGTAATCATTAGACAGAAAGTGGGGAAAGGAACGGAAGGAGTTGAAAGAAATCGCTTGACAAATAAATTGGGGAAAGAAAGGAGAGGGGAACGATATCAAAGACAGAATAAAGTGGGGAAAGTAATAACCGGGAAATGTAAAAATTGACATAAAAGTGGGGAAAGTAAGGAGAGGGGAAGTAATCATGACAGAAAAGTGGGGAACTAGAAAGGAACAGAAAAAAATATCATGACAGAAAGTGGGTGGAAGAAAGGAACAGGAAAAGTAATTCATAAGACAGAAAGTGTGGAAAGGTAAGGAACAGGGAAAGGTAATCATAGACAGAAAGTGGTAAAGTAAGGAACGGGGGAAAGTAATCATTGACAGAAAGTGGGGAAAGTAAGTAAGAGTGAAATTAATCATTGAAGAAATGGGGAAAGTAAGGAACAGGGGAAATTAATCATTGACAGTAAATGTGGGAAAGTAAGGAACATGGAAAGTATCATATGACAGAAAAGTGGGAAAGAAAGAACAGGAAAGTAATCAATTGACAGAATAGTGGGTAAAGAAAGGAACAGGGAAAGAAAACATTGACAAAAGTGTGGGGAAAGTAGAGGAAGGAGAGGGAAAGTAATCATTGACAGAAAGTTGGAAAGTAAGTGAAGAGGGATAAGTAATCATGACAGAAAGTGGGGAAAGTAAAGGAACATGGAAAGTAATCAATGACAGAAAGTGTGAAAGTAAGGGAAGATGGAAAGTAATCATTTACAGGAAAAGTGGGGGAAGTAAGGAACATGGTAAATAAACATTGAGCAGAAAGTGGGTAAAAAAAGGAAAGGAGGAAAGTAAATCATTGACATAAAGTGGTGAAAAAATGAACATGGGTAAAGTAATCATTGACAGAAAGTGGTATGAAAGGAAGAGGGAAAGTACTCAATGACAGAATGGGGAAAGAAAGGATAAGGGAAAGTAATCATTGACAGAGAAGAGTGGGGAAAGAAAGAGGGAAAGTAATCAAAGACAGAAAGTGGGGAGAAGAAAGGAAAGGGAAAAGCAATTCTATTGACATGAAAGTGGTGAAAGAAAGGAAGAGGGAAAGTAATCAATGACAGAAAGTGGTGAAAGAAAGGAACAGGGGAAAGTTAATCCATAGACAGAAAGTGGGGAAAGAAAGGACAGGGGAAAAGTAATCATTGACGAGAAGTGGGAAAGAAGGAACATGTGAAAGTAATCATGACAGAAAGTGGAAGAAAGGAAGAGGGAAAGTAATCAGTGACAGAATGTCCTTGGCTTAAGGCTTGACAGACCAATTGACATAGGCCAGAAACGACCACAGGCGAGAGGCGATCAAAATGTTGTTATGGCTCTGCAAAGTTTGTGGGGATTAGTTCTTCATTCGGTGACAAGCTCCTAAGCATAACATAATCAGTCCCCAAATCCCCCGAAGAGTCAGGAGTGAGGCAGCCCATGTGGCGGGGTAATCAAACGGTCTCACACGTAATGTACTCATGCCCCAGGCTGAAGCATTTGTGTGCCATAGTAGTGACAAATCCTTCGGCAGATTCTTAGATCCCTGGAGTTCTTTTAAGCAGGAAACGACAACAACAACAACAACAATGACTGAAAGGTGGGGTGGAAAGAAATGGAAGAGGGAAAGTAATCATTGACAGAAAGTGGGGAAGAAAGGAAACAGGGGGAAAGTAATCAGATCATAGAAAGTGGGGTAAGAAAGGAACATGAAAGTACTCCATTACAGAAAAGGGGGAAAGAAAGGAGAGGAAAGTAATCAATGGCCAGAAAGTGGTAAAAGAAAGAGGAAAGTAATCATTGACAGAAAGAGTGTGAAGAAAAGATGGAAATGTAATCATTTGACAGAAAGTGGGGAAAGAAAGGAACAGGGAAAGAGTAAACCCATACACTAGAACTGTGGGAAAGGAAAAAACAAGGAAAGAAAGATCATTTCACAGAAAGTATGGAACGATAGGCAGCAGCGAAGGCAATCATTTGTAGAAAGTGGTTAAAGAGACATCTGTAGCAGTTATGATTAGGGTGGTGCATCTCGGGCCGCATTTAGGCACTCACACTCATAACAATTAGCGGAACAGGAGTGATGAGACAAATAGACGCCGACTGATATAATTAGTGTTTGTTTGTCATTATACTATATGGAGTATCAAGACGGGGCATAGCCATATGATCACATTGTTTCCAGTAAGCTAAACAATGTGGCACTGATAACAAATCAATGACCCAAATTAGCACTGTATCACTTACCGTCAAAGACAACTGAGAAAAATTATTCGTTTCATCCTGACCACAAGAGCTAACACAAACTAATTTATCCATACCGTTGACGCTACGGCGATAGACTAATTATCAATGTCCAATCAATCCAAAACAGCAACAAACAACGTAAAAGCATCAGACAATGAAAATCCACACCAAGTTCATCAACTAGAAGCAATCCCGAATTAAAGAAGGTAATAATCGAACGTTCAATTCAGCAGAGCCCGCACAAAATATAGCGCACAAAAAATTCTCGGCAACCATAAGTGTCTAGGATTACCGTGGAATACCACTAGCCATCCTTTAAACGATAAGACAACGCAACGTAAACGCCACCCAAACAACCCACACCTGACGCTCTGGCGGGTCACGAACAAGTGCAGTGCGATTCTAGGGAAAAAGTCTATTCACACTTTTTCTCTTTGTTCAAAACACCACTAACCATCTTAAGCTGGCATGATATGAAAGCAAATTCAGGTTCAATTTGTCAACACGAATATGAGTAGGATAGTAATCGTTAATTGCAACCATAGCATCACAACATGTGTCTACAGATCTCGCACTACCGGATGAAGGTAGCCTTTAATTCAAAGCCATATCAAACTACCCCGACACCCAATCATACGAATATAAAACAAAACGTGACACACGCTTACGAAAAACACAACGTAAATTGCAAGCAGATCACTAAACCGAACCACGGTACCAAGAAAAAAACCCAAACCTAACACCACGAAAGAGACGCCCGTGAGTTAGACCAATCTCTGACAACCCAAAAACAATCCTACCACTAACAAAAACTGATAAAACCTCAGAAACATCTCGACAGATTCGATAAGTTATAATACAGTCCATTAGGGGCCAGTTTAATGCCAGTCAAGAAACTACGGGCTACAACGACGCAACAACAAAAAACGACAACGAACTAGTACAATCCCAGTCTGCAGCCCCCAAATGATAGTGTAATCATAACTTAAGTTCAGTAGCGAGACGACGAAGATTAATCACAAGCCTAAATCAGAGTAATCTAAAGATATTAAAGCATGGAAATGAGCAAGGTAGGTGTGGTGGTGGGTGGGGGGGGGGGGGTCAACAATAGGCCCATCACCTGATGGGACATTGTTGTTATCCAGACGTGAAGTTGTCGGAATGGATGGATTACCTCGTGATCCTCAGCGTACCCTGCAATCTGCAAGATGAGTTGAATGTAACACAATGACTATGACAGGATGTTCAGTGCAATCATTCTTTCCAATGACAAATCCAAAGATTCACCACACCAACACACAACAGCACAGAATTAGCTGAATCTGTCACTCTCATGTCACTTTTATAAAATGATGCACCCAATCACAGAGACACAGACACGTCAATTCTGAAACCTAAAATAGTACACTGTGAAGAGCACACATTAGGTACTACTAGGACTGAATGATGAATACAGTCAACAGCAGGAAAAAAAAGCCTGAAAATACGGAGACCTGTGTATACAATGGCAAAGAATTATTCGCATTAAATAATCAAATATAATCGATGAGTAATTGTGAATATCATAAAAACATAATTTCATTGCAACATAACGCAAGTCAAAGCACACATACCTCTGAAGCACTGGCTCTAAAATGTTGGGAGCACCACTATGCACTTAAGAGGAAAAAACCACAACGAAGGAGATTGATCAGAACACATGAAACTCAACATTGTTCGGGACGCATTCTGGCGGTATTATAAATACAGATTACTCATTGCAATCATACAGGAAATGGGTGTGATGTGTAAGAGTCAGTGTCATGACTGGGTAAGGTGAAGGAAGTGGGAGGGGAGTGATGAGTATGACAAGGACTGGGGAAGGGTAAGGAGTTGGGTGGGTATTGTATGTGTATGACATGGACTGGGTAAGGGGAAGGAAGTGGGGGGGAGTGTATGTTCTGTGTGACATGGACTGGGGAAGGGGAAGGAAGTGTTGGGGAGTGTGTATGTGTAATGTCAAGACTGGGAAGGGGAAGGAAGTGGTGGTGGAGTGAAGATTGTAATGTCATGGACAGGGGAAGGGGAAGGAAGTGGGTTTGGGAGTGTATGTGTGTCATGGACTGGGGAAGGGGAAGGAAGTGGGTGGGAGTGTAGTGTTGTACGTCATGGACGGGGACGGGGAAGGAAGTGGTGGGGAGTGTAAAGGTGTGTCATTGACTGGGGAAGGGGAAGGAAGTGGTGGGGAGTGGAAGTGTATTCATGGACCTGGGAAGGTTAAAGAAGTAAACAGCATGTTCTTATGGTGCAGTGGGTGAAAGTAACAGTAACCATCAATGCCACCCCCTGTAATGCATGACGTCCTGATGTGCGGTCATGTTAAAAGTCTTTTCTTGAGAAAGCGGCGAGGTATACTTGAATGTACACAACAAGGACGTTTACTTTCCAAGGACTAGGCCAATTTGTAATTTAGAACATGTCGCACCGATTCAATGTGAAAATCCTAGTCAAAAATCTAATTAAACTTATCACATCACAACCATAATAATTTTTTTTTAATAATGTGGGTGCCAGACATGCAAACTTTTTCTATCTTTTGATTCTTATCATTAGCAATGTTCCTGTCATTCCCTTTCCAATATCAGTATTGATGTGCCAACTTCCACTTTCCCGTTCATCAAACCATTTGATACTGCAACATCTTATCTTTGTTTAGCTAGATTACTACTTAGTATTTGACAATGGTGTCAATTTGAAGCCACCTCAAAATTTTTCGATTCACATTCTCCATATTCACAATTACAAGTCACAGTTGATGTATAGTCAACATATTCTGAACACGAATATGAAACGAGCATTATATTAAAAAGAGTTGCTACCATCAAAAAACAACCACTTCTGTTTCCTGACAGAAGAAAACTGAATTCTTTGTGCAGGATGTAAAAATATGATGCCACTGCCAACAGCAATTTTTTCTAAAGAAAATACAAAACAAAATCAATATCCTCTCTGTGACAATTAAAAAAAACTATACCATCAAAAAACAGGAAAGTTAAGCCCAAGCATCTTATGTTAATATCTCAAGCTGCCAACCGTCAAAAGCACACTTGTGTATCATTTTGATAAGTAAGTTGTATCCTTCCAGAATTTCAGCAGCGCACTCGAATGGTGATGTCATCAAAGCTATGAGGACATTTTTTCTTTCTGTGGTTCTTCTTTAAAACTGTCTCTGTGGTGTCTGTCCCTCACTGACAGACAAGTCAGACTAAACAGACCATACAGTTGCACTTAGCTTGCATAGTTGACATAAGGGCACTTAAGAAAACGAGAAATTTCAGTTTTCATGTGGTTTTGACCTGATCTAACAAAAACATAGAAATGGCCGGACACCAAAACCAATCGATTAAGTGCAAAATGCGATCAACTCTAGCAAATTTCCTTCTGCTCTTTCCTCCTCACCATACTAAAAATTGGACAACATTATTAAGAAAAAGCCAAACCAAAAGATCTAAAGCAGTGCAATCAGCTCTTATGTTTAACCCGTTCCCTTGCCAGACCGAATAACACTTGTCGTTAAAACCAAAATGGCAACTCCCCGGACGAGCAATTCTCGTCCTACACTTCGTCACAGAAAGCAGAAAAATCAAAAAGGGAAAACCTTGTAAAAAGTTACACCTCTTCAACTGATGGACAGGGCAATGGACCCTTTCCTTAACGTACCGTTCGCCTGACCATAGGGTTATGCAAATATACGAGTTTGAAATATAAGAGCGGGGGGGGGGGGGGGGGAGGGGGGGGGGGGGGGGGGGGGGGGGGGGGGGGGGGGGGGGGATGGGTGGGGGGGGGGGGGGGGGGGGGGGGGGGGGGGGGGGGGGGGGGGGGGGGGGGGGGGGGGGGGGGGGGGGGGGGGGGGGGGGGGGGGGGGTGGGGGGGGGGGGGGGGGGGGGGTGGGGGGGGGGGGGGGGGGGGGGGGGGGGGGGGGGGGGGGGGGGGGGGGGGGGGGGGGGGGGGGGGGGGGGGGGGGGGGGGGGGGGGGGGGGGGGGGGGGGGGGGGGGGGGGGGGGGGGGGGGGGGGGGGGGGGGGGGGGGGGGGGGAGGGGGGGGGGGGGGGGGGGGGGGGGGGGGGGGGGGGGGGGGGGGGGGGGGGGTATTTTTTGGGGGGGGGGGGGGGGGTATTGTTTTGGTTTATTATTGAAGAAGAGTATTAATAAGTGTAAAATGTATGTAAGTTTTATAGAGTTATTATGAGATTGATTGTGTGAGTTTTTAGTAGTTTATAAGTTTGACGGGGAGTTTGTAATTGGGTATGGATCCTGAATATTAGTGATGAGGAGGAGAAGGATGGGGAAGGGCGAGCAACCATCAAATTTTATCGAGGCAGGTGATGGTGAAGACGTCGATCCTTTGTTCATTCTGCGTGATAGCAGTGAGGAAAGCGACTCTAGCAAGGGTGACGAAGCAGAAAATGGCCGGATCCCGGCCATCCAACGAGTACGCAATCCCCTCCAGGACGAAGGGGACGGGAGATGGCAGGGGGCTCAGGACATGGCGAGGGCCATGGAAGCAGCCGGGACGTGGCATGGGCAGCAACAGCTGGATCAGTGACTGGAGAGTGCTGAACATGCACAGGTCCCCAACCCTGGAGTAGTTTTTACTGGAAATCCAGGGTCAAAGTCAACTGTGCAAATTTTCGTCCCTGTTGACTAATTTAAATTATTTTTTGCTGACCTTTGTGAATCATCTGTCGTTCAAACAAACTATGTATGCCTGACCATGTTTTTTTCTGAAGCACACCCCAATCTTGCCCGCGTATTTCAAGGGCAACAAGTGGATAAGAGTGATGGAGCAGAAATGGAGGAATTCCTGTGTCTGGTTCTACATATGGGGATTGTGAGCCCTGCTTCCATTGAACTTACTGGTCAAAGAAGGTGCTGTACAGAGTCCAGTCTTTCAGTACTGTCATGTATCAGAAACCGGTTCGCAGTCAAGTAGCTCTATTTTTATTTACTTTTTTTTGCTTCTTGATTCTTCATCCCTCACTATTCATTATCCATATTTCTCTCTTGCCCCGTTTCCTTACTGAAAGTACATGTTTAGGAAATGCATAACTGTATGGATAGGTGGACTTGTGTGTGTGTGTGTGTGAGTGTTGTGAGTGTTTGTGTGTGTGAGTGTGCGACGGTGTGTGTGTGAGTGTGTATGTGAGAGCATGTGATGTGCGCACTGTGTGCATAGCTTATTTATTTCTGAGTGAGCAAATTCTGCCCATACAATTTTGTTCATTCTGAAAAACACAAAAGCACTTATTTTTTTGCACCAGTGTGTGTTTTAAGTATTCATGTGTGTGTGTTACTGTTATGTGAGTTTTATGTAAATGTTACGTGAGGTGTGTGTTTGAGGTGTGATGTGTGTGCGTGTGTGAATAGTAAAAGTGTTTCTTTTGTAAAACCACCATTCATTAATCCTGTCCATCCCATAATGGCCAACAATACAACATTATTGTTATAGCATCATCAAATCTAGGGAATAAGGAAAGAGAAAGCCATAAAACACAAAGTCATATGTCAACAATAAATAAGCGAGTGATCTGAGGTACTGAACCCTACCCCAAATAGTAAAATTATGCCCTCTAACCAAGCAGAATTGTGGTACCCCAGTTAACACACAGATTGATACACAGGATGGACATTTACTGAGGACAACAATATTAATCCCAGGTGATTATAATTGTATTTGTTGAGCTAAACAACCAAAAGGTATTTTTGCTGGTTAGGTGGCCTTATTATGTAGGGAATTGTAGTAAAACACTCAAATTGAAAACAAATCAAAAACTGTTTTATCATTCAATTATTTCATGGTGTAACTCTTTTCTTGTTCTTTTTTTTTTTTTTTTAGTTCATCATATCATGCCACATGTTCAAACAAGAAAGTACAGTGAAACTCGTAAGGTTAAAGCAGTCTGCAACACAACTGAAAATAAACCAGCCTCTAAATATACATATCATACCACTAAAATCACATATAAGGTTACCGGTTCGAAGCAAACAGAAGGTCAAGTGTCACTACGCACATGTCCTGCAAGATTGATGAAGGGTGACGTGAGTTGATACTGGTGTCGCCCTGTCGTGTAGCGCTTCAAATTCTATCATTCAGTCGTTCACCTCCGTCAACTTGAAGGTGACCGGACACACTGAGGTTTCCTGGGTAGTTTTCTTCCCCATGGCAGCTGACCCCGATGCATTATCAGCTGTCTCCCTCCACCCTGCTGTCCACATTTTCTGTACAAAGGAATTGTTTCAACATTATTGTTCAACGAGTTTATATCATTTATAGCCAAGCCAACCCAAAGGGCCTTTTCGGGTTGTCAAACCTTATGGGAAAAATATCACATCCTGAAAAAACAAACAACAAAAACAATAATAAAATGGTAACTAAAAACAAATGACATCCAAAATCGGATAAGACTGAGTTGACTTGCGAGTTCCATCCATTCTGCATACTTATCACTCTCAATTCAAACAAAAAATAAAACACACACACACATAACACAAAGTACCATATGGGCAAACAGGTACCACAGAATGGGCGGTAGTGTCCACCCCATATTGTGTACAAATTTCACAACATAGCAACAAAACTTACTCACACTACACACACACACCCACCTCCCTACACACACACAACACACAACCTGGTACGTCTAAATGTGTGAACAGGGAAAAAAAACATAAGTCTACAATTTTCAGAACAAAGACAGAAATAACGTTCCACAAAGGTAGAAAAAAAACCAACACCAATAGAGAAAGGCAAAAATAAAAAGGCAGAGTAAACAGGAAGTAAACGTAGCACAGCATTCCTAGAAGGATGAGGAACAGTTTCTAAACAAAGATTACGCGCATACTCAAGGGCACCTGCTCAAGGAAAACACTGTGCATGAGGTGATGTTCTCTCTTCAGTCTCCTTTGTGGTGACGACCCTCCTATCACATTCCATCCTGCTTAATCCCAACTAGGACCAAAGACATGACTCAAGAATTCCATGGAAAATCCAAAACAGACAGGCAGTTATTCAACGGACTAGGAAAGTGAGTAAAAAAAAACATCATCACACACTTGAATCTATGAAAGATATCCATAGCAATTGCCAAAAATAAAGCAAGTGCAGTAAGATAACAATGACAGATAATCAGAGCTGAATTATCAAGGACAAGGTATAAATATAAGCAGATGAATGAACTACCATTTTCTGATGAAAAATAGAAATTGCATGATAAATGATCAACGATTTTCAGGGGGGGGGGGGGGGGGGGGGGGGGGGGGGGGGGTCGCTAAAAAAGATGCACTAACAATTGTATGCCAAATCAGTGTGTGACAGGTGAATGATTTTTAAGCGTTGCCGACAGACCCTGCTGTGCCCTTTGCGGGTCGGCTAGGCTATAAGCAACATTATCTATCTTATCTTATGCAATCGTTGTGCGACCCACAAAACACAAAGGTAACCTGAAAGTAAGGGTTAAATGTTTCAGTTGCTTTTCTGGAACCTGTTACTACTATGTTAACCATGTAATTTCTTGACAAGCGTAAGACACCATTACAATCACACACACACAAACACACCAGAACACACAACCACAAAATTCAGTCTTGAATTGGGAGGATCTGAAACATAATGCAAAAGACTGGGGGGGGGGGAGGGGAAAGGAGGGAGGGCAAATGAGTAAAAGATTAAAAAAATATTTAAATGAGTCTTTAAATCAGACATTATTCTTCGAGGTTTCATACTACTATGTTCATAATGTCTTTCAACTAAAAAAAAAAAAGAAACAAAGCAAAAGAAGTTTTCATTTTACTGGTCAAGCTGAAAAGGCCTCCTAAACAACGTTCCAATTAAGTTTTTTTTCACGTATTGCCAGGACTCTCAAAATACAAACGAACCCTCACCTTCGAAAATTCTGTGCCAGTAGCTTCCCCTTTGTCAACCAATCTCTCTTATCTGCTTGTCTGTGGGTTTTGTTTTTTGTGTGTGTGTGTTTCTGTGATCTGACCTCAAATCTGATTAAATATACGTGAGGAAATTTTCAGCAGCTACTGCTGGACTTCATCAGCCCATTCTGACTGTAGTTTTGGTGGGTGTTGTTGTCCTCTTGGAGATAT
Organism: Conus ventricosus; assembly: GCA_018398815.1. Taxonomy (NCBI): domain Eukaryota; kingdom Metazoa; phylum Mollusca; class Gastropoda; order Neogastropoda; family Conidae; genus Conus; species Conus ventricosus. Next base: position 96,152,925 of record CM031598.1, on the reverse strand, counting down.
GACAACACTGTGGAGTGTACTGGTGTTCCGCACGCACTTGTAAACGGTGGGTAAATTTCATTAGACTCTAAGTCAGAACACACAGAAGCAAAAATCACCCGAGTCGGAAAGTGTCCTTTTGCTTCCAAATGTTTATTTCTCTTCTGTTCCACTTATCCTTGCTACTGTCAGTTGTTTTTCACATTCATCTTAGTTCTGACAACACTATAACACTTGTTTTCTGGTCACAAATTGAGTCGCCAGCTTTTTTGTTTATTCTTACAACTTGGCAAACTAGGGAGTGAAAAACAGCACACTTTGTCCATGAGGATTTTTACCTGTCCAACCTACAACGTGTCCTATTCATTCCAGATGCAGCTGTTTCCGATGTCAACAGTTCTACCCCAGTTGTTTGTTGGAAGGACCCCGTGTTATGTGTGTAGCAGGCTGAGGTGACAACAACCATTACAATAATTATTAAACTTATCTCATAATATGCTTTCAATCATAGGATTCAGAGCTGTCATTAAAAGGCCTTAACAGCATTTGCTTTTGGGTCAAAACTGCTATCTTTTTTTTGCTGAGTAGGAACACACAGTGACTGCAAAATTGCTAATACATAAATCATATTGGAATTTTAACTAAAAAAGTGGGTATTGAAAACAATCCCAATTAACAACCATAACACAATGCATACAAATGAACACACCTATAATAAAAAACATGAAGAATATAACAACGTGTTGCTGTACAACTTCACTCACACCAGTTCCCAATTCTTTAGCCTATCACTATGCAATAACCATGATTTTACCCATTAGGATTAACTAAATTAAGATCAATTTTCTTATCAACTAGATAACTTGGTAACACAAAACGTAAATCATCAAACAGGCATTTCAGTAAGCTGTACTGACTTTAATAAAAAAATTGACCCAGGAGAACGAAAAAAAAATGAGAAAAAACTAGAGACACGAATTATTGAGGAGAGAAAGAAAGAAGAGAATGAAGTAAAGGCAACATGGAAACTGTGAGAGGGCAGAGAACAGGAAAGAACAGCAAGGGAACAGATAGTGGGAGGGAGTTGAGAAAGAGTGGAGAAAAAAACAACAGGGAAAAGATAATATATGAAGACAGAGAGAGACAGACAGACAGAGACAAACAGGAGACAGAGACAGAGGAGAGGCAGAATAAGAGACGAGAGAGACTGAAAGACAGACAGGCAGAGAGAGAAGCAAGAGAGAGTGAGATGATAGAGAGAGAGAGGAGAGAATAGATGAGGAGAGAGGAAGAGAGAGAGGGGGAAAGAGAGAGAGAGAAGAGAGAGAAAGAGAGAGATGTTTCAGCATTTTCAAAATTACTGTCACTGTAAATCTACTTTCTGATCACAATATGACAGCATTTATTAAAAGAGTTGCGACCTGCAAAAAAAAACCCACTTCTGTTTCTGACAGATGAAAACTGAATTCTTTGCAGGATGTAAAAATATGATGCACTGGCCAAGGCACAATTTTTTTCTAAAGAAAAATACATATCAAAATCAGATTTCCCTCTGGGACAATTTGATAAAAACTAATACCATCAATAAACAGGAAAGTTTAAGCCATGCAGCTTTTGTTAATATCTCAAGCTGCCAAGACCTCAAAAGCACACTGTGTAGCATTTTGATATGTTAAGTGTAGCCTTCCAAATTTCAGCATCGCACTCGTATGTGATGTCATCAAAGCTATGAGGGACATTTTTCTTTTCTGTGGGTTCTTCTTTAAAACTGTCTCTGTGGTGTCTGTCCTCAATGTCGACAAGTCAAGACTAAACAACACATTCAGTTGCACTTTGCTTTGCATATGACATGATGGTGCACTAAGAAAACGTGAATTTTCCAAGTTTTCATGTGGTTTTGACATGATCTACAAAAACATAGAAATGGCCGACAACAAAACCAATCGATAAGGTGGCAAAATTGCGATCATCTCTAGCAATTTTCTTCTGCTCTTTCTTCCTCTCCATACTAAATTTGGACAACATTTGAAGAAATAAGCCTATAGCCTAAAGATCTATGCTGCCTCTCTTATGTTTAACCCGTTCCCTGCCTGAGACGAATAACACTTGTCGTGAAAACCAAAAATGGCTACGCCCCGACGAGCATTTCTCGTCCTAACTTCGTCACAGAAAGCAGAAAAATCTAAATGGGAGACAACCGTGTAAAATGTTTTCACCTCTTCTACTGATGTCAGGGCAATGGCCCTTTCCCTTCACGTGACCGTTCGCTGACCATAGGGTTATGCAAATTACGAGTTGAAAGGTTAGAGCTGATTAAAGTATTCAACATGGCTCGCTGCGACCTACCACATTGTCCAGTCATTCCGTTTTCAAGCGATATACTGCGCTTGATGTGTTAGATGAAATTCTAAACGACGAAGACAGTGGCGAAGAAGACCTTGGAGGGTCGGATCCTGATATTAGTGATGAGGAGGAGACGGATGGGAATCAGCACCATCCACTTTTATCGGAGGCAGGTGCTGGTGATGACGTCGATCCTTTGTTCATTCTGCGTGATAGCAGTGAGGAAAGCGACGCTAGCAAGGTGACGAAGCAGAAATGGCGGATCCCGTGCCATCAACGAGTACTGCATCCCCTCCTGGACGAAGGGGACGGGAGATGGCAGGGGCTCAGGACGATGGCGAGGGTCCATGGAAGCAGCCGGGGACGTGGCATGGTCAGCAACAGCTGATCAGCGACTGGAGAGATGCTGATGCACAGGTCCCCAACCCTGGTGTAGTTTTTACTGGAAATCCAGGGGTCAAAGTCAACTGTGCTAATTTTCGTCCTGTTGACTATTTAGAATTATTTTTTGCTGACCTTGTGAACCATCTGGTCGTTCAAACAAACTTGTATGCTGACCAGTTTCTGGAAGCACACCCCAATCTTCCAGCGTTTTCAAGGGCCAACAAGTGGGAGAAAGTGGATGGTGCAGAAATGAGGAAGTTTCTGTGTCTGGTTCTACTTATGGGGATTGTGAGCCTGCCTTCCATTGAACTGTACTGGACAAAGAAGGTGCTGTACAGAGTCCCAGTCTTCAGTTCTGTCATGATCAGAAACCGTTCCAGGCAAGTAGCTCTATTTTTATTTTCTTTTTTTTTACTTCTTGATTCTTCATCCCTCCACTATTCATTTTCCATATTTCTCTTCTTTGCCCGTTTCCTACTGAAAGTACATGTTTAGGAAATGATAACTGTATGGATAGGTGGGACTCTGTGTGTGTGTGTGTGTGTGTGTGTGGTGTGTGTGTTGTGTGTGTGTGCGTGCGTGTGTGTGTGTGCGTGTGTATGTGTGTGCATGTGTGTGCGCACATGTGTGCATAAGCATTATTTATTTCTGTGTGCAAGTTCTCCATACAAGTTTGTTCATTCTGAAAAACACAAAAGCACTTTTTTTTGCACCAGTGTGGTGTTTTTTATATTCATGTGTGTGTGTTACTGTTTGTGTGTGTTTATGTAAATGTGTACGTGTGTGTGTGTGTGTGTGGTGTGTGTGTGTGGCGTGTGTGAATTGTAAAAGTGTTCTTTTTGTAAAACCACCATTCATTATATCCCTGTCCATCCCATAATGGCCAACAATACAACATTATTGTTATACAGCATCATAGCTTAGGGTATAAGGAAAGAGAAACCATAAAATCTAAGTCATATGTCAACAAATAAATAAGCAGTGACTGAGGTACTGAACCTACCCCAAATAGTAAAATTATGCCCCTTTCTAGCAGAATTGGGGTACCCCCAGTAACACACAGATTGTTACACAGAGGGACATTTACTGACAACAATATGAATCCCAGGTGTTTATAATGTTGTTGAGCAAACACCAAAAGGTATTTTTGCTGTGTTTAGTGGGCTTTTATGTGGTGAATTGTTGTAAAACTCTCAAATTGAAAACAAAACAAAAACTGTTTTATCATTTCATTTTTTCAGTGTACTTCTTTTCTGTTCTTTTTTTTTTTTTTTTTAGTTCATCATATTCTTGCCAAATGTTCATACAAAAATACAGTGAAACTGTATGGGTAAACAGTCTGCATCCACAAACTGAAATAAACCAAGCCTCTAAATACATCATACCACTAAAATCACATATAAGGTTACAGGTTCGAAGCAAACAGAAAGGTCAAGTGTCACTACGCACATGTCCTGCAAGATTGATGAAGGGGTGACTGGTGAGGTTGATAGGGGTCGCCCTGTCGGTGGTCGCTTCATAGTCTATCTTCAGTTCGTTCTCCTCCGTCACTTGGAAGGTGACCGTCACACTGAGGTTTCCTGGGTAGTTTTCTTCCCCATGGCAGCTGACCCGATGCATTATCAGCTTGTCTCCCTCCACCCTGCTGTCCCACATTTTCTGTACAAAGGAATTGTTCAACAGTTATTGTTCAACAGTTTTTATCATTATAGCCAAGCCAACCACAAAGGGCCTTTTCGGGGTTGTCAAACCCTTATGGGGAAAAATGATCACATCCTGAAAAACAAACAACAAAAACAATTAATAAAATGGTAACTAAAAACAAATGACATCCCAAAATCGGATAAGACTGAGTTGAGCTGCGAGTTCCAGCCATTTTCTGCATTACTTATCACTCTCAGATTCAAACAAAAATTAAACACACACACACACACAAAGTACCATATGGGCAAACAGGTACCACAGAATGGGCAGGTAGTGTCCACCCACATATTGTGTACAAATTTCACATCATAGCACAAAACTTACTCACACACACACACACACACACACACACACACACACACACACAACCTGGTACGTCTTAAATTGTGATCAGGGAAAAAAAAATTAATCTACAATTTCAGAACAAAGACAGAAGAACGGTCCACAAAGGTAGAAAAATAGTCAACTACAATAGAGAAAGGCAAAAATAAAAAGGCAGAGTAAAACAGGAAGTTACGAGCACAAATTTCCTAGAAGGATGAGGAACTGTTTCTAAACAAAGATACCGCGGCATTCTTATGGGCACCTGCTCAAAGGAAAACACTGCATTTAGGTGATTGTTCTCTCTTCAGTCTCCCTGTGAAGACCCTCCTGATCAACATTCCATCTCTTAACCAAACTGGACCAAAGACATGACTTAGAATTCCTTGGAAAGCCAAAACAGACAGCAGTTTTCTACGGTCTGGAAAGTGGAGTAAAAAAACCTCATTCACTCACTTGAAGCTATGAAAGATATCCATACAATACAAAAATAAAGCAAGTGCAGGTAGATAACATGACAGAAATCAGAGCTGAATGATCTAACATGGTAGAAATTGCAGATGAATGATCTACATTTCTGATGAAAAATAGAAATTGCAGATGAATGATCTACATTTCTGATGAAAAATAGATTGCACTAAAATGTGTATGCAATCGTTGTGTGACTGGTGAGTTGATTTTAAACGTGGCGACAGCCCTGATGTGGCCCTTTGCGGTCGGCTGGGCTATAAGCAACATTATCTTATCTTATCTTATGCAATCGTTGTGCGACCACATAAACACAAAGGTATTTCCTGAAAAGTATGGGTTAAATGTTTCAGTTGCTTTTCTGGAACATGTTTCTCTATGTTATACCATGGAATTTCTTGACCAAGCGTAAAGACACCATTACAATCACACACACACACACACACACACACAAACACAAAAATGCAGTCTTGAATGGGAGGGAATCTGAATCAGAAGGCAAATGAAGGGAAAGAGACAAATGTAAAAGAATTAAAAAAATAATTTAATGAAGTCTTAAATCAGAACATTTTTCTTCGGAGGTTTCATTCTACTATGTTCATAATGTCTTTCATCTTAAAAAAAAAAAAAGAAACAAAGACAAAAGAAGTTTTCATTTTACTGTCAAGCTGAAAAAGGCCTCCTAATCAACGGTCCATTTAAGTTTCACGTATGCCAGGAACTCTCTAATACAAACAGATCCCTCACCTTCTGAAAATTCTGTGCCAGTAGCTTCCCCTTGTCTACCAATCTCTCTGATCTGCTTGTCTGTGGGGTTTTTTTTTTGTGTGTGTGTGTTTCTGTGTGTTCTGACTCAAGAGTCTGATTAAATATACGTGAGGGAAATTTTCAGCCAGCTACTGCTGGTCTTCATCAGCCCATCTGACGGGTAGTTGTGGTGGGTGTTGGTGTCCTCTGAGTTGTCATCTCTGGTGGAGTGACTGGTGTTCAGCACGCACTTGTAAACGGGGGTATATTTCATTAGACTCTAAGTCAGAACACACAGAAGCATAAATAACCCGGAGTCGGAAAGTGTCTTTGCTCAAATGTGTTTTTTTTCTCTCTGTTCCTCTTTCCTTGCTACTGTCTGTTTTTTTCACATTCAGTCTTAGTTCTGACAACTCTTTTACACTTGTTTCTGGTCACAAATTGAGTCGTGCCAGCTTTTTTTGTTTTTTCTTACAACTTGGCAACTAGGGAGTGAAAACTGCACACTTTTGTCCAGGGTGGATTTTACCTGTCCATCCTACAACGTGTCTCTATTTCTTTTCCAGGATGCCAGCTTTTTTCCTGGATGTCAACAGTTTTACCCATGTTAGTTTGGAAGGACCCTGTGTTATGTGTGTAGCAGGCTGAGTGACAACAACCATTACAATAATGATTAAACTTTCTCATTATATGCTTTCAATCATAGGGTTTCAGGAGCTGTCATTAAAAGGCCTTACAGCATTTTGCTTTTGGTCAAAACTGCAAGTCTTGTTTTGCTGAGTAGGACACACTGTGAACTGCATAAGCTAAACATAAATCATATTGAGTTATCTAAAAAAGGGGTATGAAAACACATCCCAATTAACATACCAGAACACAATGCATACCAAATGAAAACAACAATAATAAAAAACATGATGAATATAACAACGTGTTGCTGTACAACTTCTCTCACAGCCAGTCCCATTTCTTTGCCTTTCACTATGAAAAACCATGATTTTACCCATTAGGATTAACTAAATGAAGATCAATTTTCTTATCAACTAGATACACTTGGTAACACAAAACTGAAATCATCAAAACCAGGCAGTTTCAGTAAAGCTGTACTGACTTTTATAAAAAATTGACAGGAGAAAGAAAAAAAAAGAGAAAAACTAAGAGACAGAAGTATGAGGAGAGAAAGAAAGAAGAGAATGAATTAAAGGGCAACATGGAAACTGTGAGAGGGCAGAGAACAGGAAAGAACAGAAAGGGAAGCAGATAGTGGGAGGGAGTTGAGAAAGAGTGGAAAAAAAAAACAGGGAAGAAGATAATATATGAAGACAGAGAGAGACAGACAGACAGAGACAAACAGAGACAGAGACAGAAGGAGAGGCAGAATTAGAGACAGAGAGACTGAAAGACAGACAGGCAGAGAGAGAGCAAGAGAGAGAGAGAGAGAGAGAGAGAGAGGAGAGAGAGAGAGAGAGAGAGAGAGAGAGAGAGGGGGAGAAAGAGAGAGAGAGAGAGAGAGAGAGAGAAGAGAGAGGGAGAAAGAGAGAGAGAAAGAGAGAGAGAGAGAGAGACTGCAATTTTCTGGTAACAGTATGGAAGTTTGATTCCTGTTACCATGGTGATTGTTGCCATTCATGTGGCCGACACCTGATACTCCAGTTCAAGACAAAGAGTTTGCAAACGACTGGACGAAAACACCAGAAACGAAACTGTCATGCCTTCTGCGGTACTTCAACTCATAGTGCTTCACTTTTTTAAGTATCTTTAACTCATAACGTTTCACTAACTTCAGTTACGTTAAGAACTGACAGCACAGAGGAAAACAACATCATCAGTGGTCATGGCACTTTTGGCTCTTTGATCACCCTTTCAACAGACTGTTTCTATACAATGTACCCCCACTGACAAAAAACAAAAATCCCTCAAATTCCAACACGGTTCAAGGGCATACACCCGCATCCGCCCCTTCTGCACCTACAGAAAAAAAACACTGGTTCAAAAAGGCGCAATCAGATGCAAATCGGAGCATCAAATGGTGCATCCTCCACTTTTCCGTCCAGGATGACGAGAACAAGTCGTTCAAACCATCACCTTTATCTCTGCAGCTCCTACCCATGCATTACCTCGGAGTACAAAATGAATCTGCTTTTAGTCAGGCAGACAAAACGGTGACTGGGACGCTCTTACGAAGGAGTTTCCATGAGATCTTGCTTCATCATAGCACCAGCACTGCATGCACTTCACCGCCACTCACTCCCCTCCACCCCCACCTCCCACAATTCTAACTCCTGTTCTGGACTTTTTTTTTTTCGTTTTTAATAAACTGTTGTTGTTGGATTCTCAATTTAAAATTTTTCCTGAAATCTGCAAGATAAATGTGTACAATGCAAGGAGTTCTAATGAATATGTTGACCAGATGTACCTTGTCAAAGCCTTCTTTTCCACCATGGTGGGAGCTGGGCCCATTGTTGATGAACAGTTTGTGCGTTTCGCCATCCAAGGTGAACTGGCCGCCAGCGATGCGACCAGCCACACGTCCCATGAGAGCACCAAAGTAAGGACTGCTGGACTCGTATCCTGATCAAAGACAGACAGAACACAAATGAAGCAGGCCGATGATGAGATGTCTATGCACACATATAAACAGTGACAGGATAAAACTGAATTTAGATGACTTGCTTGGAAATGGCCTAAAAGGCACATCCCTTGATTTTAAAGACAAAAATCTATTTTGCAGATTCTGTATAGACCAGATGTTTTGAATATAAGTGCATTGATCTGACTTCAAATTTTAGGATTTGAAATCTGTGATTCTTGTTCATTATTTTCACAGGAATAATCATGATAAAGGAGAGACATAGTAACTGTGGACGTTATGACAATATGAATTGAAAGCTTTTGTTTGAATGTGTTGTGTGTGTGTGTGTGTGGTGTGTGTGTGTGTGTGTGTGTGTGTGTGTGTGTGTGCATGCACGCGCGGTGTGTGTGTGTGTTGTTTCTAGTAGTCATAATTTCTTCACAGCCCATCTGTACTTTTAAGTATTGTGAAATTAAAACCAGCTTCAAATCTTAAAACTTGTTTTTTGTTTTATAATGTTTTGTCATACTGAGCATCTCCCTCTTCATGAGAGAAAAAAACAAACGACTCAACCACTAACACTTTAACAGAAAAAGCAAATAACAAGAGAAGCACACACAATATACAGAATGAAGACTGTATTTTGTTTATTCACACACACACACACACACACACACACACACACACCACAACACACACACACGACACACAACAAATAATATGCAAACAGAATAAAATTTGCATCTCATATTCAAAGTTGCACCAGCAGAAAAAGAAAACAGGAAGGTTTCAATTCTAAACAAACGATACCAGTAAAGACATCCCTCCAAAATGGCCAGTATGATGTACTGAGTAATCCAGCAAAGTTAGCAACACACAAACATCACTGTAAATGTAACAGGAAGAAATAGCAAGCACTGTGGGAAATACAGCTGGGGGGGGTGGGGGGGACTTTGAAGGAGTCATGGTGCTATCATTAAAAAAAAGGGGAGAAAAACCACCAAAAAACAAAAACTACCACCCTGCCTGGTAATCTGGGTGAAACAACAACTTTTCCCTTTCAAATGAAGTCTGAGATTCATTTATTTATCTAAAGAAAACAAACAAAACAAAAACAAACAAACAAAAAACAAACTCCATATATCAGTGCTTACGAAAAAACTTCAAAGTGGTGAAAGCTGTCTTCACTATGTATGAGAATTCTATTCTTCTGTACTTGGATGGAAGGGACACAATGCACAGGGGCATACAACACTAGAAATAAACTAGTTCGTGGCAAACAAGGGTTACTAACAACACTATAGCATACACAACGCAACAGTTTGGTGAAAAGGCTCAATGGTACATTGAAGACAGAAGACCATACTGAACTGTCTTGTTCAAGACAGTCTTTCTGAGCAGAAACACTGGATTCCTTGTTTTTTGTTTATACAAAAGTGCCACAGGAGAAAACAGACTTCTTTCCCTTGCACTGTTATATGGCAGGAAGGTGTGAGGCCACAACGTAAGAGCTGTGGTACACACTATAAGAACTGACGGTTGCAGCTGAATACATTGTTGCCTTGCAGAACAAGACAGTCAAAGAGTACACCGTCACCCATGAAATCCTCATATCGAAGTCCGCTGCTCACTGCAAACCGCACTTCAAAGCCAGGACTAAACCTAGCTCATTCAAAAAAAGGAAGCAAAACTCTTAGCTCTGGCTCCCATCAAAGCAAATCCTTGGAGAGTTTTTGTTGAGCAGCACATCGACAGAGGTTGAATACAAAATTGAGGTGGGTGCGAACAGAAAAACTTCCATGCTATCCTCCTAAAGCAGTGTCTGACAGAGAGAGCACACTCTACAGCACTGTACTATCCCATAAATGCCACTGTACTACAGATCTGCAGAATCTTTTCCCCAACGAGCCTGTGTGTAAGTAAAAACAACCATTAATCAATGGTTGTATAAATTAAATATTCTGTTTATAGAATATTTGATTTATGAGAATGAACTATAATTCCTTATCTTCGCTGCATATGAGTGTGGATTTTACTACTGTTAAGAGATAGACAGAGAGTGTGAGAGAGATAGATAATAGAGAGAGAGAGAGAGAGAGAGAGAGAGAGAGAGAGAGAGAGAGAGAGAGAGAGAGAGAGAGAGAAAGGGCATGTATGTGTGTCCACACATGTGCATGCGTGCATGCATGCGTGAATGCATGTGGTAATTAACTAGTCCAAGATCATATGCAAATTTAATCTTATGCCACTGTTTGACTCTTCGTGTGCAAGTGTGTGTGGTGTGTGTGTGTGTGTGTGTAATGATAACTGCTTTTTTTGCTTACCTTTCATGTCGTCAAAACCAAGCTCCACATCTGCAATTTTGCCATTGCGATCTGGGACATTAATTTCTGTAATGATCCCCCCATAGTCTATGATGCGAACCTCCAAGCCTTTAGTGCTAAATTGCATAGGGTGTATCTGCAAAGAAAAAATCCAAAGCAACATGAAAATATATGGTTAGAACCATTGCATTTCTCAATAAATGTTACCACCTTTAATGGTTATTGATAAAACAAGATAATTTTCATTCAACTTACCTATTCTTTCCTGAAACTTTTAAAGACTCGAGCATAAAACAAATGCATTTAAGTATCACAATTTTTTCCTTTTCCAAGAACTGAAATTCACAAACTTGTGCCTACCATTTTGAAGACGGGCAACTGAACACAGGGAAAATACACTTTAACCGGGTTTAACCATCTTAGCAGACTTTAGATGTTAAAAACATCTCCAACATCTCATGGACTTTCTGTCATTCGAGTGTGCTTGCTTTTCTGACACACACCAAGTGTGACGACCACTTTCACAAGCAAGTGAAAGAACAAAAACTTGCTGATTTTGGGAGGGTTGATCACGCCCACCTTTTGAGAGGGACACTTGCACTGCAAAGGTATATCAGCCAGTCAGATCAAAATGGCTGGCCACGGTCGTTACCTACCATCTCCTTTAGGCATGATTTTCCTGTTGTTTGTTATTCTTTGCCGATATTTACAATCTATTCATGCTTTCAGACTGTATGTCAAACCTTATTCTGAATAATGAGATCAGAATGCCTGGACGTGTACTGACCAAGCATTGTCAAGGCATGAACCACAGACTGGAGGAAAGAGCTCCATGTCAGAGCCCTGCTCTCACCTGGTGTGACCACAAAATGTCAAGGCAAAGAAAATAGTGAGCGCAAGAAATCTTTTTCCCGCACTAGAGTAAGAGACTTGCCTAGTGTATCGAGGGTTTAACTTTAAGACCCTTGGCCTTCTTCACTGCTAATCTATATATGTTGTGGTCTCTGTTAACATATGGGAAAGAATCGGCAAATTACAAGTCCTTATACAACTGTGCCTTTACAAGCACAAAGGCCACAACAAAACTGAAAAATCAAAATGCTATGGTGACTGTCGGAAGTGAATCATCCCAGAAAATGTGCAGTCTTTCACACTCTTCAGTCTTTCACATTGTGTGATAACGTTATCAAACATCAACTGATCAAGTGTGGACGGTTATTCACCTGGCTATATCAGATCATACTGAGAGATTGGACACCTTCTAAGTTACAGGCTGTGACATTCTTCATGCTTCACCATGCAGAAGTTGCCATCGACGCTCCAAGCCCAGTCCAACAACATTTAAAGCAACCTGGCAATCCTGAGGACTGATGTAATTGTGCACAAGAAAATACACGTACCGATTTCCTGTGACAGACAAAAGTAACAAGTCTTACTTTCTTGTAATACGTAACTGTGCTTTTAACATCTTTTTTTTTCAGGTATAGAAAGTAAACTGCAATTTTTTTTTTATTATGCTGATGATGATATCACTTTCTTGCTCTTTAGGAGAAACGGAGCAGATTGTTGATTGTAATCTAGCATGATCATGATTCAGTTCTTTTCTTTCCCTCACATCTTTAATATTCTCTGATATAAATATCCTAAAACAACATATTTGTGAATCATGCCCCTAACATCTTTAATAGTCTCTGTATTATAAATATAACACAACATAATTTGTGGATCATGCAACACTTGAAAAAAAAGAAAAAAAAGAAAATCATTGCATCTATGTATCCCCTATATAACATCATCATTATACTTTGCTGAACAGATTGTTACTAGACAGGAAAATGTTATTACTTACACTAAAACACAATGTGAATTAGAGTTAAACAATCAGCATTCATCCTTCCTCTTTTTGAAGTGTGTGGCCACAGTAACACTTTTACAGTCAAAAAAAGTCTTGCAACTTAGGACCAGTTCTTTTGGCTACTAGATGAAAAAGCCTGGAAGCATATGAAAAAAAAAATCCCACAAGTAAATGTGGAGTTACCAGATTGCTGCTGCTTCTAACATTGCACACAGGTTTTAAATTTGTAAACTACCAGCCCTGACAGTACTTAAGGTGCCACTAAGCAAAAAAATCAGAACAAATAAACCCTCAACCTCTCCTGACTCATTTATTTTGGGCAGGGTGTGACTGTGGGCAGGTAACCAAATGAGCGGCATAGGGATAATGCTAATAAAGAGGCAAACACGATGAAAAAACAAACAAAAATTCCCTTAAAACAAGCCACACACTCACATACACACACACACACACACACACACACACACTCACACACACACACACACACACACATGTGCCCGTGTATACATGCATATGCACACAACACATACACCACACAAAGCATTTTGTTTTATACTTTTAAGCTGGAAACCTTGAGGTAAAGATGTCAATAGTGGTATCTGAGGAAGGAGGTTGACGGTTCAGGAGAAATTGGAAATGAAGATCTCAGAGATAATGGGAAATGAAGATCTCACTGAATCAGCCTCAACCACTTTTGACAGGTTATCCCAAACGCTGATGGCACGCAGGAACTTGAGGAAGTGGGCAGTTTGATGGACTGAGTGTAGTCCTGTCAGATTCTTTCAAACTTTTGGCTGTGGCTTCTGCATTGTCGTTAGGGTTAAAGGAGAAATTAGCCCATGTTCACACAGACAATTCTTTTGCCGCATAGTGAATCCAGCAACCTGTCTCTCCTGCTTACACAGAGAGCCCCAAGCAAGCATATTTGGTGTGTATGTGTGTACCCCAATGGAGTCCTATAACACCAGTTCAAGATGAATCTGAATGACGTTAGCTTTTAGAACTATGCTCCTCTGTGTATGGATGAGCGGGGGGGGGGGGGGGGGGGGATGGGGTTCCACATGGATGCTTTTCTCTGTAACCACCCTGGTTTCTTGATGCTCCTCTGTGTATGGAGTGTCCGCACAGAGCTCACAAACTCGCAGTAAAAGACGCAGGACAAAGGCTGTGAATGCCCGTTCACGTAGCTCAGTGGATGCTATATTGAGGTATCATCTCAGGAAGCCTAGAGTCCTGCTGGCGTTGGCTATGATGGTATCCACAAGGTCCGCCCAGCTGACATTCACCTGCAACATGACTGCTCTGTTCAGAACTGCTGGCAAAGCTGACAGGGGTGCATGTGTCGGCAGGCAAAGTAAAATCAGCCTTCTGCTCCTTGTGACTGGCACAGTGGATGAAAGACTATCCTGTCCCATTCCTTCTCCCATTCTCTTGGCACGGAGGTGATGTTACTGACAGGCATTGATCTTTCGTAAATAAGAATGTGAACTGCTGTGTCATCTGCAAACAGTCTTGTTTTTGAAGACATCTGGCAAGTCCTTGAAGCAGTGCAGAAACAAATGTTGCAAACCTGTCTCTGATTTGACCCAACATGTGCTGGTTTAAACCTAAGGCGCCAGTACAGTATTGGTTCAACCCAACAGACAATGGTGAAAAATTGAGAAAGGGGTAGGAGGTGGGGTGGGGGAGGGGGTGGCAGTGAGAGTACAAGAAATTACTTTTGTTTCACGGAGAGAGAGAGAGAGAGAGAAGAGAGAAGAGAGAGAGAGAGAGAGAAGAGAGAGAGAGAGAGAGAGACACTTCAGAGACAAGGGGATTTATGCATAAAGAGAAAGGGTGAGAAACTGAAAAGAATGAAAGGTGGAGAAGCAAAGGGGGACAGACTGACTGAAGTAGAGATGGGAGGGAGGTGTGTGTTGAAAATACTGTATATGAAATTGTGCTGATTCAGTAGAGAAGTCAAAAAGAAAATTAATACTGAACATCCAAATATTCATCCACAAGATCCTAGTACGTTCCCTTTCCCCTATCTCTCCACTTCCCGTCCATTGGTCACTGACATCCTGGCACTCTCTTATTAGTTCAGTTATGTTTTTGTTTATTTACGTTGTGAACATACATGACTGGCATCCTACACCCCCCATTTCTCTGGCTGGCATCAATGCAACAGTGGGGACGCACAGCATTGGTGTTGGGCCTTTTAAGATTTTGTCAGCGCATCTATATCTGTAGGCCTATCTGTTAGATTTCGTTGCTACATCCAGGAATCTGGCATCGACGTATCCATTAAAAAAACAAAAAACCTAAAAGGAAATCTTAAATGAGCTGAGTACAGTAAACAAGTATGTAAAATTTAAAAAAAAACATACGTTATAGGCCTACGTCGGAGCGGATCAGCTCATTACTCCCCCGGCTCGTTACTCCCCCGGCTCGTTACTTCCCCCGGTTTAGGGTTAGGGTTAGGGTTAGGGTTAGGGATAGGGTTAGGGTTGGGATAGGGTTAGGGTTAGTGTTAGGGATAGGGTTAGGGTTAGGGATAGGGTGTTAGGGTTAGGGTTAGGGTTAGGGATAGGGTTAGGGTTAGGGATAGGTTAGGGTTAGGATAGGGATAGGGTTAGGGTTAGGGTTAGGGTTAGCGAGCCGGGGGAGTAACGAGCCGGGGGAGTAACGAGCCGGGGGAGTAATGAGTTTCTCCCCGGAGCAGTCCTAGTCAACCGATCTGAGAAAAAAAAAAAAGGTCGTGACCTATCCACACCGAGACAGACAAAAAATATAAGACTAAGAGCTTAAAACATGAACTAGACAACTGGAGTGGAGTTTACGTTTTGATTGTTGGAAGTTTTCAGCCTCCACCCACTTGCCTTAGGCTGAATGGAGCCTACGTCATCACTTTCAAACATTCGTCCACACGTGTCGCGCGCATCGATTTCGAGTAAGCCGTAGAAGCACTGGTGACGCTTTATGTTTGCTTGCAAAAATACATTGAATTTGCCTCACACCGTTTTAACCGTCTTCCCGTCCTTTGTCTCACCGAAAACATCTGAATTAATTTTGCAAAGCGTCTGCTTGATTTCGTCGGCCATCTCGTTTTGCTCCCAGCGTTAACAAACTGTACAACCTACTAGCCTATAGCCTAGGGTAAAGGGCAAGCTGTACACTTGACCCAGATCTCTTACTTGACCCCTGTGAAGACTCGTTGTGGTTGTAGGCTAGGCCAAGCGAGAGTTTCCGAGTTCTCCCGAAGTGAGAATGAGCCACGAACTGAAGCTCGGGCGAGGATGTTGCATTAAATCATTATATAATCCATGTAAACGTTCTGAGGCGTGCCCCCCCCCCCCCCCCCCCCCCCCCACACACACACAGAATTGAAGTAAGAAGGCAAACAAGCAATGTAAACAAATATAATCCAATATTTGGAGCGGCTGCTCTTTTTCAAGGACGACAGACTGTAACACACACACACACACACACATATATATATAAAATACATCTCTCTCTCTCTCTCCTCTCTCTCTCCATCTCTCTCTCTCCTCTCTCCTCTCTCTCTCTCTCTCTCTATATATATATATATATATATATATTATATATATATAAAATGCATACTAAAACAAGTTGAACGTCTTTTCCCACATGGACAACTTTAATTTCTAGCTTTCGCCACGAAGGCTTCTTCAGGACCGTTCATTCCTGAAGAAGCCTTCGTGGCGAAAGCCAGAAAATTAAAGTTGTCCATGTGGAAAAGACGTTCAACTTGTTTTAGTATGCATTTTATTCAAATCCACCTGTTGACGTCGTTTTGTTGAGGCGCGGTGTGAGTTATAGTGAGAATTTTACGTGTGAAAAAAAAAAAAAAAAAAAAAAAAAAATATATATATATATATATAATATATAATATATATATGATGCTGAACAATTAAGTAGTGGGGGAAAACAAGTGCAGGCTAACAATTCTTCCGTCATTATAATAATGACTTTGCAAAGATTTAAACTTTTAGAGAAAAAAAAAATTGAAGATGAAGAAAATGGGGAAATATATTATAAATATGAAAACCCTTCACTAGCTGCCTGAGAGAACCATTGTGAAACCCTTCTGAAGGCAGATGTGTGTGCATGTGCTTGTGTATTATGTGTGGCACTGACTGTGCGTTCCCTTATCCCCCCCCCCCCCCCCACACACACACACATCCCACTGCACCCTTCCTCCTACTTCTCATCCAGTCCCTCCCCCCCCCCCCCCCCTCCCACCGCCCTCTCTTCTGCCACACCCTCCACCTGGCTGTCCGCTCTTTTCTTTCCTGTAAACAACTCCTGCACTCTTTTGACTGTTTTGAAATGCAAATTGCTGTTCAACATAGACACACACATGCGCTGACTTAAGCTGTATTCAGCAAAGAATGATTTTCACATTGAATTGCTATAAGACTAAATTTTTATTGATACTTATACACTGGTTGTAAAGGGGGGAAATGTTTTGCCTCCTTTCACATGCTTAAATGGGGCAAGTTAGGGGAAAAAAAACAAAAGATCACATCTAAAAAGAAGGTACTCTTTATCATAATAAGAGAAATGATGACTATATAGAGAGTAGTTTCCCAGCAAAATTTGGCAAGTGTTCATCCCACATGAATATGATTTTTAGGAATAAGTTTTGAGATGTGTCTGCTTTGCCGGAAGGGAGACAACTATCAGTGCAGTCGCTTCACTGTACTTCCAGTAACCATGCACAAACTGTAATATGTCTGAGCGTTAATTGTGTATACTGATGGAGAAACTCTTTTGTCGTGTCTTTTTTCTTTCCCTTGGGCGTGATTCTTAGAGTTCCAGTGTTTTCAAACTTACCATCATGAAAAAGTGACTTTTTTTAGTAGGCTACTTCAAATTAAAAAACAGAAAGAATACTTAGTAGTTTCAGCACACTGAATACACTCTTTCCACCCTGTACTTATCATGACCATAAAGTGTTTAAAAAATTTCAGAAAAAAAGATGTTGGCAAGTGCTTGAACAAACAATGACATTTGAAAGTAGGCAAAATTGCAAATGGACGTTACATGTTCACACTGAGCTGTTAGCAGGTGCTTACAAAGAACTCACAGGCTCAACCAACGTGTGCAGATGAGTTAAAAATTGATTGTAAAGATATAATTTCTTCAAGAGTCAGAGAAAACTTGTGTAAAAGCTGCGCACCAAAAATGAATGCACCAAGACCTTGCTTAAGGAGTCGAGTATTTACAGATTGGTGCTGTTGTGTCTGAAAGTTGATTCTCCTCCTTTTCTTTCATATGGCCATCAACGCACAAGCCAGTGGTTCGAAGCAGACAGATTGAAATCAAAGGAATGCAATATTTGGGGGCTACCACCTGGCGCAAAGATGGGTTTGAGCTAAGTGCCAGGACCTGAAATGTGACGTCAACTAGGGAAAAAGTCATGCATTTGAAGATTGTATGTGATGTCATCAACGGAAATCTCAGAAATAAATAACTGGTGAGGGGCCGGAATAGCTCAGTTGGTAGAGGCGCCGACTCGTGATCCTGAGTTGCGGGTTCGAATTTCGGTATAGGGGGATTTTTCCCTCGGAGTTTAACATTGGTTTGACTCATTCCCCACACAGTACTTCGAATGAGACTATAAACCGAGGTTCCGTGTGTGAACGCCGCACACATCTTGCACACACGTAAAATCCCATCACACAACTTTGGGAAGAGAAGGCCAGTCTGGCCGTTGGTATGGATGACACGTGACACTATAGCATGCAGCCTCCCCGAAGATGGAGTATGGCTGCCTTAAAGGCAGAATAGAAAAGGGTCACATACACCAAAACTCCACTGCCTGGCTATACAGGGAGTGTCCGCAGGAGTATCAGCCTGCGTACGCAGAAAGAAAGAAAGAAATAACTGGTGGAGAAGTTGTTCTTTGATCAATTATCAGTTTAACATTAAACACCTGGCTCACACTTATGGTTGGGTTCAAAACATCTACATGGATTATATAGCGATTTAGAGAAAAATCCTAATTGTGGCATGTGGCATCAAGAATTGTTGGGATGCATAATGATGGCCTGAGCATACCACCAACCCAACGCAACAATAGTTAAAATGTCTGAAAATGAAACAACAACAAAAAATTACAAAGTTTCTAGGGATTTAACCCCTGACCCCTCAAGGCCGCTGGCCCTAGAGCCCACCTGGAGGTACCAGCTCCTGGACCCTCTAGAATTTTTCAGGCTTTTCCACTTGTACAGGTTTCATATCTGACTCACTTTTGTTAAAAGAACATTAATAGTTGTCTTAAGGTAAACAGTCAGAGGCAGGTAACAATGTTGAATGTAGGAAAAAAAAAGTTCACCAGTTTAACATTTAAATGAATCGTTTTAGCTTTATTTTTTCTTTTGTAAACGATTAATAGCAACCTGCCATGATGAAGATCATACAATAATTAATAATTGTTGCATTCAGTTAATTAATCTTGTTATACTGGTAACTGTTCAGAAACTCTTTCCAGGTTTGTATCGTAATTGCAATGGAAAATTGTGTTCATTGAAAATGTGCTCAATGACAGCATACACCGATATCAATAAGATGGGGCATCAGACGGATGAGAACAAAATCAGTATTATCTGTTAATGTTTAAATCTGCACCTGTGTTTGGGTGGGTTAGACAAGGGCAATTTCATGGAGCAGTCTGTGTCACTTCTTATAGTAGTACGAAGACCAGTGTTTAAGTCAATTATAAAGAATTCGTCATTCCAAAGAAAAATAAATACATGCAAACCAGTGTGCACACACAGTTCTTTTACGGAGCTGCTTGTGATTTGTCATATTGGACCTGTATTTTATCTGTCATGAAGAACTTCATAGAGTTTCCACAGTGACCAACTTCAAGTGAAATACCAGCCGCACCTTCATGAAGGAAGTTGAGATTGCACAGAAACCTCTCAGACATGCAGACATGCCTGTCAGAATTATGTCACCAAAGCTATCTGCAGTGGCACCAACAGCATGGAGAAGGGAACTCCATTGCACCACCTCCTCAAACAATTTTCAGACATGCCTTTCGCAGACATGCCTGTCAGAAGCATAGCCTCCCATGAAATCATCGTCATCAGCCGCACCAGCAGCCAGGAATGGGGGAAAACACCCAACCTATCAAACATCCCAGCAATGCAGAAAGACATGCCTCTTGCAGACATGCCTGTCACTAAAGCAGGGAAGAGCAAAACTCGACAACCAACCACTCTGCAGTTTTGCCTGGCACAGAACAAGAGGAAGCAATAGACAAGCACCCACTCCTCATCCAAACGCTGGTCCGTCCCTCTTGTTCCACCTCCTCTCCTCTCTCTTCCTAACACAAAGGATTGTGCTCGTGCAGACCACCAGGCAACGAGTGGCAGAAGCTTGGCCCAAGTTTGCACTCCCTGAGTTGACCCACTGAGAGAACACTTCAGAAACATTGTGCGCCTGTACTTGGATCCACCAGCAACGTTGTGATGAAGTCCATTGTGTGTGAAGAGCAGTGTGCTTTGTCTGACTGACATTTACTGGTGCAGAGAGAGTTCATGGATTGGGTGTGGGCTGTGGCTTTGAGGCATCTGTCTGTGGTTTGTCTTCAGGATGGGACAAAGAACTCAACATACATTGCTGTTAGTCATGCCCTCTTTCACATAGGACAGTATCACTTTATTCAGCTGGAGCAGGTTGACTTTTACACTGAACAGAAAGCCAGGTTACTGTCCTCAACACACTTCTGATCCAGTTGCACGCACAAACCTGATGCTTGGCTGCATTGAAGGAAACAGAAAAACCTGAGTTTAAAGTAAACATAACTATCTGACATTTCAAAGGCAGCAACAATGCACACGAGTGGCCTGAGGGAGGTGGCATATGGGAGATAAGCATGAAAATATGGTCCAGACTGACCATCTGATTACATGTTATCTCATTAAGTCATTCAGAATTCTGCCACATCAGTAGCCCCTTTTTTCACCTAGTGGCACTTACTACATATAAATGCATTTCTGCTTTATTGTGTGTAGGAGTCTTTTTGTGCTTTTTTTTTTGTCTTTTTCAAATTCTTAACATTACCTAGTCTGACAGCCATTTTTTTTTTCATTTGCCTGTGTTTACTTTGATACACTAGCTAGTCTGACAGGCAGACAGCTGATATAGTTTCAATGGTCAGCTGGGGTATAACCACCATGACAGGCAGGCATGGCTAATATCTTTGTCCCCTTCTTCCAAGCATTTCCCATAAGACCGAACAGATGTAGTGTGTTCATTTGAAATACCTCCTACAATAGAACGTTAACAGATCTGATAAAGTGTCAGTCTGCTCACAAGATCAAATAAAATTAACCCAAAATGTACAAGTTACGTACTGTTCAAATACAAACTGGAGGAAATTTGAAAAAAAAAAAATGTCATTACAAGTATTTAAATATTATGTCGTGTTACTCCAACAAAGCAATCACAAACAAGACGCAGCCATGAAAAAGACTTTATTTTCTTTCAAAGATTACAGAGTTACCAATAAACTGTTTATATATATATATATATATATATATATATATATAAAATATATATATATATATATATATAAATATATTTATATATATAATATATATATGTGTGTGTGTGTGTGTGTGTGTGTGTGTGTGTCAACAACCACTCTTTTAATGAAAACATATAAAACAAAAAACAAACACGTCAAATATATCAATAAACATCTGTTTAGTGAAAATGCTTGACATTAAAATGTCATTATATCGAAAACTCTCTCTAGGCACTTAACAGAATCATAACACTATACACAGACCATCAGAAACTAGTATTAACCCTGTTAACAAGCAAAAGCAAGAGTCTGATCAAACACGTCTAAATGCTTGTGTGCACAGTTAAATTTGCAAGATCTCAATTGAAGACAACTGACATTTGAATACATGAAGATTATAGAATACATCTTCAAAAGCAAGCTACTTTTCTAGCTTCCTCAAATTGCATATTTTTCAAATTACATGACCCAATCCAGTTAAAGTTTCCCCGACAACACCACACTGTCATGCAAAATTTTAAAAACAAGTGCTGCTGTGACACGAGGATGGTAAAACCTGGAACTGGGCGTGTGAACCAGTACCGGCTTATTGCACATCACTCACCTCATCTCCCTTGACCGGATGGTTGTGGGGGAGACATGATGGGCGTCTTGCGGGCCAGAGAGCGCCAGCCAGGTCTGTCTTCTCTGCCGCTCTGATCAGGGAAGGCTGTCCATTCGGGTCCACTCTTTGATGTTATCCATCCAGTTCTTTGCTGGTCGTCCGCGTCTGCCGCCACCTTCCAATGTTCCTTGCAGCACTGTCTTGGGTAGGCTGTTGTGGGGAGTGACGTGACCAAACCATGTCAACTTCCTCCTTTTCACAAGCGCTAGGAGGGTTCCTGCGGGCCTGCCCGTGATGTTATTTGGGCATGAACGAAGTCGTTGGTCTTGTCTTTCCAGGATATCCCTAGCATGCGTCTGTAGCACTTGGTCTCAAACGTTTGGACTCTTCTGGTCGTCTCAGCTGTCATGGTCCAGCTCTCGCAGCCATAGAGAAGGATGGACAGAACCAGGGCTTTGTATAATGTGATCTTTGTTGGGAAGCTGATGTCTTTGCTGTTCCAGATCTTATCAAGTTTTGCCATGGTGGATGTTTGCAATGGCGAGCCTGGTCTTGATTTCGATGGTGGAGCGTCCGTCCTTGGTGAGTGTGGCGCCGAGGTATTTAAAAGTGTCCACCTCTTCGAGCTGTTGGCCGTTCATGGTGATCTGTGCAGCGGTGTTGTTTGCGCTGTTGACCATGACTTTGCTCTTTTTGCAGCTGACCTCCATGCCATATGCCTTTGATGTGTCTGCCAGTCTGTTGGTGAGACCTTGCAGTTTGCTGTTGCTGCCCCCCATCAGGTCGATGTCATCGGCGAAACGTAGGTTGTTGATCGTTCGCCCACCGATAGAGATTGTGGACTCAAAATCATGTAGAGTCTCTCTCATGACGTTTTCCAGATAGAGATTGAACAGCACCAGAGAGAGTAGGCATCCTTGACGGACACCGACCGTTGTCTTGAAGTACTTTCTGATGTTGTTGTTGAGGAGGACCGCACTACTGGCAGAGTTGTACAGGGACTGGATGGTTTGAATTAGTCCCTCCTCAATGCCAAAGCCTCTCAAAACATGCCACAGTCCTTCGTGCCACACTCTGTCGAAGGCTTTTTTGAAGTCTATGAAGTTGTGGTATAGTTCTTTTTGGTGTTGGAGGTGTTTTTTCCATCATAATGCGACAGTTGAAAAACTGTTCAACTGTGCTTCGGCCTGCCCTGAATCCGGCTTGTTCTTCTGCCAAGTGTTCTTCAGCTTCGCCTTTGAGTCTGTTGAGAATGACTCTTAGCATGATCTTGCTGGTGTGACTGATCAGGCTGACTGTCCTGTAGTTGTTACACTTTCGAAGGTTTCCTTTTTTGGGGAGGGGGATGATGAGTGATTTTGTCCACTCATCAGGCCATTGTTTGGTCTCCCAGATCTTCTGACAGAGTGATGTTACCACAGTGACCAGGTCATTTCCCCTGTGCTTGAGGAGCTCTGCTGGGATGTTGTCTGCTCCTGGTGACTTGCCCGCTGGAGGGCTGCGGATGGTCTCCTCTACTTCTTCCTCATGATAGGCAGTGGAGAGGGTTCCTTCGGTGGTCTTGTTTCCCTTTTAAGCATGCTGGTGTCTGGCTGTATGGGATAGTTGTATAGTTCGTCGCAGTACTCTGTCCATCTGGCCAGCACTGCGGAGCTCTCGGTCAAAAGGGTTCCGTCTTTGTCCTCGATTACTGTTGATTCGTTCTGCTGGGTCTTTGTGAGCGTCTTCAGCGCCTCGTACACTTTCTTGCTATTCCCTTGTTCCGTGCTTTTCTCAACGGCTTCGCACTGTTCACTTATCCACTTCTCCCTGGCTTCTTTCATCTTGCTTCTCACGAGCTTGTTTGTTTGGCGGTACTGCTCGGCTCCCTCTGGACTGCTGTGCTTTGTCTTTTCCTGCTCACGTCTTTTGTCGCAAAGATCTACGATATCGTTGGTTACCCAGGGACGTTTTTTCTTCCTCTGGTGGCCCAATACCTCTGTCGCTGTTTCCAGGACTGCCTCGTTATAGTTGGAGGGCCAAGACAAGAACATACCCTGGTGCTGACGTGGGCAGCGACCACGACCTTGTGCTGCTCACAATGTTGTTGTCGTACCCTGGCTAAAAGACTCCAGGGATCATCCAAACAGCCGAAGTACTTGAACACTATGGTACAAATGCATCAGCTGGGGATGAGAACATTACGTGTGTGACCGTTTTTGATTACCCCGCCACATGGGCAGCCACACTCCGACTTCGGGGGATTTTAGAGACTGATAATGTTATGCTAGGAGCTTGTCACAACTGAAGACAATCCCCGCATAACTATGCAGAGCATAACAACATTTTGATGTAGCCTTGGTGTTCTAGCCTATGTCAATTAGCCTGACACAGCCTTAGCCAAGGCAATGCTGCTCACAATGAAGATAAAGCTTAAAAAGAAACACCAATCTGCAAACCCACGAATCAAGTTCGACCTGGAAAAATTACAAGACCCAGCAGTTGCCGAGATCTTCCAAGCTCAACTCAGTGGACGATTCGCAGCACTCAGCCTCCTGGACACTAACATTAATGACCTCACCTCCAACTATAACGAGGCAGTCCTGGAAACAAGATGTTGATGCTTGACTTGAAGTGCCGAGGGGTCAGGATAAAATCTATTTGGTTGTGTGTTTTCCCATTTGGCGCGTGCCAAGTTGTTCTGTGGGAAATCTTGTGTGGGTAGAGGGTGTTGGCGACGGTAAGCCGTTGGCTGCTCGCAAACTCCAGCAGGCGGAGTCCCCTGTCATTGGCTTCGCCTGTTCCGTACTGGCTGACTGTTCCTGCCCAGATCTCATAGGCGTCCGGTCCAATCTTCGCGTTGAAGTCACCCTGTATAATGGTGATGTCTCTCTTGGGTGCTTCCTTTATGACTTTTTCCACATGTTCATAGAATTCTTCGACCTCCTGGTTGTCATGATCGTTTGTTGGAGCATACACTTGGATGATGGTGATGTTCTTGGGTTTGGCTGACACACGGATGGAGATGACCCTGCTCGAAATGGGTGTGCAGATTAGTATGCATCCAGTGACTTCTTTGCGTACGATGAACCCTACGCTGTGTTCATGTTTTGGTCCTCTCCGCTGTGCCAATCCTATGGCTGTCTTCTGTGGTTGTCTCTCCAAATCCTGTCCTCCCCATCTCAGCAAGTCCAATAATGCCCCACTGATAGTTTTTGAGTTCATGTTCTAATTCTTTCCTTTGCCGCACCCGTGCAGTGTGGACATTCATGTGCCGATGATGGTCTTCTCGGATGCTTACTTAAAGGGTTTTTCTTGGTTTTCCCTTTGGGCTCTAGTAGCTACACATACCCCCAAACACAACCCTCATTCAAAGCGGAGCAAAAAATATGTAAAGAAAACACAAGAGGTTGAAATGTGTTAATTGTCATCACATGAAATACTGCTCTCTTTTGGTTATTGCATATATTATGCTGCCCTGATCTGGAAATGGAATTAATTCTATCACAAATATGTTTTGTTAGAAAATACATAGGGGATAACATTAGGCTCTTTACGACAAAATTTGCTTATTTAGAAGAACACAATTACCAGGGCTTTTATAAACTTTGGGATTTTGAGAAAGCATTCGATTCAGTGAGCTGGGATTTTATGTTTAAAGTATTGAAAGCTTTTGGTTTTTCAACAGGGCTCTGCAAATGGATTAAAACATTCTATAAAAATAATCAACTCATGTGTCCTTTTTAAATGGTCAAGTTTCTAGTTGGTTTGAGATAGACCGCGGATGCAGACAAGGTGATCCACTATCGCCATATCCTATTATGTGTTGAAATTCTAGCATTAATGATGCGTGAAAATGTAAACATACATGGAATAGTTATAGATACAGTCGAACATAAACTTTCTCGTATGCAGATGACACAGATTGTTTTTAGCAGGCGACATAAAATCATTTGAAACATGTTTAAAGTACAGGAAATGTTTCGGCGAATATTGCGGGTTCATATGAAAACTGGAAAAAATGGCGCTGTTTGGTTGGGGGAGCTGTTAAAATTCTGCTGTTTGTTACCATGATCAATTTAGGTATGGCGTGGAACCCACAAAAAATTCAAAATTCTTGGATTCTGGTTTCCAACGATTTGCAAAACTGTGCAGATATTAAATTATTCTGAATAACTAGCGGACGTGGTGCTGATAACACTTTGTTCAAGATTTGGGTGAGAAGACAATAACTCCTTTAGGCAGAGGTGGCATTTTTAAATCGCGCTATTTATCAAAACTCATCCATTTTGTGGATATTTTCTACCTAACCACCTGACACTTTTTTTCCAGATTTACAAAATTACTGTTACAAAATTTGTGTGGAATAAAAAGCCAGACAAAATAAATTGAAAAAACTGCTCACAAAAGTATCCAAAACGGTGGTCTTGGGACTACTGAATTAAAAACGTTTTGCTTGCTTCCTTCCCAAAAATGACATGGCTGCAAAAAGTTCAGACTACCACACCACAACTGCGAAAACTATCCCCATACAACACTAACTTTCCACTTCTTATGCGCATATGAGAACTATGGACAGAATTTACTTTCTTCATTCTGTAATCAAATGTATTTTTTTTCGGACACGAGGTATTTATCGGGTACAAACATGTTTTTCTACATCAGTTAAATGTAAGACTTCTTTATGAAACTCCTTGCCGCGAACCTGTCATTCTATACAAACAGAATACAAGTCGGGAAAAAGACCTATTTCGGGAAGAAAAGCAGGGATATCAAACAATGGGCATATATATGCCATTGCTCACTTTTTGATAGACAATGGACAGTTATCTCTTACGAACAATTTAAACAAAAGTATGATGTAAACATTAATTTTGTCACTTTTTTTCTGGTATTAAAGCCAGCTATTTACTGTTATATACACAAAAAACAAAAATCAAAGTGGAAATTACAAAATGAATGTTAAATTTAGGACATGTATGCTACAAAAAGTTATTCGTCAGTTTGTAAAGGGTCATGATTATATTAGACATTTTTTTAGATAATATACACACCCGAAAATCTGTTTACAAATGGGAATAAAATGAAATGTTGAAAATGGATGTCCCCAAACTGTTTTCTTATCCGCGTAAAATTTATGACACTGAATATGAACATGGTTACTGTTACGAATAATACACAGATGTCTTGGTACTATGTTGTGCTGAAAATAAATGGGTGAATTGAACAGCGATGTTTGTTCTTTCTGTACTCTGTAAGGACAGTCAGTATTACTACTTATGACGTTTATGGTTTTGTACGGTCATTCAAACGTTTTTAGGGGAAACGCTGGTGTTTTGATGAATTATAAATAATGTATGGTGTGCAATTTAATTTGCAGATAACTGAACTGTTAGCCATAGTTGGATTTGATAAAGATGGTACTTATAGACCATGTATTTTATTTTATGTATTATTTTGCAAATTACTATTTATATAGTGTAGAACAGAACAGAAATCACCCAGACTTCAGTTTTTCTTATAAGCTGAAATACAGATATAAAACGCGAAGAATTACATTGCTCGAAAAAAAAATTTGTAATTATGATTTCCTTTCCAAAAATTTGGCACCCATATACGCGATGTTGCAGGACTCAGAATGAATTACGAATGATTTTGATCATTGTTCAGATCGCGTTCAAGTATGCATTTTAGTTACATAAAACGTTACACCGACTAAAAACAGCCCCTTTGGATATAATACAGTACCTTCAATATATATATATATATATATCTATATATTATATATATACTATATATATATTTATTTAATATTTGTATATATATATACTATATGTTTATATTTATTATATTATACTATTTATATTACCTTACTATATCTTTATATTATTTATATTATTTATATGTCGTGTGTGTGTGTGTGTGTGTGTGTGGTGTGAGTGTGTGTGGTGTGTTGTGTGTGTGTGTATATGTATGTAGTGTGCATATGGCTTATGTGTGTATATGTATATTTATATAACAAAGACAATATATGAAAATTTCATAATCAATTGTGCACTAGCTTGCCCTCTCTCTTCTTCTCTCTCTACCCTGTAATAAAGAGGGCTGTATCCGTGCTCTGTTAAAAAATGTTACGAGGCTGTGTTTAGTATGTTGATTTCTCTTTTTTCTATCATTTGTTTGGATTTGTTTTCTTTTATTTTATATTCTAATGTGTTGTACTGTGTGGACTTATTTGAATTAAACAAAAAACAAACAAAAAAACACAACAAAAAATTCTATCACAAATATAAATGCAGCAAATTTTACAAATCAAGCAAATCATTCATATGACGAGTACCAATAACAGTGTACATAGGCAGAAACAAGGTAAATGCACAAAGTTTAATTAGAACAAAAATTCAAATGTGCAAGGGATAAGAATCGCCATCTTGTGAAGATGACAAGACCAGAATGGAGATAAGGCCTTTCCAAATTGTAAATGGTGGGCTGTCTGCTAGGTATCATTTGGTCTCAGAATGACACTGGGGAAAGATGGCTGAAAAACAAAGAATATTCAACAATCATGGCAGCATGTTTATTGTAATATGTCTGTGAAATCCGGCAGGACCTAAAAACTTAAAAAAAAAAAACAACAAATATTCTATGTGAAAGCCTTGACATACATGCAATAGCTAATACTGAATTTATGAGCTGTATGGACAGGACGCCTTCACTGTGTTAATTCTTCAGAGAAAGTGTAAGGATTTTCATACCTTAACTGAATGTATAGGGTTTGTTATGTTTTATTTTCCTGATTAAATTTTTAACAAATTTACACTGAAAATGATCGTGATTTCCACAAATAACCCCCCCCCCCCCCCCACCCCACCCAATCTAAAAGTGGAAAAATTAAAGTTGTTTTAATGGATGATGTTTAAGTAAGCACCGACATGAATATCGTATGCTTGCAATCTCATATGACAAAATGTAGGGATCCTATTGACTGGTGTAAACTGAGAATTCTGTCTCAATAAATGAAATGAAATTCTTTCTTTTCGTTCTTTCTCTCCTTTTCTGCGTCCGCAGGCTGATTTACTCTGCCGTACACTGCCTGTATAGACAGGCAGTGGAGTGTTGTGCGTTATGATCCGTTTTTTATACCACCATTAATGGCAGCCCATGCTCCATCTGTGGGAGAAATGAATCATTTTGCATTGCAGAGTCCAAACAACTGGTCGACCTACTTCAAATTCCCCTTACTCTTCCTCACTTTTCCATGTCATTTAAGAAATTCCATGACTGTACAATGAGCTAATTTCATAACACAAAAAAAGCCTTTTACTGTTATCAAAATGTCGATTTCAGTGACAACTACCACACTATTGTTTCCTGATGTTTTTTTTTTTAAATTTTCCCAAGACTCTGACCTTTAAAATTTCGAAATGACTTTCCTTGATTTCAATGACCCACTGACCGTTTAAGGGAAAGCACTCTTTGCTATTACCACTCTAAGGAAAAATACTAAAATGGAGAATCTACTGTCATCATACTTTGTCTTTCTGATAATTTATATGCCTACCAGCAATTACCAAGTAACTGCTGATCCACTTCTTTACTACTGGATGTGCTGGAAGATGGAGAATGCTGAGCTAGTGCAAACCCCCACCCAAGATGGCTTAAAAAATAATGAACATCTTGGAATGAGTGGGGTTGTGCCCTTCTAAAAGTGCCCACTCCTTCATAAAATGACCCTAATAATTGCGACTGGTCAATATTCTTTACTCTTTTTAGTCACCTTAATTGAAAAGTGGTAAAGCATTCAGTACGGGTCTAGCAAATTTGGGGAAAGAGTCTGTGCCAATATTTTTCCAAGTTGTGATCATTCTGAAAGCATTCACTCACCCATTTTTCATACTTTTTTTTATAAATCCAGTACAAAAACCCCTGTTTAGAAACTATCACTTTTCTTGTTCTCAGTCCTCATGGACTATTTTGCATTAACATTTCGAAACAAGATCTTTCCACATCAGTTAAAATAAAAAGCATAAACTTACGGGCCCTTTTTTTTGTTATTGTATTCTTGCTGGAGTAGTTTCATAAAACCATATAATACATTTGAAGGCCGCATATCAAACATGTTTCTCATGCTCAGGCTAATGATGTTGTTAGTAAGAGAACAGTATTTTACCAATCTAGCTCACTTCGTCCTCACCAAGTTCGGACGAAGTGCCCTAGGGTTGGTTTAAAAAACTGTTCCCCTGCCAAGTAAGACTTCAATAACCAAAAATAACGATTATCTACAAACAAACATTTTGTGTAGGGTTTCCGTTTTCAATACTAATTTACTAAAGTTTTAGATTTCAGTTTTTGCTTAATCCTATGTTTTTTTTGATCATTTTCAATAAATCATTTTCACGCAAACATTCATCAAATGCATCTCTGTCTTTCATGTGAAATAACACTACAGTCTTTAATTGTTCTCTAAAGTCTTTTAAAACTGAGTTATATTTCTGACATAAAATCCACACAACTTATCCCAGCATGTCTTCCACTAAAGGCTAGTTTTGACAAAGTTTTTCTTTTTTTAACAATGTCTCTTGCTGCTGAACAGTCATCTATAATAAATAGCGTCTGCGTTCCCTCAAACATATAAAAATAGCGTTACTAAACATTCACTAATTTTTATTGCTGGATCGAACTAAAAATATGTTATCATCTGTGCCATATAAACCTTCTATCATGATATGCTTTGTTCCAGTTAAGGTTGGGGTTGGCCAGAAATCACAATATCATCAAAAAATATAGCGATAAACCTGTTTGAAATGAGGTCGCGGACCAATAATGTTTTTTTCCGCAACCAAGTCCTGCCCACAAATTAATTGAACACTGCGGGGTTTTTCCATAAGTATAAAAACTGCTCCAAATTTAAAAGTTTTTTTTATTTATGACAGAATTTAATCTAATCCAGTTATTGTTTTTTTATTCAAAGCTCCTGTCAAAACTGGTGCATATAATCAAATCCTATAAGGTTCTAAAATGTTGTAAGATTAATCCAATTCAGTGCTGTAAGATTGTATCTATTTAGACTAATATTGATTTTGTTGCTTGTTGTTATGTGACCTTAATATCCTCACCATTGAGGCGCAAGAACGACGATGGTAACTTTAAGTTTTTTTCAACGGCCTAAGTTATGGCCAGCTATTAGAATTCCTTTAAAAGGAACTCACTGACGCCGTCACAGAGCCCCCCATTCCTCGGCCTCATCTTTTAAGACAGAAATTTCAAATATCATTGTGAAACGTGTCTCCTAATTTCATTTGGTGGAAAGAAACTGTATTTTTGTAGAAGCGTCCTTTAAAAAAACCGTTTCTTTTCTGTGGAGAGATGTACTGTTTATTTCTCATACGGCGTATTTCCATTTCTTCCGACGATTATCGTCGGCAATAAGACTTACCAAGTAAAGGGCCAGAGTTGAAATGCTTTCTGAAACTTTTTGACGGCTACAAAATGTAAATGGGCGTATGAATTCAAATTTTATGTCCCATTCTAAATATGGTTCTAAGTGCCCATTTGAGTGGTCAGTTTTTATCGAACTATTTTTATTTTCATACAGGCCAACTTATTGCTCTAGAGTTGCGCAGTTGTTCTAGTTTAGGAATCGGGTGCGGGGGGGTCCCGCCAACCTCTTGCGTTTATAATCCACCATCTTTAGTGTACTCAAAACCATACAAAGCGCCTATCTCACATTTTGTTGCAAATCTGTAACGTCTGCCAGGTCTTTAAGTCTAAAGTTATACACCTCCACAGGCGCTAATGTAACTTCCCCATTCTCGGCCCACGCGAACCAATTATTTTTTAGTAGCGTATTATTATTTCTAAAACAATGTGTAGGTTATCGCATTTCACAACTTTTCCTGCTTTGTCCTTTGGGATTTTTTATTAAATGATCCGACCCTACCACAAACTAATCTTAAACTTGTAAATAGGAATTGTATATTTAATAATCGCAATAAGCAGCTTTTCCCTGACAACGAGCCTCTTAAAACAGTAGGGCCTTCCATCATATAGTTAACATCATGCTCAGCTCATCAAAGGAACATAGAGTAATAATTAATGCAAGATCGAGCGGATTTTCTCCTCATAAGTAGTTTTGTCTGAGTAACACGAAAACTATGATGTCAGCTTGAACCTAAGACATTTTAGCTAGCTCTACACCAAAAAGGTAATGTACTACTTCTTCTTCAGTTTTTGAATGATAACATTGTTTTTAGATTTTGCATTGTTAAGTTTGAGAGTAATGTCGATTTACTCATTTCTTCTATTTAGTGAGCAAAACCCGTAATAACCATCAGGTATGGTTAACTGCTAACTTTTTTTCCCTGATTTGCCAACTTTTAGAACATTATTATTCATCCTGGAATCATTTTATATTAAACCATACGCTTTGTAGAATATTCATGGAGTAGGCGAACCATTAGGTTCTCTGCAATCGTTCTAACTAAACAGCATCTCAAAAACGAAGGACGGTCCTTGGTTGTTATTGTTACAAACATTTTTAAACGAAATAAAAAATGACTGCATTTAAATAACTCTGATTCAAAATATTCAGCTGGCCGCACTACAACTTACTTAAAAATATAACAACCGATACTCTTGGGCATTTCTGGACTCAGTCCTGAACGCCTTTCAAGTAAGGAAAGTACCCATTGCCAAATATCTTAACCCTCCTATAAAAAACGACGGCATCCCGGAAGTGTGTTAGTACACCGAATGCAGTTTTATCAGAACCAGTTTAAGACTTCGCTGTGTTTTGTGCCTAAACCGGGTGTGGAGGTGGCGTATGCTGATCACTTAAATCATCCTGATCCTTTGGAGGTCAGTGTTACAGATTTCATTTCTATAACACCTTTTAGACGTAGTTTGACAGAACTGTCAATCCGCCGATTACCAAATGACAACAACGTTTTCATTCCATACTGCAACAGAATAGACATGAAGGCGTATGAAAGGATCTGTAACGAATTCAATATTAATGAGCAAAGACAGACTTTAGACAAAAGTTATGGATCTTAATCATGCTTAGGCACCCTTTAATTTTTGGGGCGTGCAACAAAAAGTATAACAATTCTGGGATCCTCCTTAACATCTTTCCTCTTCAGGCACAACTGTTTCACCTCGGTTCCATAAGCAAGAGCATAAAACAGCATGGACAACATTTATCTAGACACTTCTAAGGCCTAACGAGAGCGGGACTAGAACGAATAAACGACTCTATTCGTACTTACGTTTGGTGTTGCTAGGTTCGCAAGCACAGACGAGTCGAGCATAACTGAACCATCACAGGTTTTGATGCACAAAAACAATACTTAGGCAAATTTAGAGGAGCTATTTAATTCCAACAGTTGATTACCTTCGATATAAAAAAGGAGCCAAAATGTTTTACAAACGCAAGTTCAAAGTAGACTTTGCAGTTGGCAATGGTTTATACATGCTGCCTTCTGACCTCAGCATCCAGATAGTACAATAATAAACTAACAATAATGAAATCCTTGTGGCAGCAATGAACAGAAGGTTGGAAAAAACGACATAAATTCTGAGCAGTAATATACAACATAAAAAAAACACCCAAGATTAAGTCACCCAATACCCGGAGGTCCAAAGCCCAAAGACCGTTAAAAAGAAATAAGACCAGAATATGATAAGACAGCGCTAGTTGTTGGATTAACTGCCTAGGATTACTTGGTCTTTAACTTACTAAATATAACTGCCAACTATTAAATAACTAATGTCCATAAGTGCTCTTGCCATAAAGCCAACTCTTTGCTTGCAGTAGACAAAAGCCTGCTACATACTCCCCAAATATACCAGGTAAAGAGTCTAATAGCTTTACCATCTAATTTTTTAATAAAACTCGCAAGATGATCAAGCTGTTTTTTTATACGCCCAAGATTTAACAGGTGAAGGGCGATGGAGGCACTGGCCATGACCACCACCGCCTGTACTAGCCAACACCAAGTACTTATTGCAAATCCCTAAGCAGTTAATAAACCCTAGCTAATGTGATGCGCTTGCTCCCTAACATGTTCTTATTCGTGTCCTTGCTAGCGTGTGTCTTCAATCTAAAAATCTTGGATAGTTTTCTCTTATACTGCTCACTTGATTTCGTAATTCTTCTTCGTTAGTAGACAACGACATCTAGTCTGCTGATCTTTCTTCATTAAGTTCACGTAGTCCTTTGTTCTATTCTTTCTTAACAATCGCTCCCTAAGTGGCCTCGTTGCCATCAGTCGAGTTTTTTTTCTTCTTTTTCTATATGCTCATTTTACTTCACCCAGTTTTGCTGTATTGTTTTCCTAATTCACCTCTGATTAATCTTAAAGCACGATCAAGGCCTCTCTTCTCTATCAGTTATCGGTGGCTCGTGAATAGTTTTTGTATGGGGGTGTGTTTTTGTGTGGCTGTTTCATCTGAAACCTGGTTTCAGCTTCTATTGCATTTATAATTCGCCTGCTGATTGATTTAATACGTCAAGTTTCCAGGGGAGGGGGGGGATGGGGGGGGTTATCTGTTGGGAGTTTTTGTTGTATGTTTTTGAAAGTAAGCAACTGCTTAAGGTGAGTTGGGGGATACATTGTAAAGGCGATTTTGCTCCTTGCAACTGGCCTTTGGTCTAACTGCTTACGTATCTAATTTTGTGTTTCCAACAATGCCAAGGCGATTTCTCTCGGCTTGCACTGAGCCTTTGTCTAATTGTACCCATCGTACAAACTGGATGGTCTCGTTATCTGTAAGCGGAACACGTTCTCCTTTGTCGTTTTTTCACTACAAATGGCCGCCTTTTAGTTCAAAATCATCAGGGGCTATAATTCGGGAGGTTCTAAATCTAAACTTCTATAAAATGATTTGACCTAGGTTCTGTTAATTCATGCCAAAGGATGACGGTTGAGCGATGGCTGTGTCAAAGGAGTCATTTCACTCGCGGCGTCATCAGGATCAGAAACATCAATAATCTTCTTCATCTCAATTCCCGCCATGGTTTATAATTAAAACATTTGTATTTTGTCTAATAAAAAAGCCAATAGTAAAGGTTCAATTCTTGACCCGCATAGAAGACTGAAAGAGCCCTTGGCGTGAAGGAAATAAACGAATATTACTGGGATTTTGTGAAGAGTAGAGGGATGGCGATCAAATTCTTCTGTCAGATTTCCAGACCTAGGACGGATGAATTGATTGTGCCAGGCTCTGCGCGACTTACTTTCAAAATAGAACCGCGGCTTCAACACAACCCAACCAGAACAGTTGTCCCAAATCTAGACGGGCAATCTTAAGAAACTTACTATAAAATCCTTGAGGGCTAAGAAATATTTTCTTACACAATGCAGACATATTTTTAACCTATTCTGATCTAATGGCTAACCGCGAAGAAAGGGATATCTTGGCGTTTCAAGGAAATTGGAAATGTAGAAGCATCTAAAACTAGAATAGGCTGCCGAACTCGCGCAGGTGAAAAAAGCAGCAAAAATTCATTAGCTCTAAATTTTCTTATGGAAATCGCTTTT
This sequence comes from Conus ventricosus, assembly GCA_018398815.1. NCBI lineage: Eukaryota > Metazoa > Mollusca > Gastropoda > Neogastropoda > Conidae > Conus > Conus ventricosus. Next base: position 96,117,559 of record CM031598.1, on the reverse strand, counting down.
TTCCATCCCTTAGATTTTTGATTTGTTAAAAGCGCATGCCCATACTATTCAAGGAGACATTACAAGACAGATTGTCATAGCGAACTAACTTTTAACGGAATACTACGTTTATCAGATCAACAACACCCGCAGCAAAGTACAGCATTTCTGACATCCACTTTAGAGTTTGATGTTGTTAGAACGCCTGATTTAAGGTGCAAGGGCTGATTGGGCAACAAACAAATATCAGTCACAATTTATAACATATACGAAGCAGTGCTCATCATTCAACATATCCTAAAAGCAGTGCCGACCCTATATGGAATTTTAATCTTAGTGTTCAGTAAAATCGCTTAAAGGTATTTTTTTAAAATTGACTTTATTAAGATGAAGAACGCTAAACGCAAGAGCCAGTGAAAAGGTTATGTAATCCAAACATAACGAAAGTACAATGTTCGATTGATGGAGTCTAACAGAACTCTATGCTAAGGCGGGCTTAGACCTTATCACATTTTTGACGAGAATAAGAAAAATTGTTGGGGTATGTAGTGGTAGATTCCAAAACAGACCAGATATTCTAAATATCTACACCTTCACCATTGTTAGGGCTTGACCTATTTAACCAAAACGAATAACGGTTTCTGGAAAGGGAGGCCCGGCTAAGGTCAACAGAGGATAATAATTTTCCAGGCAGCGGGAGAAAAGTTTAGACGTAATACACATTCAAATTAGAAAAATGAACAAGAATCTGATAAACCGCTAATGTCCATTTTTTTTATAATAAATGATACACAGCTGAATATTAAAGATAGGCATATTAAAAGATATAGATTACTAAATAAATTTTTACTTATATAAAACAAGCATGCCTAGTTTTGACGTTTATATTCTTGTTATTTATTAAGGGGGGGGGAGCGGCACGCAAGTACCTACAGAAAGAGATATCAAGGCAACATCGACTCGCAGGGTCGTCTCTGCTGCTATGAAGGGCAACATAGACCCCAGGGTCGTCTGCTGCTGAAAAAACCCTTCAGTTTAACCAACTTTACACAAATGCAACAAAAACAAAGGCGGGCCCTTTCAAAATACAGAAAAACCAAAGAAGGTTTTTCTGCTGCCTTTTTGCGTTACATATTTAATACTGGAACATAACTTAAGTGCCCATCAGCAAAAACGGTGTAGGCCCCTTAGAAAACAGGTGTAGGTGCACCCCAGCTTTACCTCTGGGTTTGTTTTAGCTTTTGGCCTGTGTTCATTAGCTTAATGCGTAGAAAAAAATTTAAAAAAACTAAACTCCAAAAGCACCAGCATGGTTCAACAAAAACAGCAAATTTGTTTTTCAAATGACAATAAAAAACGCTAGTTGACTCAACATAGGACGAAAATTTAGTTTTACAGGCCGATTTGATGATAAAAAAAGACAAAATTTTGTCTTCAAGAAAGGCGGGGACAATTTTTTCTCAACAGCCGACCCGAGCTTTTAAAAAAAGGGGAATGCTTAAAAAAAGAAAAACGAACATTAAAACTCTGTTCAAAACAGCTCGATTAACAACGCCAAAGGGTTTTATTTTTTTGTTTTGATCCAACACAAAAAGACCTTGATTTTGATTAAAATTTATTTTGTAATTTAAAAATTTTAGTAGAAAAGAAACCAACTGGCTAAGCATTAAGGACGACGAATTTTTTGAAGGAATGCTTGGGAGAGCGTTTGTCAAAAGCTTTAAAAAGAAATTTTTGAAGTCATTGATCCCAAAAAACGTACAAAAGTGTTGTGCATGCATTTCTCAAGTTCCCGTTTAAACTACAATAGACCCCCCAGTTTTTAAAATACAGTTACTTTTTAAAACGCTATAAACAAAAATGAAGAAAATCAGAGTCGGGGGTCAACTAAACAAAAAGGTTTTTCTTTTTTAAGATTAACACCCGGGTTTGGGAAACCAAATCTTTCCTTTGAGTACCGCTGAAGAAGCCCAAAAAGAGAGGCCTGGGTTGGGCGGAGAGGAAGTCTTAAGTCAATTTAAAAAGGCTAAGTATGAGCCGATTGTAGGGAAGTCTTACTCCACTACCCCCACATTAATCCAAAAAAAAAGATTCTAAAAATAAAGAAATTTAGACAACAAAAGTTTTATGTGGGGTGTTTCCCCAACTGCATTATCCGCAAAAACGCAAAGAGTGTCTAACTATCGCCCTTTCATCAAGATCTTAACTTTTGCAGAATACCCTTTCCCGTTACTGGGCAAATTGATCAGTTTGAAGAACAAAAAAACCAAAAATGTTAATGTCACCCAAAGGTTAGGAAACAATCACACCTTTAAAATGTCCAAGAACAGTCCAAAGATTTGGGGAAAACCCGACAAAAATCGTTACTTTTAAATGATGTTTTCGCCCCGCGGGCTGCCACCCTTAACTTGAACGAACAATTTAGTAAATAATGCAGCTATTCAAAAAATGGGCAAAAAACAAGAAATTTTGCAGAAAAGTTTAAAAAAGAATTCCCCGTTTAAGCTGCGAGCGGGAAATAAAAAACATTGATCGGCCATTGACTGTCATCGGGAAATAATTACCCCCCAGAAGGCAGTAAAGTTATTTTAAAAACTGGAAACGGGTGCAAAATTCTCCATATTTTTTTTAGCAGTTTTTGAGTCGCTTATTTTCCTTATGGGGGGCCAGCGCCACAAAAACTTCGAAAAAACATCTTAATGAGAAATCATAAATTTTGGGGTTTCATTTGTTTTCTTTGGGGTAGGTGGGAGGGCCTAAATTCAACGCCAGAATTATACAAAGGACCAAAATGCCTAAAAGATTTACCCCATGCGCAATGTGCAATGACGTTCTAAAAATTGAATTTATTGAAATCATAATACACCTAAGCCAAAAACAGTTGACTCAGCCACCCTGTTGGATTTGCGTTTTAAAATCGTGAAGAAGCAAAAATCCAACGTAAGGACCATGATCACATTAGGGAAGTTCAGGGAGCAGCCCCGTAATGCAATCTTAAAATAAAGTTTGAAACCCAAAAATGGAAGCTGCCTGTATTTTTTTAAAATTGCGAGTTTACACTTCATTTATAATGAAAGCAGTGGACGATGCCTTCAGGGAGCATGCATCGCACAGTCATCAAAAATAATGTGTTTTCACTTTTAAAAAACATGTCTTTTTTGACTCTATGCAGCACATATGGTTCTTAAGGTCCGGCTATGGCCCCTTAAAAAAACCGCCCCAAAAACAAGAATATTTTGACCCAAAATTTTGTTAGAAAGGGGGTTACCCTATGGTACATGAACGTTGGCAAAGGTTTGACGAAAAATAAACTTCGCCTAAAGGCGCTTTTTTCTAGTCTTAGGGAAAGGAATCATGTTAATTCCCGCATGCCAAGTGCTGCAGAAGTTTTGAAACGAGGGGGGCTTCATGATCATACTTATGGGTGATGTATTTTGTTGGCGGATATTTTTGAAAATTATAGAAAAACCGCATGAAACATTATAGCCTGGATCCTGCGCATTACATTTCTGCGCCCGGGATGAGCTGGGATGCTTTCTTAAAGTTTACTGGAGTACAGATTGATTTATTGTCTGACCTACCAATGATTCAGATGATTGAAAACGGATTGCGTGGAGGAATTAGTATGGCGTCGCATCATTACTGTAAAGCAAACAACAAATACTTGGACGACTATGATCCGAGTAAAAGGTCTAACTATCTCATGTATTTAGATGCAAACAATCTGTATGGATGGGCAATGGCACAATCACTTCCACTACGCAACTTTGAAATGTACACAGGTACGAATAATATTCAAAAGGCATTAAAGTGGTTGGGCAGTCTAACGTCGGATCAACAGCGTGGTTTCATTCTAGAAGTTGATTTAGAATATCCTCATGAACTCCATGACCTGCATAATGACTATCCATTAGCAGCAGAAAGTCTAAAGATGGCGAAAACAGAACCACCTAAACTTGTGCCTAATCTTCAGGGCAAAAAAAATTATGTCTGTCATTACAGACTTCTACAATTTTATTTAAGACATGGGTTGAAGTTGAGAGCATTCATCGTATAATTGCTTTTGATCAAGAACAGTTCATGAAACCATACATCATGAAGAACACTGATCTTAGAACTAAATCCACAGATGCTTCAGAAAAAGACTTTTTCAAGTTGATGAACAACAGCTGTTTCGGAAAGACTATGGAGAATCCGCACAAGCGCAAAGATGCCAGATTGGTCACCAGAGAGAACGAAGCAATTAAGCTGACTTCAAAACCAAATTATCAGGACTTTAGAAGATTTCATGATCAGCTTTTTGGCATAATGATGAAAAAAAAGAAGTCAAATTAGACAAGCCTGTATTTATAGGGTTTACCGTTTTAGAATTATCAAAGCTTTTGATGTTAGAATTTCTTTATGACTACTTTAAGCCCTCGTATCCTGAGTCCAGAGTACTTTACACAGATACAGATAGTTTTGTTATAGATATCCCTACTGAAGACATCTATAAAGACATGGAAACCGAAGTAGCTAAAGGCATGCAGGATGGTATGATACATCTGATTACCCTAAAGATTCGCCTTTACATTCATCCGTTAATAAGAAGGTTTTAGGAAAGATGAAGGATGAATTATCTGGAGGGGTGATTAAGGAGTTTATTGGTTTAAGGTCGAAAATGTACAGTATTTCGAGCCAGGAGAAAATCATTAAGAAAGCAAAGGGAATATCTCGCAGTGTTGTGCAGTCAAACATATCACATGACAACTACAAAGAAGCATTGTTTGACAATAAGACTTCATCATGACAACGTAAAACTACGATCTAATCTACATGAGATCAACACAACAGTTGTAACAAAGAAGTCATTAGATAGAACAAACACAAACGTGTGTTTGTTAATCCAGAGTTTTCATATGCAATTGGCATTGGAGAACCGTAAATTAATTAAAGCGGAACTGTGTCTGGTGGGATTATCTGCAGTTCTTCTTTTACAAAAGATCTTTGAGGAGCTGGGTGTTTTGTTGTGCCAGTTTCTCGTAAATAATACACGGGCGGATTCATTTTTACAATTCTTTTTATTTCATATGGATCAACACTCCAAACTGGATCGGTTGCCCTGATGCGAGCGTCCCCTTCTGCTTCCCCCGGTAAATAAAGGTACCTTACTTTCAATCCAAACGGTAATAGTTTGCCGGATGAACTGCCGTCTTCAACAACATCTATTGTTTGTTTTTTGATTGCTTGTACTGGTTTTAGACGACCCTGGAGTCGATGTCCTTTAAATTCTTCATTATTCATTGCGCGCAAAACTGAGGGCAGTCTTCTAACCCATTCTGTTGTGCGAGAATTGTCAATCAGCTCTCTGTGATACTGGTAGGAAAAAAGTCTTTCAGCTAACTGTTTGTTAAAGTTTTCAACTAAAGCCTGTGATCTGTGAACTCCTGGGATGCCTCTTTTAATGGTAACCTCTGTGTTTTAACAATAATTGATTCACTTGGCCTTTAAATTCTTTTCCATCATCGACTTGAATCATGCGGGGATAAGTTAAGGGACCCCGTTGGTATATCAGTTGTATGGCAACAGCAACAGCAGAAGCACTCTTTTGTGTTAATGGTTCCGCATCTTTGTATCTTGAAGCTATGTCAATGACTGTGAGTGCGTACTTAAATCTTTTTCGTCTAATCGTATCATGAGGTAAATATAGAAGATCCATTTGATGGGTGTCGTTCGGTATTGTATTCACAAAGTGCGGTCTCTGTATTCGTTTGGGTGCAGGTAAATAAATTTGCCAAATCGCTTGTTTAGATAACCATTCTTTTGCTGTTTGTTCACTGACTCCTGCCGCTTGGCTTAGCTTTTTTTATTGCCGTGATTCCCTTCCAATATCCTTTTGGCGAATAATAGATTTTGTTCATTTTTATTCAGCCAATATTATGTGCAACAAAATACACGACGGTCATGCCGAAGACAATAAACCCGATTTCTTGCATCTTTTGTTTTTCTGATGGTTGATAAAAGTCACTGAATTTTGGCGGGGGCAATGTCTCGATTGGTTTGCCTGTTACAAGATAATATTCTTTTATTGCTTGATCAACGTCTTTAAATGTGTAAGCTGCATGTCCCTGTTTTTTCAGTGTGTTATTAATAAAATCTAACTGCTCAATTCTCTGCTTTTCATAGCGATCTTGTGCTGCAGCTAGTTGCTCCACAGCTTTGTTATGTCTTTTTCTCTCGCCGTCGTCCCGTAGTTTACTAAATGCGTAATTACTTCCGCTAAAAGCAAGCGCATTCACCACAGCGCCACCTATCATCATTACGAGTGAAGCCATTTTTTATAAATGTATTTTTTTTACATATTTATATTCTCTGGAATTATTCCTTGCTTGACTAGAAAATCTTTCGTAGCGAACGAAGCTGCAATGATAGCAATCAGTTTTGCTGAATCCTCAAAGTCAAGTTTGCCAAGATCCGCTGGTTTAATTCTTAACAAGCTTTTACCAAGCATCGTGTATCCTACACTTAGACCTCCAATAACAGCAGAATGGTATACAAGATTAGTAACAGTCTTTTCGGCGCTCATTTTTAAAAACAAAATAATTATAATTAATAAAAACATGAACACCGATGATCTATTAAACCTTCCTGAACTTATGATTACAAATGACCTGGTTGATGAGCAAGCTATTATGCCCAAAAAGGAAAGGCTGTATTCTTTGGCAGCATGTGGAAAAACAAAACAGTTCCTTGGGAATGAATTTAGCATAGAACAGATTCAACAGATGTCACCACAAGACATTTTAAAGTATCATAACAGGTATGAAGCGCAGTTGGGGTCGAGAATGGTAAAAAGTGTCGGGCAAACGGTTCTTAGTTTGTACACTAAACTAGTCAGTAGATTTGCCCCCATTGATTCTGAACAAGACTTTATGTATGATTTAACGCAGGATCCAGTTTTAACAAAGTCATTAGAGTCTCTAGGATGTGATTTAACTACAGATTTGGAACATTGTTATCGCCATAATCATGGGATTAATTACTTTTAATCATATAGATTTTATTTCCCTTCAAAATGACCGAGCCAGAAAATCATCAGAATCAGAAAAACATTGAATCAGGTGAAAGTGGTCACTAAATCCCCTCATCCAGGACGCATTGCAGCAGGAAAAAAATTAGCTGAGTGGAACAAACAAAAAAATTACAGTTACAATCGCAGAATATAGCTCATAATGAAAACATAACGCCGCCAACAGTTGTTTCAATGCCGGCTATAAAAACACCAGAACAAGTTGATTCAAGGCCTACAGCACCAAGCCTTCATGGAATATTGAACTTAAAACTGTTGTCATTTTTGGCGCCCTTGTTGCTGCTGGGGCGGTTATTACGGTTATAAAAAATATAAACAAAAACAACAAGAACCAAACCAGTCCAAACAATCTCAACCATTATATACCACAGACGAACACAACAGCACGACAGGACCGCCAACAACAAAAGATCATTTTGATCCATTTCAGATGCAATAATATTTTAAGAACTTAAATTTTTTTGATAAAAATAGACCATGGCGGATTATTATTTGTTTAAAATGATGAAGTCAATAATAAAGACATGAAGTCTATAAAAGACATTTCCATAGACCAGAATTGTAATCAATGTGGTTGCTTACGATGTAAGAACTTCATTAAGATCTATGCTGACCAATCTCACGCCAATGACACTGAGCAAGACATCCTCGCCAATGACACATTTTTTGAGGCGTGTGTGTACTATATTAGACATTTACTATTTAAGATAAAAACATAGATTTCTTGTTTTTTTTGATAATTATAAGATAACTTAAATAAGAACTTGGTTGTACTTAGAGGATGACTTAGTTATGATCTTAGGTTAACTTGGGTAAGAACTTGAAGATGACTTGAGGACAACTTGAGTAAGAACTTAGAAGTGACTTGGGGTGACTTGAGGATGACTTAAGTAAGAACTTGTGAATGACTTGAGGATGACTTGTGAATGACTTGAGGACAACTTGAGTAAGAACTTAGAAGTGACTTGGAGTGACTTGAGTTAAGAACTTGTGGATGACTTGAGTGTGCATGCGTGGGGTGGGTGGGGGTGGGGGGACGTGCATGCGTGGGGTGGGGGGACGTGCATGCGTGGGGTAGGACAAAACACACAAACACCAACAAACAACAAAAAGTGGAACTACTAGGACCACTTCTTGCTTTGTGACTAAACAGGTTGTGTCTTGCTCGCAACCTCAATCAACTAGGCCAAGTGATCATATGTGATCACTTGGCCTAGTTTGCCGCTGAGCTTTGCAGGTGCTGCCGCGCTTTGCAGGTCAAGTGATCACATATGATCACTTGACCTAGTTTGCTGTGCTCCTCTTTTCTCAACCAGGCTTGCAACTGGCTTTGGCAGAGTTACAGCAGTTACTGCTGTAGCCGAGCTTTTATGGCGGCTCTAATCGCCAGTAGTAGTACATCCGTTATTGTATATTTGGAGCATTTATATGGAGATAGTGCTGGCTACACACTACTCCTCTCCATACTGGTAGATGTACTAAGGTCTGCCTAGCCCTATCTAGTTTGTTTGCCAGAACCCCCAAAAATCGCTATTCTGTTGCATAAGTCTAATAATGGTTTGGCGTTTGCTACACAGTTCATTTATACTGATTCCTAGCTTGTGAAATTTAGGATAGTTATAAAAACACATAGAAATTTGAATAAGTTTTCTAGCATGCGAATCAGCCATGTTTACCTGCGTCTTAAGAAATGAACGCCATGTTTGATGCGTTTTTTGTTTTTTAAACATGACTTGGGCTGTCTCAAGCCAATGCCCAACAATCAACGCATGATGGATTGTTTTGCTTTGGCCAACTTTCAACAATGCAGCGCCATTTTTTAGAAAAGGAGCCATCTCATCGATAGTCAAACACGCATTGAAATTGTATATATCTCGGTCATCAATATTGCCTTCAACGTTTTCATTTTCTTGAACCAACAAACCTTGAAGATAGTCGTGCATTTCCAAAGCAGTCGGTTCACTTTTTTCCTTTTCTCCACCTTCTAGAAAAGCAATACTTCTTTTCGGTTTAACTGGTAAAGAACATGCTTCACCTAGTTCCTTTTTTGACAAATACTCTAACATGCAGTTAAAGTAAAACTTGTAATCTTGAATAGCACGATTCTGTTCTTCGGTAAACCGGTTATCCATTTTAGAATACCACAACACAGCACAGTGAACGCGTCGTGCTCGTCCGGCAGTCAGTGGAAGAATGTGTGGGTTAACCTAGTCATGTGAGCGCCGTTAAGCCTACGCTTAAATGTAACCCCCTCGCTGATTGGCCGGGCTGTGACAACGGCCCATCACGTGGTAGTGTTGACGTGGCAGAGAAGGTTCGAGAAGGCTGATGCAATATGTTGTAATGGGGCAGGCTGGGCGGGAGGGAGTGGGGTGAAGAGGAGGGGAGAAGAGGGGTAGGGAGGAGGTGTGACGGTATTGATTTTTGGCCCCACAGTTTGTCAGGCCTGCTGACTTGGAACGCAGACACTATTTATTATAGATGACTGTACAGCAGAAAGAAACACTTTGCCAAACCTGGCTTTCAGTGGAAGACATGCAGAGAACTAATAAATAGTGTGTGTGTGTGTGTGTGTGTGTGTGTGTGGTGTGTGTGTGTGTGTGCGCACGTATTTGTGAAACGCAGAACACGTATGGCTATGGCTCCGAGACTGGTCTCTCCTCCGTGTCTAAATGAAAATATCATTTAAAACCACAAGCAATCCTTCGCCACACGTTGCTCTGAGGACAACTTGACCTTAACGGGCTTTGGCTGCGCCTCTCTCTCTGCTGACAACCCCACGCTGTAATCAACACGCCGCGTAGTAAGTAATTGGATAGCCTAGTGCACCACCGTTTGTATAGGGGGCGCGTTCAGCCACGGCTGCTTTTCCCCTACGTTACTCTATGGGGCGTGTTCAGCCACGGCTACTTTCCCCTACGTTACTCTCTGAAAACTTTAGTAAATTAGTATTGAAAACGGATAACCCTACACAGTATGTTTGTTTGTAGATAATCGTTATTTTTTGGTTATTGAAGTCTTACTTGTCAGAGAACAGTATTTTACCAATCCTAGGGCACTTCGTCCCAACTTGGTGAGGACGAAGTGAGCTAGGTTTGGGTAAATACTGTTCTCTTTAGGGGAATTACAGACAACTAATTGTCCAACTTTTACAAAAGCTTTGTGTTACTTTTCTTTTCTATGAAAACCTGGACAATAATGGGGTTGTCATTTCACAATGACAATGTCAAAGGTCAGCATTTACGTGCTTCACAATAGGAAAATTCTTTGAAGCTTATCTACTGAAGACTTTCAGGTCATGTTTTTTACACACATTCAAAAAGTTTTGTCATCCACACCAAACAAGGCTATAAAACTAATGCCCATTATCCAAGTTATACGCATATGGCAAACTACAATGGCATTTACTATTTAAATCATTGCAATCAAATGGGCAAAATTTCAAGCCCTCATAATATGAAGGCCTTTGTGAGAACGGGATGGGTTATCTGATTCTGTCTCTACAAGAAATGTCTCTGATAGCCAACACATGACATGTACACAGTTTTGAGGGTTGGGTGTGAGAATTTTTACCTCTCTGCAGAGAACCTTCAAGATATACAGCCCCAAAATGTCCAGTCAGTAAACTCTTTGATATGAACTCAAATGCTTTGTTGGGAATCCAGCTTGACAAGAAAAGGAATTTTACTGTTAAAAGTAGTTTTATGATATCCTTACCTTTCAAAACAAAAACATTATCTTCACTAGGTAGATTAAAAAAAAAAAAAACAACACTCCATGTTTGACATAATGATCAAGGTCAAGACAAATTCACAAAGAATTTCAGTGGACATGACCACCCTTACAGCCCACCCACACCCACAGGGACTCACTATGTTTGGACTGTTGGGATAATGCTGGCCCTCCAAACAGAGAGCACCATAAGGGTTTTTTAGCGTGCGTCTCCCTTGGCCTTCGCCACGTCCACATAGCAGCTGGTGTAAACTGCAGGCCTGGCTCCGTGGTTAGCACTCCATGTAACGGCCTGACTGTGGTGGTCCACTCTGCGCACATATACCTTTTACAACACTTTCTGGTCGTCACTGGCGGCTGAACAGGTTCACATTTTCCATTAATAACAGTAATTTACTGGTTCAGATGACAAAATACTGATAAAAATACCAGCCGTCAGAACGGACCGATTTCAATTTTGTTTGAGAAACAGAATTTCCACTTGTCTACCTTAAGATTTATTTAGCACGGAAAATTGAACACATGGGTATTTTGAGACCTGCAGATATACTGCTAGACAATACAGCTTATGAAATTTTACACAGACCTTGCTACAAACATTTATTGCATAATCTAACCAGCAAAGAACGAATTAAGTATTTGCTATTCCAGCACCGCAAAGGGCATAAGGGCTGTAACGGAGACAAATACATATGTCATTAACATACAACTACCATAGAGCACGGGGATCTCTCCTCCAGCAAACACTGGAGAGGAATCGTGCTATTTTCAGATCCTAACAAGATCCTGGCAAGAATCGAGAGAGACTGAAGAAAGCCTTCAATGAACACTTCCGAGATGATTTGATAAATTGAATGATTAGCAAATTGGTAAAAGCCTATTTCTCAATCCCCAGATACACACAGATATTGACCAACAGGACTCAGAGTGACCAGGCACTGACCTGGCAGCCAGCTTGGGCTGTCCATCCTCGCTGGGTGTCAGGCAGTAGTTGTGGTCAAAGCCCCTGCCACCAGACACCTTGTTCAGCACGTCCTTCATCTTCTTAGGCTTTCGCAGGTCCATACCTTCTGCGTCTTTGTCTGCTACACTGCGAATCTCTCCTGGAATGCAACAAATAGCTAGCATAAGCAAGGAAAGAGAGAAGTGGTCCACAACAGAAAGTTGGTGGGCAAGGTTGGGATGTCTGTAACTGAGTACGCACTGACCCACGCATAACCTTAGCCTCATTACCTGAACGCACAGCTAACACTTGTTAGACGCTGAAGGCACTCTCACAACCCAAAGACTAACAATGATCAGTTGGGGAGAAATACTGGGGGTAAAAAAACAAACTAACAACAACAAAACATAGCCAAGCTCATCTGCCGCAGCACAAAATTGCCCTTTTACTTTGAGGCCAGAGCAAGTGGCCAGCACAGGCTACAATAACCCAGTTCCACGCATTGCTGTCAGCCTGATGCCAGTTGACCAAATACGCACCGAGTTCAAATGTTAGCTGTGCGCACGGTTCTTACATCTGTGCTACTTTCTATGCCATCGTGCGCGAAACTGAGGAATATTTTACTTTTATATCTTGTCAATGTAAATTTGGTGAATGTATACCTAGAGTGTGTGTTCTGGTGATTCAGACATTGATTGCAACTGTGAGCATCATTCAGTTTTATTTGATAAAAGATATGTGTTGTGGCCTACTTCCTCCAACTGGCAAGCTTAGCATCCCTTTGCGTGTGCATTCCTTTTCTTTCATGGGAGATCCCCTCAAATTTGAATGGATATGTGTGTTTCGTGCTTTCTGAGCTGCTTTAACACTATCAACAAGACCCTCGTTCTGCTCTATGTGCCCAGTTAACACTGCAGTCACAGCACTGAAATTCCCTCAGGGCACCTGATTTGACCCTTTTTAATTCCTTTTCCTTAAAAGCCTAAATCTGACAGTGACATTATTTTTGTACAGTGAAACGGAGCTATCTTTTATCTTCTTGATGATAAATGTGCTGGCTGCTTTCTCTTCAAATTAACCAATGAAGTCGACTGTTAGTAGCTTGCTAACTGGTATGATATGATGTAGAAAGGACTGTATTTGTACGCTGACATCACTGGTTAAAAATTCTCTATGAAATTAGGTCATATTTATTTTTAGAAGACTGTCACTATCATTCTTGCGACATGTTCTGGGTGACAGATTGCTTGCCACGAGTATTTTTGCCCCATGTCACCGAGTGGTAAGTCGGGCGTCGTGTTGCGAAAAAGTTAACTCTGCAAATGGAAGGATTTTAAACATTTCATTTTGCCTCTATTTTCAACAACACTGAACATGCACAAGGGCCTACAATGCAAGATCATTTGCAGGGAACCACTTTGCCACAAACATCTGAAGCCATACACAAAAGAATACCTGTGTGACATTGTAGCTAACAAAACTACTGAACTGGATTAAGACAGCCATCGTTCTCACATAAAAGAGCATTTGCAACCAATTCAAAAACACTGAACACATTATTCTCATGCATTCAAACAAACATACCATATCAAAGACCACTGACTGACACAAGATAAGATAAGATAATGTTGCTTATAGCCCAGCCGACCGCAAAGGGCCACATCAGGGCTGTCACCACGTTAAAATCAACCCACAAGTCATTTAAAAAAAAACAAAAAAACAAAAAAAACTTTCACACATCTCTGACTGACACAACCGACACTGACAGGCTGGATATTAAACAGTACATGTCTGTCTTCCACAAATCATTCCCTTAATCAAACAGTCATTCCAAAGCAGCACATACTTCAAAACCATTGCATTCGTGTTCATTCGTTCTCACAGTTTTGGCCTTGCGCTACACGGGGAACAAGAGGGGCAGGAAACACATGCAGCTGTCGATACACAGACATGGAAGGCATGCGGACTCACGACACAGGAAGAGTGACTGGATGTGATGTAAAAAGAACATACGACCATTATTTCTCCTATACTCAAGGCAGCCAAACCCCAAGTATGAAAACACTGGTGCAAGTCAACATAGACACTCACCTCTTCACAATGAACACCACCACCCTTGCCCCCTCCACACCACACCTTCCATATCTTCAACTCTCTTCTTTGATGTAGAATTATAAAGAAAAGTTAAAATGCCTCAGCAAGATCTAAGTTATATATATATATATATATATATATATATATATATATATATATTGTATTTGTGTGTGTGTTGTGTGTGTGTGTGTGTGTGTGTGTGTGTGTTGTGTGTGTGTGTGTGTGTTCATTTGAGTAATGTGTGTGTGTGTGTGTGTGTGTGTGTGTGTGTGTGTGTGTGTGTGTTGTGTGTGTGTGGTGCGTGTGTGTGTCTGAGCAGGGCTCCCAGTGGTGTACGTTTGTCTGTAACACATGCACTGAGACCTTGAGAAGTAGAATGAAATTCTAAACAAGGACACTGGCAAACACACTAAAATTCTCTTTGATGCATTCAACAAACAATGACGTGTCAAGGTGACTGTGAAGCCAACAGCGATCTTCAATCACATGCAAAGCTGCCCGTTTTGGTTATTCCGATGAAAACAATGGACAAATGTGCCTCAGTTAGTGAGTTCCGCATAGCGCTGAATGCAGATCTTGCGGCAAGCATGCCCGCTGACACAATAAACTTTAACCTTATTCGTTCACTAGCTGGGATGGAACTGACAGCTTCTCACTGAAGGTTTGGTCAAACTGCAGCAGCCAAACGTCGCCGTCACTTTTGGCGTTTATTTACTTGTTTCCCAGACAGTTTCTCTGACCATTAAATTCAGCATCATCAAGAACCAGACTTGCGATCAAAAGAGCCAGAACCCAAGGAGGAAACGGCTCACAATGTTGAACGGTGAAAAAGGATTTATCACATAGCTTTTTTAAAAAATTAAGATGGTGCTATGCCGCATACTGTCTGTGTGTACAAAGACACAAACATGAAGCAGTCTGGGAAATATAAAAGATGCAACAAATTTGTTCATGGGTCAGTAGACTTCCAACTGTGAGCGAAAGGAACAAGGGAAGTAATCATTCACAGAAAGTGGGGAAAGAGAGAAACAAGGAAAAGTGGTCATTCGTACAGAGTGAGGAAAGTATGGAACAAGGAAAGTAAACAATCATAGAAAGAGGGAAACAAAGGAAAAAGGAAAGTAATGATTTGTAGAAAGTGGGGAAAGAAAGGTACAGGAAAGGTAATGATTTGTAGAAGGTGGGGAAACAAAGGAAAAAGGAAAGTACTCATTTGCAGAAAGTGTGGAAAGAAAGGTAGAGGAAAGGTAATAAATTGTAGAAAGTGGGGAAAGAAAGGTACAGGAAAGGTAATGATTTGTAGAAGGGGGAAACAAAGGAAAAAGGAAAGTACTCATTTGCAGAAAGTGTGGAAAGAAAGGTAGAGGAAAGGTAATAAATTGTAGAAAGTGGGGAAAGAAAGGTACAGGAAAGGTAATGATTTGTAGAAGGTGGGGAAACAAAGGAAAAAGGAAAGTACTCATTTGCAGAAAGTGGAAAAAGAAAGGTACAGGAAAGGAAATCATCTGCAGAAAGTGGGAAAGCGAAAGCTTAAGCAGTTCATCAATGGCCCACACCTGTGAGGACAGTGTTGTCATCCAGGACGGTGAAGCTGTCGGAATGGATGGTAACCTCATGATCATCCAATGTACCTGCATT
This sequence comes from Conus ventricosus, assembly GCA_018398815.1. Lineage (NCBI taxonomy): Eukaryota > Metazoa > Mollusca > Gastropoda > Neogastropoda > Conidae > Conus > Conus ventricosus. The sequence continues at coordinate 96,102,104 of CM031598.1, read as the reverse complement.
CTGCATTAAGAGTTGAATAGTGACAATGATGATGATGATGATGTTCCTTACAGTCACTCTTTCCAAATGACAAATCCTAGGTGAATCAGGCCAGAAAACAGCTGACAGGGGTCTAGGGATCACCAATGCCCCAGTGGGGTCCAGGGGTAATGCCCTGGTAAGGCTCCGGGGGGGGGGGGGGGGGGGGGGGGGGACTGGCCCGAAATGGAATCTAAGCAGTTTTGGAGACTGTTTAGTGATTTCTCATGATAGGCAAATTACTACGCAGGAAGCAAAGAAACCAAAAGAAAATAACTGTACACACACACATAACACAGAGGTAGTACACATATGCAAACACACACACACACACACACACACACACACACACCACACACACACACACACACACACACATACACACAAACACACACACACACACACACACACAGGCATCACACATAAATTTAATAAATTTTAGGGGGGAAGAAAGTGTTTGTCTCGGCACAATCACTGTCACTTTGTGCATCTCACTTGTTGCTATTTGTAACCAAGCTCACCAAAGGGGTATAAATGACATATTACTTATCTGGGGTGTCACACTGTCAAAATGAAAAAATGATGTTCGTTTGTTATTGGGAAAAAAAGGGGAGAAGGAGGGGGACATTAATTCCATCAGGTATTCTCTCCAGATTGCAGTCCATTGCTCTTGAAGCATCAACATACTTCAACATACTTCTTGCTGTGCACATGTTCAAAGAGCACTGTTAAAACCATACCATAGTTCAGCTCTTTTTAACAAAGCAAAAAAGTAAGAATGTGCCGTTCCCAGCTAATTCACTTTCCAATAACAAGTTGAAAACTGCTGATCAAAATTGCTCACTTTTGTAATCTTTTCATTCTAACCAAATCTCCAACAGTTGATAATTGTACCTTCCTCAGATGTACTGCCTTGATTTACAATTTTTGACACGCAAGACATCACACTTTCCCTTCAAAAGATGAAGCCACTGCATGACCCACTAGAAGAAAAATGGCCGAAGCAATTGCACTCACCTGCATATTTGCACGCCCCTGAAATGTTTTCTTTAATGCAAGGAGAAGCACCGAGATATACTGTAACGACTGTGGAGGCAGTATGCTAACACAGAATCATGGGAACCTGATTGGAAAAAATGGATATGGTACGAGGCTCGGGCACTAAAGCATTTTGCAGATCTTCTTTTCCCAACAGACTTTTTTTTGCCCTTGGGTGCTTGCTTTCCTGCCTCTGAAAATCAGGTGATTCTGGAAATCATCAGATTCAAGGAGTGTTATCCAGCCTGGTTTGCACACGCCTATGCAAAACACACACAGACGCATCTTCTGATACAAACCCACATGAGAACATGCGTTTTCTACCAACTGTGGAGATGCAGTCATACAAACCCACATGAAAACATGCGTTTTCTCCCAACTGTGGAGATGCAGTCATACAAACCCACATGAAAACATGCGTTTTCTCCCAACTGTGGAGATGCAGTCATACAAACCCACATGAAAACATGCGTTTTCTCCCAACTGTGGAGATGCAGTCATACAAACCCACATGAAAACATGCGTTTTCCTCCAACTGTGGAGAGCAGTCATACAAACCCACATGAAAACATGCGTTTTCTCCCAACTGTGGAGATGCAGTCATACAAACCCACATGAAAACATGCGTTTTCTCCCAACTGTGGAGATGCAGTCATACAAACCCACATGAAAACATGCGTTTTCCTCCCAACTGTGGAGATGCAGTCATACAAACCCACATGAAAACATGCGTTTTCTCCCAACTGTGGAGATGCAGTCATACAAACCCACATGAAAACATGCGTTTTCTCTCCAACTGTGGAGATGCAGTCATACAAACCCACATGAAAACATGCGTTTTCTCCCAACTGTGGAGATGCAGTCATACAAACCCACATGAAACATGCTTCTCCCAACTGTGAGATGCAGTCATACAAAAATACATGCGTTTTCTCCCAACTGTGGAGATGCAGTCATACAAACCCACATGAAAACATGCCTTCTCTCCCAACTGTGGAGATGCAGTCATACAAACCCACATGAAAACATGCGTTTTCTCCAAACTGTGGAGATGCAGTCATACAAACCCACATGAAAACATGCGTTTTCTCCTCCAACTGTGGAGATGCAGTCATACAAACCCACATGAAAACATGCGTTTTCCTCCCAACTGTGGAGATGCAGTCATACAAACCCACATGAAAACATGCGTTTTCCTCCCAACTGTGGAGATGCAGTCATACAAACCCACATGAAAACATGCGTTTTCTCCCAACTGTGGAGATGCAGTCATACAAACCCACATGAAAACATGCGTTTTCTCCCAACTGTGGAGATGCAGTCATACAAACCCACATGAAAACATGCCTTCTCTCCCAACTGTGGAGAAGCAGTCACTATCAGCTTATTTCTTAAACCTTTGTTTCCCCATTTCTATACACTCACACAGACAAGTCATTCTGACCCCCCCCCCCCCCCCCCCCCCCCCACCGCTTGTACCATATAGAGAGTGCATTCAAATGGACTGCTGTCAATAGCTAGCCAGAAAACCTGAAGACACTGAGGCTTGTGTATACAATGGCAAAGAGTTCATATTTAAGGCACAAAGATAATCAGTGATTTAAGTCTGTTTTTTTTTGGGTTTTTTCTAAACATACTTTCAGCAACATGAACGGCCAGTTAAAAGCCACTGAGGCCTTGGCCCTAAAATGCTGACAGCACTACTACTCTACTAAACTCAAAAAACAAAACATAAAGTCACTGACGAAAACTTACTCTAAGCTCAGCCAACTGGCATTCAGCACAAGTCATTTAATGACTCCTGATAAACTGTAGTCTATTTTTCAACAGCACAATAGCTAATCTTTCTCATTCTTGGACTCTCTATTCTGAGCTTAGAAAGAAGAAGAAAAATACAGCCAATTAAAAGTCAAACACAGGCAACCCTCATCCATTCAGCGCTTGATCAGATTTTTAGGTGCAATTTTCACCCCTTAAAAGTATGTTGAGCAGTTGCATATTTTGGGAGTGTCATGCCCGAGTGACTTGGATGGGTGTCCACTTGGAAACACCGAGCACTGCTGGCGTGCTTCTTAAAACCTGCCCTGGGCACTGGGTCATGCTTTGGTCAGGCATTTGCCTAGCACTGTAGCAGATATAGTGTGGTATATATGAACTCGTCTGAATGTAGCAAGCCTTCCTTGGGGAACAAACTGAAGACTCTTGGAGTTCTCCATACATGGGTGGAAATACAGTTCCACATCCGGCCTACTTTCAGATTTCGGGCCGTCAAATAAAGAGAGAAGAGAGAGAGAGAGAGAGAGAGAGAGAGAGAGAGAGAGAGAGAGAGAGAGAGAGAGAGAGAGAGAAAAGAGAGAGAGAGAGAGAACTTACCAAATGCAACAGTGACAAGTAGAGTTTTCAGAAATTATTACTCGCTGGATCCCAAGAGCAGATACAAATATATTCTTTAAATGGTTTTTCTACACTGCACAATATCAACTATAATTAGGCTACAAAGCAGTCAGATTTATTGGTAATTCTAGCTTATTCTGTAACACTACTCATACAGTCTTTCTAGTTAGAATTCATTACATGTTGTGCTACAACTATTAAAAACAAAACAAAAAATAAACAAACAACAACAATACCAATACAGGATGCTAAAACCCTGGTGAAGAATCTAAATATACCATGGTACATCCCCCTCCAAAAAAAAAATGGTTTAAGATACTATTTCTTTAGCGTTTCTAAGAAAGCATGCAACCGATTTTGTTATAATCATTATTTTCTTGTTATTTCCGCCAATAACTTTCAATCCCTACACCTTAAACACAAACATATACACTTTGTATACAAACTGCCATGTGTTGTTTTAGTTCATTATCTTCTAGCCAAACAAGAGTAAAATACAGTGAAACTGCATGGGTAAACAGGTCTGCATCAACATGCTTGGATGTAGGTAGACTAAGTCAAGGTCAAGTGTCACTACGCACATGTCCTGCCAGGTTGATGGAGGGATGACTGGTGAGATTGACCGGGGTCGCCCTGTCGGTGGTCGCTTCATAGTCTATCTTCAGTTCGTTCTCCTCCGTCACTTGGAAGGTGACGGTCACACTGAGGTTTCCTGGGTAGTTTTCTTCCCCATGGCAGCTGACCCGATGCATTATCAGCTTGTCTCCCTCCACCCTGCTGTCCCACAATTTCTGTTGAAGGGAATTGTTCAACAGTTATTATAGTTCAACAGTTTTCATTCTTATCGTGAAGTCAATCACATGGGGCCTCGTCAGGGTTGTAAAACTCTTATGGGGACAAAAAAAAAGGTCAAATCCTGAAAAACAAACAACATAAACAATGAATAAATTGGTAGCTAAACAACGAACATCCCTAAACTGAGCTGAGGGTTCCAGCCATCTTGCCTTATTCATCACTCTCAGGTAAAACAAAAAGCAGAAAAACAAATTACACAAATGAACAAACAAAAAAAGGCATAAAAAGAGCTGGTATTTCCTGAAAAATAAAATATACAATTAAGGGTTAAGCGTTTGTTTTTCTGGAACATATTTTTCTTTGTTGATAGCCTGGATCGTCTTGTTTAGAAAATCAATAAATCACAAAACAAAACAAAAACCATAACAAACCTAAACAAAATCAAAAAACAAACACCAAAAATGTGGCCTTCAATGGGAAGGAATCTAAATTAGGTGAATAAAGGAAGAGATCACACATCCCCCCCCCTCCCTCCCCAAAAAAGCTTCTTTTAAAAAGGTGCAATAAGATGAAAATTACAGCATCAAGTGGCATATCCTCCACTTTTCGGCCCAGCCACAGCAAGTTGTTCATACAATCTAAATCTCTGCTGCTCTTGCCCACACATGATTTCAGAGTGCCACATTGTTCTGCTTTCTACTGGTTGCAAAGTGAGATGACTGCAGGCAGAAATCTACACAAATCTTCAATAAATCCTAAGAAGAAGACCTAAGAGGTCAAAACGTGTTGTGCGTTGCTTGTGATTCGTTTGTCCACGTTTTTTTCTGCGGTTCGCTAACATTTATTTAAGATTTTCCTATTGGACAGACAAAATGGTGACTGGACGCTCTTACGATGAAGTTTATATGAGATCTTGTGATAACACTGTCATGGGCTAACAAATCCGAAAATGCAACTAGCACTCCATTAATTCCACTGCCACCTGCCCCTCTGTCCACCCCAGCTCCCACTTCTCAAAGTTCACTCCTGATTTTTTCCTCCACATAAATCTTCTCTTGTCAGATTCTCAACCTTAAATTTTCCTGAAATCTGCAGATTTGCAGAAAAGTGATAGACATGTAAAAAAAAACAGGGAGCTCTTCTGACTTCCACTATGTACTGGCCACGTGTACCTGGTCAAAGCCTTCTTTTCCACCATGGAGGGAGCTAGGTCCATCGTTGATGAACAGTTTGTATGTTTCACCATCCAGGGTGAACTGGCCGCCAGCAATGCGACCAGCCACACGTCCCATGAGAGCACCAATGTACGGTCTACTGGACTCATATCCTGATCAAACATAGAGAGAGACACAGAGAGAGAGAGAGAGAGGAGAGAGAGAGAGAGAGAGAGAGAGAGAGAGAGAGAGAGAGAGAGATGATTAAAAAGGTACATTTTGTTAACTAGGTTTGAAATAAAGCCTGCAGGGTGCATCTCTTGACTTTAAAGACAAACCTTATTTCACAGATTCTGTGTATACCAGGGGCTTTTGAATAAAGGTGCATTAATTTTGCTGCATACAAAAGTGACAGGTTTCAAGGTATTCAGGCTTCCAAGATTTCAGGATTTGAAAACTGTGATTCCTCGATAATTCTTTTCATATCATTAATTTTAATATTCAAAAGGCATGATCATCATAGAAATTATAACATGAACGTTTTTGTTTCAATATTGTTTGTTTTTTACCAAATCTTTATAAACTTAACCCTACTTGTTTGTAATTTACTGTTTACCGTTTCTCGTTTCATTTCAGATTTCCTTTCATACCAATCAAACTGAGGTTGCCTCTGTGTGTGTGTGTGTGTGTGTGTGTGTGTGTGTGTGTGTGTGTGTGTGGTGTGTGTGTGTGTGTGTGTGTGTGTGTGTGCATGCATACATGTGCATGGGAGAGTCTGTGTTTGAATGTGTGCACACATGAGTGCCCGAGTGTGTGTATGTGAGTGTATGTGTGAGTAGCTGTGCATGTACACCTTGGAACTAAGAACATTTTCGTGTCTCTTTTTCTTCTGTATTGACTTCCTTGGTTGCAATAATTGAATGGGCCTTCGACGAACATTTTAAAAACCAGTGTCCTTAGCATGACATGGCAATAGTTGAACAGCTTAATTGAAGTGTTTCACAGAAAAACTCATCTCTGAAATCTAATGTCCTAAATGAACGCTGAAATCACTATTTTGGTATTTATCCACTTGCTTAGCAACTGCATTGATCTAACCATTCTTTTTTTTGGTATTATGACACTAGTAACTAAGTTTCATGATCTTTTCTTTTCTTTCTTTTTCTACTACGCAGGCTGATACTCCTGCGGACACTGCCTGTATAGGCAGGCAGTGGACTTTTGTGTGCATGACCGTTTTTTATCCCACCATTGAGGCAGCCATACTCCATCTTCGGGGAAGGTGCATGCTATGTGCAACGTGTCATCCATACCAACGGCCAAACTGGCCTTCTCTTCCGAAAGTTGATGATGGGATTTTATGTGTGTGCAAGATGTTGTGCGTGCGTTCACACACAGACCCTAGGTTTACAGTCTCATTCGAAGGACTGCATGGGGAATGGAGTCAGAACCAATTTTAACTCTGAGGGAAAAATCCCCCTGTACCAAAATTCGAACCCGCAATCCCAGGATCACGAGTCCGGCGCTCTACCAACTGAGCTTTTCCGGCCCCAGTTTCATTATCAAAATTCAACATCTAACGGGTACTTCTTTCAGACATCCATCCCACTAATGCCTGTCTCCAACAACCAAAAACTAACGACCAAAATGACTGATAGAGGGTGTTCTTAGGTAAACTTTTTTCTCTTTTTCTTTTTAAAGTTTTCTAACATTCAAATAATGGAAACTTAAAAACCAAAGTAAACCAATATTGTGAAACATGTTGACTGTGATGTATATACATGTCTGATACTGCAAATGTGACTGTACTTGCACATAGAGCAAATACAAGTCTGGAGTCAAACAAACAAACACACACCTTTTGCGGGAGGTGTTCAAAGGTTCACGTTTCTCACACAGGACAAAATATAGCACAGTCAGACTGGTCAGAGCTTCCATACCATAACGCTTACAACCCCACCACCAAATAACCATTGTTTGTGCACTGCCACCAGTTTACTATCTAACATAGACACAGTTCATGCCAATGCAAAACAGGCATTTTATTCGTTGGGATGAGACAACAAAGCAGACATCTAAAGTTTTTCTGTGTATATGCATGCATACATATATATATATATATATATATATATTATATATATATATATTATATATATATATATATATATATATATATTGTGTGTAATATATATATATATATATATATATATATATATATATATAAGAAAAAATACACTCGCACACTGCTGCACCAGCACTCGTGGCCAGGGAACCGAGTAGGAAGTCCGATGACTTGATAGGAAGAGCACAAAAAAACTCAAAATCCAGGTAACGTTGGCTTTAGATTTATGCTAAATTTTGCCGTAGCTTCATCAGAGCATCATATAGCTTCGTCAGAGCATCATATATGTCTTCTTAGAGATATTCAACTAAAAAAGACATATATGATGCTCTGACGAAGCTACGGTGAAAATTTAGCATAAATCTGAAGCCAACGTTACCTGGATTTTGAGTTTTTTTGTGCTCTTCATATATATATATATATATATATATATTAATGGTGTGTGTGTGTGTGTGTGTGTGTGTGTGTGTGTGTGTGTGTATGTATGTATGCTGGTTTAACGAGTCTACTAGGCAGTCAGTGCGTGTACATTGTGTTGACGCAGTCATTAAATAATACCGACTTGTAATGTGAATCATGTGTTCAAGCTGGCCTACACATCTGGGTGGCAAAGCCAACATACCCATATACAGGGCACTTCAGAACAAAAGATTATCTGCTCAGAGGAGAAACAAACAAAAAGTATCACTCTATAGTCTACAAGTCTATAGTAATGGTATCTTGTGTGTGAGTGTGTATAAGTGTGTGTGTGTGTATGAGCGAGTGAGTGAGTGAGTACTGTGCACGCGAGTGTTTTGACCTAATCCATGATTGTATGCATTGTTTATTTTTTTGTATTTGTTTGAAAAGAATATGTCTGTGTATGTGTCAATATATATATTTCTTTACAGCTCTGTGTGTGTGTGTGTGTGTGCGTGTGTGTGTGTTGTGTGTGTGTGTGTATGCATGTCTGTGTGTGTGCATATCTATGTGTGTGCTTGCGTGCATGCATGTGTGCGTGTATGTGTGTGTGTTTGTATGTGTGTGTATGTGCCTGTGTGTGTGTGCATTAGCTAGTCCAAAAATCTAAGCACTGCAATTTTATGCCACTGTTTGAATCTAGTTAATCTTTCTGTGCATATGTGTGCTTGCTTAATTTCATGTCATTGTTTGAACAGAGTTAACCTTAGTGTGCATGTGTCCATGTGTGTATGTGCGTGTATGTGTGTGTGTGTGTGGTGTGTGTAGCATTGCGTGTGTGTTGTATGTTTGTGATGTCCGTGAGTGTGTGTGTATGCAAGTGATACTATGTGTTCGTCTGTGTCTGTACGAATTAAAATTACTAAGTGTATGGTGAATGATTACTGCTGTATTGCTTACCTTCCATGTTATCAAAACCAAGCTCCACATCTTCAATTTTGCCATTGCGATCTGGGACTCTTACTTCTGTAATAATTCCACCATATCTATAATGCGAACCTCCAAACCTCTAGTGCTGTTGCGTAGAGTGTATCTGCAAAGGAAAAAAAATGAACACCATGAAAATATAACGTTAAAACTGCTTTTTGCATTATCTTAAAACATGTTACCACCTTCATTCATTGGCTGTTGGTTAAACATAATTTTTGTTTAACTTTCCTAATTTTTTCCCCCCAAAATTTACAACTCTAGCTTGAAACAAATGCTAAAGCATCATTATTTTCACTTTTTAGCCCATAATCCATATTCATGTGCCCACAGATGCACATTCACATTACAATAACTGCATTCTTAACTATTCCTTGTTGTCCAGAAAAAAAGGCCGGACTTTCCATATCACCAGGAATATCAATTCGCAGACTGGTGCCTTCCACTTTGATGGCAGGTTACTGAACACAGTGAAAAATATTTATTAACCTAACTGGGCTTCACCATCTCAGAAAACCTCAGTTTCAGACAGTAAAACATCTCCAACATCCAAAGGCCCAGTAAAGCCCATATCATGAAACAGGCACTCTGTCATCACTAACATTTATTTTTCTTCCCCAAAACGTCAAGTGTGACCATTTTTATGTTATAAACTCATGTGCAAGAACAAACACGTGCTGGTTTGCAAGTTGATCGAGCCCACTTTTTTTTCTCCATTTTTTAAAGAGACACTTCCACAGTGAAAGTTACCTGCCAATTGGCTCAAAAATGCAGGTCATGTGCTCTGTAACCCATCATTTCCTCTAACCATGATTTTCCTGTTGTTTGTTACTCTTTACCATGGTCGAAACTTAGTCATTGTTTCTGATTCTATGCCAAACACGATTCTACTTGTAATTTTGCACTCTCAAATAGAGAGGTCAAAATGGCTCAATGTGCATTGAATAAACTAATAACGTAACAAAAACAACTAGAATCGCTGACTCGGTAAACTTCTTTATCCCACATCTGACACCACACACAACAAAACTGATAGCCAAACCACAACACAATCATGTCGCGATGCTGTTCACTCATAAACTAATAAACGTAACAAAAACGACGAGAGAATTAATGGAAGCGTCTCAGAGTCTTTCGATTGTCAGACATCTGTGATGACCGTTGTCCTGTTGTCTCCACCAACTCTGTGCGCATCCAGTTACAGTTAAGGGTGAGATTTACGTCCTATCGGCCTGAGGCCCTTAAGGACAAAGTTTCTTCAGACTTTAGTCTGTGTAGACTTGGTGCTGCTGTCCTCCGTGGTGGTGTGCTGTCGTTGGTCGTCTACTCCTTGCGGCAGTCACCCTTCCCTTCCTTTTCTTCAGTTCCTTTCCAGGACCATCCACGTGATCCAATTTTGGCCAGCTAGGGTAAAACACCCTTACTGCGCCCCCCCCCCCCCCCCCCCCCCCAGCTGTGAAGCCGGAGGACAGGGGTGTGAGTCTCAGAGGTTCAACCCAAAGTGGGACTTCGGGGATCCTCTTTGCCTCTTTTGACACTCTTTACCGCCCACACCTCTTTCCTGCACAGTGGTTTAAACCAGCTGTCTGTACCGGAGGATAGGAGGGAGTCACATAGGAGCTTCATGGGTTGCATCCCTAGGGTGGGATGTGGCTGGAGGAAGTCCTGAACTCTTAGGTCATGGGTGGCCCTGAACACCCATAGTGGCGCCAGGGTGGCCGCTAGGGTTGGGCACCTACTGAAGGCATGTTGGAGTGACACAACGCTCCCGCATGCACATTTGGTGCCCATGAGAAATCCCCTGCGGCACCTTGTGCGTAGCCTCCTCACTAGTTGGAGGTGTTTTCTGGGGAGTTTCTGGCCTAGTTTCCCCTTTCTGCGTGTAGGGAGGTATAGCCATCCCCTTGTCTCACATCGGTCTTTGATTGTTTTTCTCTCGTTCTCTGTAAACAGCTGCTTGAGCATGGTTAATAACTTCGGTCATTGATAGTCCAAGGTTGGTGGGTGTGCCTTTTTCTATAGCTCCCTTGGCTGCTTGGTCAGCCATTTCATTGCCCCGTATGCCTGTGTGGGACGGGAGCCACATGAATGTCAGTTCTGTACCCTTGCATATGATTTGATGGGCTAAGAAAAGGATTTCGGACTGGATTTCTTTCCTATTTTTCCTTCCTCCACCTGCTAGTGCCTGCAATGAGGACTTAGAATCAGACAGGATGACGACTGCTCTTGGTGGATGGGGCATGTCATTCACTGTTGTGCATGCCATAAGGATGGCGTACGGTTCAGCAGTGAAGATACTTACTCCCTTGTTTAGGTGATATTGCTTCGAGATCCCCAGGTTTGGAATCACAAAGGCGCAGCCTGCCTCCCCGTTTTCTAGGACAGAACCATCTGTGTAGATGTGGAGATAGTGGCTGAAGCATTCGTACAGTTGGGTCTTTGCTATGCTGGCTATACTAGACGCAATGGGTCTGTTTGTTTTGTGGCACCTTTTCCGTAGGATGTTAGGATCTGTGGTCTCTCCATCTCCCAAGGAGGGTAGGGCATATGTGGTGAGGGGACTGCCTGGTCCGGTCTGACTTGGCTTTTTTCCCAGATGTTTGCTGTCTGCGAGTTTAGTGGCCTGGTCTTTTGGTATACCTGGGTTTTTTTCCTGGCTAGATGGCGCTCCTTTGCCATGTCACCGGGAGTAGCGTCAACGTTGAGTGCTGCTTTGACAGTGTTTGGTGCTATCGAGGCGCGGACTTCGAAGTTTGCACACTGGCGGCGGCATTCGTCTCTTAGAGGTAACCAGCCTGCTTCTTGGTAGACCAAGTCGTTAACAGCGCTTTGGGGAGTCCCATGGCTTGCTTCAGAGCTGCTAGCTCAATGCGCTGTAGCTTTTCCCACTGTCTTTCAGGGCGGTGAAAAAGACTTCGTGTCCATAGATCAGTCTGGGGCGGACCAGGGCTCCTGTCAGGTGTATAATGCTTTTTGGAGTTGTCCAGATCTCTCTTGAACGGGTTTTGATTGTTACCACTGCATGCATGGCCTTGTTTACCAGTTTTTGGATGTGGGCACCCCAGGTTAGGTCTTGGATGCTGGGCAGACCCAGAACGCTGGAGCCCACCTGGCAAACATAGTTACTGACTCGAACCTGACACTATTAAACGACGGCAGAATTACCCGAATTGGACAAAAAGGACAAAGGAGCTCTGCCATCGACCTCTCAATGACCTCTTCTGACATCTACTTAGATGCAAAATGGGACCTGGGTCATGATCATCTACAATCGGACCACCTGCCATTACACATTGTGCTCGGTAGCGTGGACCCAGTACCAGCAGACATGGATATGAGCCCAAAGTTTCAACTTGACAAGGCCAACTGGGAACTGTTCGCAACCCGCTTAGACACTGAATGCGAAACGACAAACCCTGTAAGCCCAGATATTGATACATACTATGACAACATCAGAGGCATGATCCTCAGAGCAGCCGACACTGCTATTCCCATGAAAGCCCCACAGCCAGGAGGGAAGCACAAATTCACATGTGACTGGTGGAACGAAGAGTGTGACAAGGCCACCGCGGGCAAGAGACACGCACTACATAAATTCCAAGCAGTCATCTCAGAAGAGAACAGAGAAGCCCTAGAAAAAGCAACCCATCACTGCCAGGAAGTCACAGACAATGTCCACCGAGAACACTGGGAACGCTTCTGTAGAGATGAAATAAAAGAACCGACAGATGGCTCAAAACTATGGAGGAAGATCAGGAAACTCAGGAGACGGGCGTGCCGACCTGAAAGACCCCTCCTAGTCAACGGCCAGCAAACTCGAAACGTCCAGGAGAAGGCAGATGTTCTGGCAGAAATCTTCGCCAGAGTGAGTCAGACAGATCACCTCCCAGTGGAGATGATCAATGCCAGACACCAGGCCGAAGCAAACTTCACAAAACCTGTTATGGAAGACAACTCAGCCCCCTACAATGGAGACCTCACCATAGGCGAACTGAGGATGACAATCAGTAACCTAGGGTCAGCCAGCAAGGCTTCTGGCTCTGACCCCATATCCTACCACATGATTTGCAGACTCACAGAATCCATGATTAAGGTACTCCACATGTTCTACCAAACATGCTGGGTATCTGGCACGATTCCAAAAGCCTGGAAGGAAGCCCTGGTGGTAGCCATCCCCAAAGATGGCAAACCACCAGAACTACCCACAAGCTACCGACCGACAGCTCTAACTCCCCACCTTGGTAAAGTGTATGAAAAACTGATCAAACACTGACTTGAGTTCCACATAGAAAAACAAGGCTTGCTACCTGTATGCCAGGCCGGATTCCGCAAAGGTAGGAACTGCATGGAACACGTCGTGCAACTCCTCGAAAATGTCAAGAAGAACATAAGACAGCTCTACCCAAAGGTAACAGTTGCCGCATTGTTCGACATTAAGAAAGCCTTTGACCCGGTGTGGCATGCAAAACTACTAAACAAAATGCACCTACTGGGCATCACAGGTCGCCTATACAAATTTGCAAAGGTAACAGTTGCCGCATTGTTTGACATCAAGAAAGCCTTTGACACGGTGTGGCATGCAAAACTACTAAACAAAATGCATCTACTGGGCATCACAGGTCGCCTATACAAATTTGTGGAAGCATTCTTGCACTCGAGACAAATGGCAGTCAAGGTAGGATCAGCCAAATCGGAAACCCACATCCTTGACATGGGAGTACCACAAAGAAGTGTCATAGCTCCCATCCTCTTCAACATCATGCTTCAAGACATCACACGGGAAATAGAACAAAAAAATCAAACGTGAAGTGAAAGTATCACTCTTCGCCGACGATCTGGCGATATGGGTCGATCACATACCACGTCAACAAAAAAAGTGTATGAGCAACCTCCAAATTGCCATAGACACTATCCACACGTATATGCACAAAAACGGATTCGAACTCTCTGCAGAAAAGACTGTCCTCATGGTTTTTTGCCAGAAAATAAAGAACCGAGAAGGGTACTCAATACAAATTGGTGGACACAAAATAAAACCAAGTAAAGAAGTCAAATTTCTGGGCGTTACCATCACCCAAGTGAAAAAAAAAAACAACTTTATTCACAAACAAGCATATTGTGGCAATCTCCGATAATCAGGATCAGGATCAGGATCAGGACCAGGGGCGTTGTATCAAATACAACTTAGCCCATTTAGGCTTTTTACGCCCCTTCTGTATGAATATATCCTTTTTTTTTTCGTAACCGTTGGTCCAGTCATAGGCTAGCTCAGACCTATTATCCATCAAATTCATATCTAATTTTTGTTAATAATTCATGTTTATCTATGAGGTTCTCAAAAACATTAATACTAGGTGCACGTTTGATGTTAAGTGTTAGTTTTATTCCAAAAGTTGGTTACTCTATTAGTAAAAGTAAATTTTCTTAAATTCGTTCTAGAATATTGTTTAAATATTTTTTATCTTCACTGTTCCTTGTAACATTCTTCTGCGGAGTACAAAAAAAGCATGCTTTATCAACATCATCAATTTCATTAAATATCTTGTATGCTTGAATCAAGATCAAAACCAATAACAAAATAATGCAATTTAAAAATGAAACTAGAAGAATCACAATCTATCAGCCAAGCAATGTTATTCGATGTGTTGTGAACGAAAAAAAAAAAAGACCTCTGAAAGTCCGCTAGGCTATGTGGGAGTAGTGGTGTTGACATTAGCCTATGGGAAAAAAAAAATTGTGACCTCTACATACAAACACCAAGGCTGAGAAAAAAAAGAGTTTAAAGTATGAATTTGACAGCAGATTTGGATTTTTTTTTTTTTTTTTTTTTTGTCATTGAGTTTTCAGCCTCTAGATCTACACACTTGGCTTACACTGGGAGGAGGGAGGGGGGCAGGGTCGGCCTACTTTCGTCCATATGTGTCGCGCATCGATTTCGAGTAAGCCGTACTGGGCAAGCAAGCAGCACTAATGACGCTTTAGGCCTACAGCTGCAAGATAGATTGCATTTGCCTCACCGTTTTAACCGTTTTACCGTCCTTTGTTTCACCGAAAACATCTGAATTAATATTGCAAAGCATCTGGCTAACATTGGCTGCCATCTCGCTACTCTCCCTGCGCAACATAAGTTAAAGGTCAAACTGTGACCCCAGAGTGACCCCAAGCCTCGTTGTGGTTGTAGACCTAGCGAGTTTTGCCGACTTCTCCCGAAGTTGGAATGAGCCACGAACTGAACTCACGATCCGAAGCTGACGAGAAGCAAAAGGGAGACGGAGAAATGTCATCTGGATACGAGGGGCACATGTCTAAGAGACAAAAAACTGACGACGGCATGCATGAGATGGGAGGACGGGTAAATGCATAGTATTCGATTGTTGCACATAGAATGAACAAACTGAAATTGATTCTTTATTCGTTGTGGTTCGATGATCACTTTCACTCGATCCTTTGTCTCGCCCAGAAGCATGGCTCTCCACTTTGCTCGTATTCATTGTCATGTGTGGAATTGGTTCGATTCGTTTACAGTAAGCGTATTGTACCGATTGCTTGAAACTTGATGTTTTTTATGTTCATTACGTAACGAATAAAATTACCTTCTTTATGATGTGTAGATCGAGTGCAGATCGCTTTTACTATTTGCAAAAAATGCAGCAATGTTTTTGACCAGCCAGAGGGTTGTTAGTTTCAGCAATGGAGTACAAGATGGCGTCTCGCAGGTTGAGGCCGGTGGAACCGGGAATGTGCTTCACTGCTTGATTGTGTGCCAACACGATGTCATTGTCGCGCTTATTGATTATTGTCCTATGTTATATGATACTCTCAAAAAGTTAAAGGCCGCTGACAATCGGGGAGGGCATAACTCTGAAAGGAAAAAAAATGCAAGTAAAACTGCCGTTCTTTTGTTGTTAATTTCTGTCGTCTCCGTAAAGCATCTCCCAAACTATAACCAAAGATTAGGGGCACCTGGGGTAATAAGCACCATGGGGCAATAGGCACCACACACAGTGGGGTCCTCAAAATATCCTTCTTTGTAATGACTTAGCCAAACAGGGGCATTAGGCACCAGCTCTATACCAAAATAGACCAATCGCAGGCCTTGTTACTGTCATGTGACATGATGCAGCCAATCATGAGTCAGTTTACTGAAGCAATGAAAATGACCATGTGGTTCCTTTCTGGTGGCAGCCATCTTCAAACTATCACCCAAACTTCAGGCGTCTTTTCACAAGCCCTGTGAAAACTTTATTTTCACCAACCTCAAGAAGATTTGGCAGTCCTTACTGCATCCTGCTGCTCCAGAATTGACAAAGGTATGATAATGTATAATATTCTTATTGTTTAGACTGGCATTGCTTTTGTTTTCTTTTTTTTTTCCCAGCTTCTCCAGCATGTGTCTTGCTTGGAGTGATGGCTACCTTGGGAAATCGACCTACTCCATAATGTATTTTGTTTTAACCTTTTCTGCTGTGATGACTAGCATCACAAATCTGTTTATTCTATTGATATTTTAATCGTTTTTCATAAGATTTTTTTTTTTTTGCTTTAAAGAGGAATAAAACTGTTGAAATTCACTTGTTTTGAAAATGGGTGCCTAATGCCCCAATAAGCCATGTGAGAATTTAAAAAGAAGTTTCTGGAGTTTGTAGAACAGTAAATTTCCTTTCTCAATGCAGCAGAAGTATTTCCTATGGATAAAGTATTCTAAAATTGACTTCTATTGTAAGCCTGATGGTTGATACAGGGAAACAAACTATTTTTAGATTTTATATAAGAGGGGTGCTTAATGCCCCAAATATCTTAATCACTTGTTAAAGGAAAAAAAATATTCTGGGCTTTTTAAACTGCATTTCTAAATGCTACCAAATATATATTATTTAATAGCCTTTAAAACTGTAATGATAAACATAAACAGTTCAATAATCAACAGTTCAATAATCAATCTAAATTTGTTCACTTTTATTTTTCAGATAACAATGAGTGACTTTCTCAAGGGTCTTGCTGCTCGCGAAACTGGGGTGACAACGGCTGCCTTCAAAATTGCTGCAGTTCAAAGTAGCATCACAACCATATTCTATAGAGAGACCCTATTCGATCACAGATTCATGTACAACATTTATCTTGTTCTGCAGAAGCTTGTGTTGACGAGCGCTGCAGCTCGTGATGCTGTGGTCTTGTGCTTTGATGAGTGGGCGGTGACTGGAGACAGCAGTGCTGAAAGTGTTGTATTTCTGGCACATGCTGTTTGTCAGAGTTGTGCCAACGTCCTTGATGATGCTATCCTCGAAGAGCTGGAGTTTATGGTAGAAGAAATACGTATGTCCAGCATTTGAAAAAACTAAATAAAAGGGCGATCATGTGTGCTGAGTCTGTGGTCGTTGTGGTACAGGTGGGGACAGGAATGGGTCCAATGTGACATTTGTGATGCCTGGTACCACGTACAGTGCACAGACATTGTCATGAGCATGGACGAATTACAGCAAATTGAGTGGACATGTGATTTTTGTTCACAACCCTAGGGAGTGCCTATTGCCCCGTGGATACAGTGCCTAATGCCCCAGACTTCTTTTTTTTTACATTTTTGCAAAGTCCGGGTAACTTTCTCAACAGTACTTGAATGTTGCAATTACAATGATCTATTCTGTTTCCCTTGATTACTTTGTTTATTCTCCTTGTTGTTTTATGGCTTCAGTTGTTAGCTAGAAGCTTGTTTTAGTTTAAAATTCAATAAAAAATGTCAGTTGATACCAAAGTGTGGTGCTTAATACCCCAGGTGCCCCTACAGCTTGGATGGGAAATAATAATCTATGCTTAACAGCCATCAAAATCCTGGGAATCATAGGGTGCAATCTCAATTGCTTCATGATCAGCACAAGCTACATGTTCAAGGAGGTTGCTTTATGAAACTTTGGTCTCGCTTTCAGATCTTCTTCTTCCAGATGGGGATGTTTAACCTGCCCCGTGCCCACAGTCTTCACGTAGACTATTCTGGCACACAGGTTGCATGCATTGTGTATTTTCGTGTAGCCGGTACTCACCCGTCTTAGGACATGAGCATCGGGATCTTTAGAGTCCGTGTATGATCTTAGTGCATGTGACACAGACTAGACCTCGGTTTATAGTCCCATCCGAACGACTATATGGGAATGGAGTCAGAACCAATGTTAACTCCGAGGGAAAAATCCCCCTATACCGAAATTCGAACCCGCAACCCCAGGATCAAGAGTCTGGTGCTCTACCAACTGAGCTATCCGGCCCCATATTGAGAATACACACTCATAACTAATTACTATGTAAAAAGTGAATCCATGGATCTGTAAAAAATGAATCCATGGATCCGAATACAAGTCACACCAGTGAAAAGCACAAAAATATGCATTCCATTGATACTTAAAATTGTATAATTTGATAAAACTGTAAAAGTGTTTTTTTCCCCAATTATCACACAGTGGAGTTGAAATTGTGAAGAGGGTCATTCTCTGGAAACGTATACCATTTCAGTGACATATCAAGTAAAAAATGAAGATGATTTTTCTGATAAAAAGCACTCTGTAAGAGAGATATACAATTTGAATTACAGTCTTTGTTATGAAAATGAAAACTGTCCAAACTCTGGTTTTTGTGAAATTAATGACAAAGCAACGAGGGTTGTCATTGTCTCGCGTGTATCAAAGACACCATTTGATGTAATTATTGATTAATTTATCACAGATTTTTGCATTATTTTTTAAATAGTATTTTTGACTTTAAAATGTATTGATACAACCAATGTACGAAAATTGGTGTCATATTTTCATTTTTAAGCATTGTTACTGTGTACTTCATTTTGGACATTTGGAGATGACTGGAAACTGTTCTTTAATTATTTGTTTTTCACACAGGGCGACAGAGCTTGTGAACACTGTATGTGATCAGTTGCTTTTATGGTAAGGTTTAAAGTGAAGGGATATTTATTCGTTCCAACTACTATTGTCTTTGAATATTACAGTTGCTAAATTATGGTCTCGCGTGTAACGTGGACACCATCCTGCATGTAACAAGGACACCATCGCTCATCCAAGCAATACTTCAAGAAAAAATACCACAGCAGCACAGTTCCAAAATGCTTTATTTTCTCCATGTTTCCAGCAGTTCTTAGAATCCACTAGACCCTTTGACTTGGGTAGTAGAAGATCTTTCGTCTTCCAGGACGAGGCCACAAGTAGGGCCCAATTGACTGTCAGTGGATCTGTGCTTCTGACGACACCTGAGGAGAAAGGGGGAAAAAAGGCCAATTGTTAGATTTGCTGAACAATTAGCTTTTTTTCCTCTCTCTTTTTTTGTGTGTCATATGTTAATGTTATCAATACTGTATATATTACCTACAAAACATGCATTTTATCTTTAGATAACAAACATAATTGGATAGTTCTCTTGAAAATTTGGTAATTTACCTGATACAGTCACAACTGATTGCTGCACTACAAAAATTTGCCTATATATTTATATGGTCGCTTCTGTCATAAACAACAAATTCCCATTTAAAGTTTGAATTATTACATTTAAATACCAAAAAGAGAATGTGAAGACTACAAATGAAAAGTGATGGGTACCTACATGATCAAATGATAAAAAGCTATACCTTTATTTGTTCAGAGTAATATGCAGAAAAAAAAAAACTAGGTAGTTTGAAAGGTTAACTGGATACAGCCTATCAGGGTAGACCACAACAACACAGCTGTTGACTCTTGGCTGGCTTGGCTGTCTGCACTTGGAGCTGATGCTCCACTTCCAGAGCCGATGACACAATACACATATTAGGAAAATAGTTATCAATATTATGTCAGGGGTTCCATTTATTGCAAAATTTTGCGTAATTATTGCGTTTTTCTGCCTTCCTACGCATTTTTTTCGCGGCCGTGCGTTTAGCGACGCAATTTTCCCAGGACCCTGTTCTCAACCGCAAGCCTATGTCAGAGGGGCAAAACACGGCACAGACCTACAGCAGACTGCTTGACACCGCCAATTAGTGATAGTGCGTGCACATTTTACTCTGTGGCACTCGCTGACTTTTTGCTAGATCAAGAATGTTCCAAAACGCCTCATCCTTTCTCCCCTCGAAATAAAATGGAATCTTTCCCGTGTCTGTGATGGTGCCATCTTCCAATCGGAATACGTTATGACTTCCCACGCACACACAATCATCCTTTGTTACGCATTTTTTTCAGCGCTGACGCAATTTTTGCGGAGGCGTGCGTTTCTTGACGCAAAAACTAAAAAGTCAGTGGAACCCCTGTTATGTTTATGTAGAAAGTTGAGTCTTGATAGATAAGAACCCATTTTTATTAAACATGACTGATTTGCAGAAAATAAGATTAATAAAAACTAACATGCATTTCAAATCATGTTCTTAAAATTTTATGCCAGACACTATCTTTTCAACCAGAATTCTTTAAATGCAAACTATTTTTTTCAACTAGAATTCTCTTTTATCTGATCTGATTCACCATCGAACGTCATTTTCATATTTTTAAGCACATAACAGAAAATTGAACACTAAAAAGATAATTCATATCATCTAACTCTATGTCTTTGAAACAATGAAGACAATCTCATGTGTAACGGAGACCTCAACTTACCTGGTGTCTCAAATTACGTGTAAGATACAGAAACACTTTCACATCATTTCTGAACAATCATGCAGAATAAAATCATATTTTATGTAATTTTTGACAGTAACACCGCTAGAAACTTAATATAAACATGTTATACAGAGTATTTTTGTTTTTAAAGTATGCCACTGATCATCACGCAATCGATGACGAACATATTGATGACGTCGTCCAAAAAGGTGTCTTAAATACGCACAGTGCCCGTTCGCAGATATTTTTTTTCTCCAAATCTATATGAATCAAAGCAACATTAGGGCAAACATTAGAAGACTTTTTCTAAGACATTACTATGTAAGAGCTACAAACACTTTTGTATGGTAAACATGAATGAAATTGAATATAAATGGTAAAAATGCCGAACGAAAATGTGATGCGGTGTTTGAAAGCGTTCCATGATCGCATGTTTCGGGTACATTTCGCTTAGTGCCAGCAGCAATATTTGCGACAAATCTACACAAACTGGGTCAATTAGTATGTATGCAAAACAAGAATATCAATGTATTAAAACTATGGTAAACAAGTGCAAAATAAAGAAACTTACCCTCAGATCTTTGGAGTGGCACTGAATTATGGCGTCGATCATGAATGTAAAAGATGGAGAATCGTTGGATACCACACAAACTTTTTCGCATTCACGCGCGGTCCTCGTTAGAATGGGGTCATGAGTTGGAGCACAGTACGCACTTAACCATCCGCAATCACAGTTTATCTCGTTAAAACCGGTTTCTGCATTAATTTAGTCCTAGATACAAGTATTTGCAGATCTCGTACATATCACGAAACATGGACGCCATGTCATCAATGGATTTACAATACGTTTTTGTGTCATCAGATAACTGCCATACAGTAATACACAAACAAGCGAATATTGGCTGCAAAAGAATTAAACTCTCTAAACTGTTTTGGTGTGGCGGCTAAATACATTTGCATATAACGCTCCGCACATCGGTTTCGTGTGCATGGAGTTGGATGCCATGCGATATGCTCGAGACTTGTTCATATTTTCGTTTTCTCCTAAATATAATGGTGATGAGTGCTCGACACCTTTCCTATTGTATAATGCACTAGTCTAGGCTTTTAAGTTTTATTCATTAACATATTTTATACCATGTTACTCCTGCTCGCTAGATTAATATTATGGTATTTGTGAGATCAGGTTTTTTGATGTCACAAAATGGCTGCTTAGGAAACCCCGCATTTGACACAAACATGATCGAAAGAAAAACAAACTAGGATAGATAAGAAGACAACACTGCTTCTGAACTGCAGATTATACAATGAAGTTAACCGGAATGCATTTGGTCCAATTTAAATATTGTTTACTTAAATTTGTACTAGGCCTTGAATCGGCTACCCCCTCGTGGTATACGTTTCAAGAGAATGACCCAGTAACAAAGGAGAATTCTGCAGTTTTACCCCAGTGGCTTTCCAAGCTGTTTATTTTGAGGTGAAGTGTGACAATTGGCAACAGTTGAACACATCCCAAAATCGTGAATCAAACTTTGCCCAGTGACAGGTAATTGATTTCTTTGCAAGATTACAACTCATCACTTGATTGCATAGAACATGACTTTTCTATCCCCAGTTTCTAAATGTTGTTATGGCCCTGAACACAGTTGACTGAATGGCAAATCATCTGCATACAGAGAAAGATTAAAGTGTGGACAGCATTGTATAACTGACACAGAGTGATCACAACCGTGTAACGATAGGTGTCCAGACACATTTTAGAGGCACAAAACAGGCTTCATGATTTCAGCAAATTCAAGGCCTCTCAGCAAGTGTGGTGCCTCATCATTCAGACATACCTATTGTCTGGCTTGTTCCATGTATGCATATTCTACCTTGCTCATCTTGCACTGAAGTTGACAGGATAATGATTGCTGGTTCTCATTTTGGTTGCCCCGAGTGTTGTTTTTCTTGCTTGAAGAAGGCCTAGGAGGTCAAAATGCATTATGTTTTGCCCTGTAGTTTGTCCATGTTAACTGGTAGAGTTATTTGAATACCTCTTAAAATTTGTTTCAGTTTCCGCATGCAGTCACCTTACTTTGCAATTACCTTAGTCAGCATAACTTAACAGAATTGAGGCTGTGCTTTTCAGAGCACCGGAATTAGTGATTAACAGCTACCACAAGATTTCCTGGGCTTCAGCTGTGATACTTGCCAGTAGCTGTTGATTCAGATGACAACATGCTGACAAAATTATCAGTTGCCAGTACTGTATTTGAATTTCGTTGACCAGATGAAGACGGTGGAAAAGTGGACCGTTATTTTGATAGTGCTTCATCAGGTATTAATTTTTGTTTGACTGGTTTGCCTTTACTGAATTTGCCATACTGGTTTTTAAATTTACATTCATGGTGACAGACTTTGTAATGATAGTACAACTTCAGTTGCCCTCCACCAACGCCAGAGGAAGGTGAAAAGACTGGCCGAGCTGAAGACCATTGATGGCCATACAGCGATGGGTCAGGGGTGGGAATTCTCCTCGGATCCGCGGAATTCCGCGGTAGAAGCAAAAGATTTCCTCGGATTTGAAATGTTATTTCCTCGGAAAATGAAATTCGCGGAGATAGGGCCTACCTCTTGTTCGGTTACGGTCGATTTCGGTAATCAGATGGCCTGTCTAGCAGGATACAGTAGGCCTATATCCGGCGCTGAGAACTGTGGGATACATTCAAAAATGGCGTACCGACGAGACATCGTAAAGCGCGGGCTTCAGAAATTTGACGAAAGCAACATAAAAAATCCATGGAGATGGGAGTGGATGGAGAAGACAGCAGACAACGAAAGGCTGTGTACATTCATGAGAAAAATTCTGGCTCCTGGACTCGCTTTTTGTTCTCTGTGTGAAAAAGAAGTCAACTACTCCAGTCGTGGGCTTGTTGCACTGCAAGACCACGTGAAATGTGCCAAGCACAAAGAGCGTTGTTCTTTTTTTCGAAGTAGGGTGAGTATTTTTGTAATGTTTGCATGTGATCTATAGATGAAACCGTGCCCAAAAAAAAACATATTTTATGCTCTCTGAATGTTTCATTTATTTGCCCAAAATACACCAGATTGCACAGATATGCATCCTTAAGAAAAAATTTTTTCCGGGGGGGCATGCCCCCGGACCCCCCTAGATTTCCTCTTTTTTGTCTGTTACCAGTTCCCACCCCTGATGGGTACAATGATGGGTGAACTTACATCAGTGCTTCCCATTGGCAGAGATGAAGTTAAGCCCATCAGCTTCAAAAGACCAAATTTGATATGAAACCAATTACAGATGGAAGCTGTTCCTCACAAACTGTCACCATGGACTGGAATGATGTGCATGCTCAACTGTAGCATGACAACATTTAATGCCTTGCAATTATGTCAAAAGACCCCAGTGCAGCGGGCAGATATCTATACAAAGAAGAGAACTACGTAGTCATAGGTATTCCCCACTACTGCCTCTGTCCACAGATTTTTTTTCCATTATATTTATATCCAGCTGTGGTGTGGTGTGCAAGAATGAGTTCTTTTGTTTTGTTTTTTAACAAAAAGGAGATGGTTGGAGTGAAGGCTACAAATCAGCTACAGCTGGTAAATAACCTTGAAAAGGGACATGCCAAAATTGTATCCAGCTGTTAATCTTTACCTGTTGGAGTCTAACAGAACTGACGGACAAACCTGCCTACATCCATGCTGTTCCAGTCCCCAAATAATGCATAGCTGCCAACTGCTACGAGATCGCCGTAGTTTGCTACGCCAAGAGAATGCTTGCTACGACGCTACTACGATCATTAAATTGCTACGGCAAAACAAAAAAATTCGAAGATACTTTCGTTTTGTTTGGACAGCGCTAAGTAACGTCTCTATCGGTCTGTCGGAACTGCATTTCTGCTTTCGGTTTTACTGTAGCACGTAGATTTTTTTCACAATTTGCCCTCTTCCTCTGCTTCATCTCTGTATAATAACATTTATAGATATACTAAGAGTACTGTAGCTTTAATGTGGTCCGTAAAACTGGTTATAGGCCTGATTTCTTTTTAGAACGCGCGCAAAATTAAGTTGCTACTGTCAAATTGGAAATGCTACTGTGAAAATTGTGAAATGCTACTGTAAGCCACATGAGCAGGTTGGCAGCTCTGATAATGAAATAATATATCTGTGAGCTAAGGGTCTTGATTTATAGCATACATCTGATCACACTATGTGACGTATGTCATTGATAAAACTATTAAAAGTCAATGGCACATGCATTTGAACAACCCCAAACTTGCTTGTGTGCTTCTTCTTGGTGACCCCTTTTTAGGAAAGGGGGTCATAACGATGGCACCTTTTTCCATCCAATCCAAAGAGGAAATAGCAGGAGCCAGGCAGAGCTTAGTAATGAGTGACTGTCACCATCAACACCAGGACAAAGACATCTAAGGGTAAAACTGAGTGCTGAGAACCATTACACTGTAATGTTAAGGGAGAAGACATTACAGTTCTTATGCACATCAGAATATGAATGCCAGGGAATTTTGTTCGACATCACATGTGCACACAGGAGTCGGGATCATGACTCATTTACTAATTCAGACCGAGAAGGAGACTGAGAGAAAGATTTGCATTGATTGGCATAGATATTGATGACAGATGCATGGTTGCAGTATCTTTGGGGTTGAGGGGAGAAGTTAAGAAAAACAAGGTGCTTTCATATCAGCTAGTCCTGTCTTAAGTCCAGCTGGTGATCGGAATAGGCAGCTGGTTATTTTGTGATTGCATCTTTGAAAACAGTCTTTTACCATCACTCGGTGACATGCTAGTGTGTGTGTTTGTGTGTGTGTGCAAGCTGAGTTATGTATTCAATTGTAATTTCAGTTTGTGACTTGCACCAGTTGCAGTATGAATAATTCAAATTAAAAATGTTGATGAAATTGCATCACAATGTTGGAATTTTGCTTACAGCTTAGTTTTGATTTTGGTGGTGTGTGCCAGGACCGCTATGATGACCCTCACAAGCCAAACCCATCACCAGTGTTGCACGTGAGAGGTCTAAGTGAAAATGCCATTGAAGCAGATCTGGTGGAAGCAGTCCAGCATTTTGGTGTCGTCAAAGATGTCATCATGATGTCCCGCAAGAAGCAGGCTCTGATTGAATTTGAGGTGGATTTTTCTTTTTCTAACCATTTTTTAAGAAAGAAATTAAAATTGATCTTTTGTTGTAAAGTGGGTGTTCTGCATGTAAAAAAAAAAATTTGGGTTTTCTGAAATGGGAAGAAAGAATCCTTAAACAAGTAATTGGGAGATAAAAGTATGATTGTTTTGTTTTCCTTTTGATGTTGTACTAGTAATGTAGTAGTGAACATAAATAGGAATATATATTTTTCAGAGTAATATTTAGTACTGTAGAAGCTAAGACAAAGAGGATCATTTCCAGAAAAAGACAAGAACAACAGCAGTGTGAAACAGAAATGGAGACAGTCTCTATTGAAAAGTCTGAATTCATGTGGAGGTGTCACTGAGATGATTATTGCATCAAATACTGCAGCCTTTTTCTTTTCTCTTCTTTTTTTTTTATTACTACCAACAAATGCCATTAGCAGCTAAGGCCATACCTTTACAAGCATTAATATCGAGCTCTTCCATGTTCTGCACTCAAAATAAAGCAGTGGGGAAAAATGGAATATGAGATCAAGAGTTGAGACCAGTTGAGTGCCATTTTTAGAGAGACTGAAAATGGTAGTCCCAGTCCACAGATAAAAGTAGTAACTAACTACTGCTGGCTAGCATGGTTCAAAGCCAAAAACAGCATTTATTCCAGATTATGCCCAAACTTTTAATTAGACCTGTTTACTGAGGATGAGCACATACCTCATTGGTAACTATGGTCCCTATCTCTTCTCTCCAAACTGGAAAAAATTCATGGCATAGGAATTCATGGCATAGGGTGCACTTTTGGTGTTAATGTGGATGATGAGTTGCGTTGTTTGAAACAATAAATGTGTATAAAACTAAAAGGTTAATAGATGTTTAAATGATCAAATATTCCATGTATTTCAGGACATTGTTGGTGCCAAGAACTGCGTGGAATACGTACAGGTATCCCAGTGCTTTTTCTTTTTTTCCCCCCCTTGTTATGGATTTTTTCTTTTCTTTCTGCGTACGCAGGCTGATACTCCTGCGGACACTCCCTGCATAGCCAGGCAGTGGAGTTTTGTGTGTATGACCCTTTTTTATCCCGCCATTAAGGCAGCCATACTCCATCTTCGGGAAGTTATGGATTTGATTTTGTGTGTTTGCTATACAAAGTTATGCGAAAGAAACAAAACTGTAATGAAACAAAGATGGACATGTTCTTGCATGCATTTGTTGTTTTTGTTTTTTTGCTTTTGTTTGTTTTTTTTATCATTACTTGTACTGCCCCCCTCTTCCCTGTCCCCTTCTTCCACCTCCCTTTCCCAGAGTTTGTGGAATTGTTTGTTTTTTTTTAAAATGTATTTGCTGTTATGGAGAGAAAATTGCTGTCAAAGATTTAATTTTGAAAATTGTAGTTTCTGCTAGTGGGGTGAAAGCCACATGTGTAAGACTAAGTGGTTATTAGTGTGTGCTGCAAAGACTTTTAAAATGGTATTGGTATTTAAATTTTGAAAAACAATTTCTGGTTGCATATATGTTAAATTCAAAACTGTATCGACCTGATGTTTAAGAAAAAATTCAGAGTGAAATCATTTTACACATGTGAAAAGGTCATCTACTGATTGCTGTCAAGTATTACGCTGATAAGTTTCATTTCAAGGTTCATAATATAATGCTACTTATGACAATTTCATGTTTAGGAACAACTCTGTTTAGAAAAATGGACTTCATTTAAAATTCAGTAGAAGATACTCAAGTGAAAGTGGTATGCCTTTTTTTTTTTTAGACCAGCCAGTCACAAAGTAAATGTAAAATGTCCAAAGAAAACCTGAACTGCACGAATGGATCGTATGAATGTGTGTATGTCTGTGTGTGTGTGTGTTTGAACCATTGTGCATACTGCATATATCCTTATAAATGTATTTAAAAATCAGTAACATAGCTAGTCTGCAGTTTAGTCCGTTCATATATTTTTACATGGGCAAATCTTTAGTAAGGACATGTCTTTGGTCTCCAGTATAGATTGTTTCTATTCCATTAGATAAACTACAACACTTCTGTGGTATTACTGTGCATTTTTTGTTTAAATATGAGATGGGGAAAAGGAACAAAAAGTGTATTGCTCTTCCTCTGTTTTTCTTTTGAAAGCCAACACGTCTGAATGTTGTGAAAAATGATGGTGAGAGCTGGGACTACACCAACCCAAGTCTTGGTAAGTGATGTCTGGTGGACTGCTATAGTTGATTTGGTTTAAAGAAATTGTGAATAGTTTGGGTTTTATTTGTCCAAAACTAATGAAAGCATCAGACCAGTTCACCCATACTGATTTCGCCGAATTTAAACTCATGTTTGTTGATCAGAAATACAAAGAACATGATGAACTTGAAAAAAAAAAAGTTGTTTGGGGAGGGGAATCAATTTAGAAATTGAGTTCTTGAGTGATAGTTATAGTTACTGCGTGTAACCAAGATGTCAAGGTATTTTGACCAAAGCTAACAACTCTTTCCAACTCTCATGCGTGAAATAATGTCTCATTTTATCTGCTTCTTCAGCAACATGAAGGAACTGTGGTGGGAACTACAGGCCTTTAAAGAAAAGAAAAAAGCAAACTGGCGAGAGAGCATGAATTTGTGACAAAGTATGCTGATGATTTGTGTCCGAAGAACCTAACATTGAAAGCAGTTACTGCAAGATCAACCGATTTTCTTCTACTCCCTGCCATTTAATGGCAGGTGAAAACAAATCCCTCCTTGCTTTAAAAAAAAA
The DNA here is from genome assembly GCA_018398815.1 of Conus ventricosus. Lineage (NCBI taxonomy): Eukaryota > Metazoa > Mollusca > Gastropoda > Neogastropoda > Conidae > Conus > Conus ventricosus. The sequence goes on along the minus strand of CM031598.1, from coordinate 96,073,689 downwards.
AAGGGAAGATCTGTACACACACCTCGTTGAAAAGACACTTACTTTTTTTTTAGGAAAGGAAACTAATGGTTGTCTGAAGGTAAACAGGTCAGAGGCATGTAACAATGTTGTATGCAGGGAAAGAGATTCACTGTTAGCATTTAAATGAGTATTGTTTTGAAAATTTTCTTTTGTTAATGATTGATACAAACTTGTCATGATCAAGATCATACAATAATCAATAATTGTTGCGTTCAGTTAATCAATCATCTAATGTGTTACCGGCAACTGTTTGGAAACTCTTTCAGGGTTTGTATTGTAGTTGCAGTAGAAAATAGTGTTCTAGAGAAGTGTCCCCAGTGACAACATACACCAACATCAATAAAATGGGTTGATAGGCAGGTGTAAAATGAGTATTGTCTGTTAATGTTTAATTTGCACCTGTGTTTGGGTGGGCTAGAAAATGGCAACTTCATGGGGCAGTTTGTGCCACTTCTTAAGGCAGTACAAAGACCGGTATTTATGTTAGTCATAAATAACTTGGTCAGTCCAGAAGAATAAAGCACGCACAAGTTGGTGTGCACACCACAGCTGTTTTATGGAGCTGCTCGTGATATGTCAGACTGGACCTGTATTTGTGTCTGCTACAAAGAACCCTTGTTAATTCAGGAGTCACAAACATATATGTGCATAGACATAAATATTATATATATATTCAAGCATTAAAAATGCATGGAAAAGTACATGCTAAATCGGACTTCAGTGTTTCAGTTTCAGATTTTTTTTCTTTTTCTATGAATGAGCTATTAATCCATCGTAGAATTTGGTTTGTGAGCAAACTGTTTATGTTTGAGGCTTGGTTTTGTGTCCTTGACCCTTTTAAATATTCAGCTATCATTTCCTTCATCCATCTTGGCAGGTTTGCAGTCTGTTAGCTAATTATGATTTTCGGTCCTCTGCTTGTGATGAGATATTGACCGCATAGGGAATGGCTGAGGGCATCCAGCACATGAAAATGAAACCTAAGCTCATTTCTACCACTGGACCCGCAGTTTTCCAGCAGTGTATTTGTCACTAACAACAGGTGGTTGATGAATAGGGTCAGGCGTGTGTAGCTGCTGTCTAAGCACCCCCCCACCATTGCCTTCCACTTGCTCTTTGGTCTATTTGTTCTGCATGTGATGTCACCACACATTAACATGTATTCAGGAGGTACACCATTTTCACTATTCTTTTTTGCATGCTGAACACTGCTGTGATACTGTTTGTCACTGAAATGTTAGGATTGTATTCCATAAAGGTTATTCCGTGAAAATTTCATTTTGTTTATTTGATAAAATTTGATGAAACTGTAACATTTGTTACTATTTTTTAGATTTTATACATGGATATTCTCAGGTTGTTAAAAAGAAATGTGTGGAGTCACTGTTGTATGCGGTTTTTTGTTTGTTTCTAGTTCTTACATGGTACCATGTATGTGTTTTTTTTTTACCATGTGAGTGCTGACATGACAATTTGAACTTACCTGCCTTGTAAAGGGCAGCATATTTGATGTTCTTCCAAGAGTTTGTGTTCATCAGACAAGCAATTTTAAAGGAGAAATGTAAAAAAAATAAAGCTGACATTACTGATCAGCATTTTTCCCATATGTTGATGATGTTGGCTTGTAGTTTATCAACGCATTCAGTGTACACAGAGCACAAGCACTGAAAGACAAGCAAGAGTTTTTAAATATTTTGCTTGGCAGAGACATGGTAGTTGCAATGATGTGGGCAGCACATGAAGAGGAATTCAGTTCAAATAGAAGTTCACAGCATTTCCACAGTGACAAACCTCAAGTGAAATACCAGCCGCACCTTCATGAAGGAAGTTGAGATTGCACAGAAACCTCTCAGACATGCAGACATGCCTGTCAGAATTATGTCACCAAAGCTATCTGCAGTGGCACCAACAGCAAGGAGAAGGGAACTCCATTGCACCACCTCCTCAAACAATTTGCAGACATGCCTTTCGCAGACATGCCTGTCAGAAGCATAGCCTCCCATGACATCATCATCATCAGCCGCACCAGCAGCCAGGAATGGGGAAAACACCCAACCTATCAAACATCCCAGCAATGCAGAAAGACATGCCTCTTGCAGACATGCCTGTCACTGAAGCAGGGAAGAGCAAAACTCGACAACCAACCACTCTGCAGTTTTGCCTGGCACAGAACAAGAGGAAGCAATAGACAAGCACCCACTCCTCATCCAAACGCTGGTCCCTCCCTCTTGTTCCACCTCCTCTCCTCTCTCTTCCTAACACAAAGGATTGTGCTCGTGCAGACCGCCAGGCAACGAGTGGCTGAAGCTTGGCCCAAGTTTGCACTCCCTGAGTTGACCCACGTGAGAGAACACTTCAGAAACATTGTGCGCCTGTACTTGGATCCACCAGCAACGTTGTGATGAAGTCCATTGTGTGTGAAGAGCAGTGTGCTTTGTCTGACTGACATTTACTGGTGCAGAGAGAGTTCATGGATTGGGTGTGGGCTGTGGCTTTGAGGCATCTGTCTGTGGTTTGTCTTCAGGATGGGTAAAGTTGTGGAAATCCTGTTTTGTATATTGTTTTGCACCCTTTCTTTTATTTGTGCTATTCATATTTTTATTTTTTATTTTTTGTTGTTATGATGATAAGAAGTATGAAAGTTTCTCTTGACTGTGCACAAGAGCTTGCATGTTCTAATGGCTTTTATGTCTAGGAGAGATAGATCAGGTGTGAAAGGTTGGAGTGTTATTTTTGATCAGCATGGCACAGGTGTACAGGATTGTATTGAAAGGTACAGCTGTCGATCTGTGCACCCACACACTTCTGGTGTATTTTGTCACATTTGTATAAAACCTGACTTGATACTAATTCGTACCATATCATATACCTAGGAAAAGTGCGTTCATAGTTACTGTGAAAGCCAGCTTCTCCCTCGTCTGTTAGTTTTTCACACAGCAGAGGAGATAGGCCTCTTTGCATTACATTAGGACTGGATCAACAGAAATGGGTGCTCCATTGGGGATGGTGGGGGGTCTTCTAGTACATATTGTATCACCAACTTTTGGAAGGTCTGCTGTACTTCTAACATCTGCTTTCTTGTCATTCCTTTTGACTATTACTGTGTGTGTTTGTGTGTAGACTGAAAGTTAAAAGAGAAGTCAGAGGGCTAGCCAGCATACTCAACATGGCCTAGTTCTCCCTGCCTGAAGGACATCAGGAGCTTAGCGGTCATGTTATATATTGATGTCAGGGGTTCCACTGACTTTTTAGTTTTTGCGTCAAGAAACGCACGCCTCCGCAAAAATTGCGTCAGCGCTGAAAAAAATGCGTAACAAAGTAAACTGTACTCACTCCCGTCAAAACAGCTCTGAATCGTTTTCTGTGCCACACGAGTCCGGGATGATCGTGTGTGCGTGGGAGCCCCGGAAGTCATAACGTATTCCGATTGGAAGATGGCACCATCGCAGACGCGGGAAAGATTCCATTTTATTTCGAGGGGAGAAAGGATGAGGCGTTTTGGAACATTCTTGATCTAGCAAAAAGTCAGCCAGTGCCACAGAGTAAAATGTGCTGACACACGAGCCTCCCCGCCCGTACGCTTCGGACGTACCGGTCGAACCAGATCCCAAACGGAGCGTGTCATAGTAAACGTACGTCTCAAACGGACTTCGGCATCCAGTTCGACCCGACCGTTCGAGATACACCGTGATCTATTCGAAACGGACAGCTAGTATCCTCCAACCAATCAACGCTCAGCATTGAGCGAACACCCATGACAACGGAAAAATGGCGTCGTCCAGCAAGGCGATCAGACTGTCCGATTCGGAGACCAAACATTTGATTGAATCGTACCAAGGCCACGATGTGCTTTGGAATGTCAACTCAAAAAATTATAAGAATCTAAATATTCGAGAAAAAGCTTCGTATTCAATTGTACAGTCCTTTGAAGCGGCATGTGGGATCAAACTCGAAAGGTTTAAAACTCGCATATAGGTCGGACCGCACAGGTTCAAACGTTTCGTGAAGCACTCCGTCCGTTCGACACTGACTGGTCGGAGCGCACAGGTTCAAACGTTTCGTCTCAACCGTACGGGCGGGGAGGCTCGTTTGTCAGCGGTGTCAAGCAGTCTGCTGTAGGTCTGTGCCGTGTTTTGCCCCTCTGACATAGGCTTGCGGTTGAGAACAGGGTCCTGGGAAAATTGCGTCGCTAAACGCACGGCCGCGAAAAAAATGCGTAGGAAGACAGAAAAACGCAATAATTACGCAAAATTTTGCAATAAATGGAACCCCTGGATGTGTATATATTGTCTTTGCTGTTCGGTAGTTTATTTACTTAATCATTGGGACCACAGGTTTTAAGCCCATATGATAACAGCTGATGGGGCCGGATAGCTCAGTTGGTAGAGCGCCGGACTCGTGATCCTGGGGTTGCGGGTTCGAATTTCGGTATAGGGGGATTTTTCCCTTGGAGTTAACATTGGTTCTGACTCCATTCCCAATATAGTCCTTCGAATGAGACTATAAACCGAGGTTCCATGTGTGAACGCACGCATAACATCTTGCACACACGTAAAATCCCATCACCAACTTTCGGAAGAGAAGGCCAGTTTGGCCGTTGGTATGGATGACACGTGACACATAGCATGCACCTTCCCCGAAAATGGATTATGGCTGCCTTAATGGCGGGATAAAAAAGGGTCATACACACAAAACTCCACTGCCTGGCTATACAGGGAGTGTCCGCAGGAGTATCAGCCTGCGTACGCAGAAGGAAAGAAAAATAACAGCTGATAACATTGGATCCTATGAGGTTGGTAGGCTGTGATTATTTAAACTAAACCCATAAGAACTGGATTTATCAGCAGAAAATTTTCTTAATTGCCATGCTCCAGCTGCTAACTCTGGTCATCCTCAAACACAGATCATCTTTTGGTGGGAACCTGTAGCATGCTGTGAAGGAAATATTGAGAGTACAGATGTTTGTAGAACACACCAGTTTTCTGGAAAATTCTTTGAATTGAAATTTCAGGTGCACAGGTCGGTAGCTGGTTTTGCCAACACTTTATTTATACGTTGAGCAGGTGCTGAAGTGAAGTGATTTCTTGATGACTATTATTACCTGACCGGCTGCTGATGACCTTGAGACTGCCTGAAATAAGCATTCAGTCTGAAAGAATCGGCATTTACCTAGTTTGACTGTGCCTGCCTTTAACCTTCTCCAATTGTACTCTTTCCGCCCGACTCTCTTCTTCCCCTTTCCTACTTCCTGCCTATTCTGGCCCCTTTGCCCTTTCATTTCTCCCTCCTTTCTCTCCTCAGCTTTGTGTTTCAATCTCTGCCGGTGTCCTAACCCATGGTTTGAAAGATTGAGAAAGCGGGGGAAATTTTGTCTTCATCGCAAGGACTAGGTCATAGGACTCGGTTGTGTGGAATGATGTTGGCAGTGCATACTTTGACACTTGCGACTTCACTGAGACAGATGTAGGACAGTTGCTGACACAGATTGAGAAGACATTATGGGAGACGTGTCGCAAAGTTGGCTGTGTGTGAAGATATAAGCAGTTTGTGTGTGTTCACTATAGTGTTTATTAGTTTCTTATGTGAAAAAAAAATTCTTTATTGTCCATCCCCAATCTCTGCTGTCTTCCTTAATTGTGGGTATTTAAAGTGTTTAGGCCACCAAAACTTGATATTAGACTTTAAGCGTTATTTGTGTGGACATTCTACTTGTGAACATCAGCCCTGTCTGAAATAAAAGAAATAATTCAGTGTGACATCCCGCAATCACATGTATATTTTCTTTACTTCTGAGTGACACACTTATGAGACATCTTTTTAGTCTCATGTAAGACGTTTTGGCTGCTAGGACAAAAAATATATTATGGACATAGGCAGCTCCTGCCTGAAACCTTGACTCTCAGATTAATCTGTTTCTGCTGCTGGTATTTGATTTCTCTCTGTGTGTGTATGTATGTGAGAGAGAGCAAGGGAGGGAGGAAGTGAATGAATGAGTGTGTGCGTACGTGCATTTGATCGTTCTGATACCTCATGTATATGCTGTTTAATAACTGAACAAATTGTCTGAAATTGTGTCGTGTGTTGTTATCCATCATTCTCTGTTTCATGTTGTCAGTGTCCTAAATTTACTTTATGGATATTGCAGATACTTCTTGATCAAAAGAGAAAAAAAAAGTTGATCAGTGGCTTAGATAACAAAAAGAAGCAAGTCTCATCTTTGACTTTAGTCATGTAGAATGCCTGCTGTTTGTGTTGAGAGTGTGGGCTATGGAATGTGATCTGTTTGTGTGGAGAGTGTGGGCAATGGAATGTGATCTGTTTGTGTTGAGAGTGTGGGCTATGGAATGTGATCTGTTTGTGTGGAGAGTGTGGGCTATGGAATGTGATCTGTTTGTGTGGAGAGTGTGGGCTATGGAATGTGATCTGTTTGTGTGGAGAGTGTGGGCTATGGAATGTGATCTGTTTGTGTGGAGAGTGTGGGCTATGGAATGTGATCTGTTTGTGTGGAGAGTGTGGGCTATGGAATGTGATCTGTTTGTGTGGAGAGTGTGGGCTATGGAATGGGATCTGTTTGTGTGGAGAGTGTGGGCTATGGAATGGGATCTGTTTTGGTGGAGAGTGTGGGCTATGGAATGTGATCTGTTTGTGTGGAGAGTGTGGGCTATGGAATGTGATCTGTTTGTGTGGAGAGTGTGGGCTATGGAATGTGATCTGTTTGTGTTGAGAGTGTGGGCTATGGAATGTGATCTGTTTGTGTTGAGAGTGTGGGCTATGGAATGTGATCTGTTTGTGTTGAGAGTGTGGGCTATGGAATGTGATCTGTTTGTGTGGAGAGTGTGGGCTATGGAATGTGATCTGTTTGTGTGGCGAGTGTGGGCTATGGAATGTGATCTGTTTGTGTGGAGAGTGTGGGCTATGGAATGTGATCTGTTTGTGTTGAGAGTGTGGGCTATGGAATGTGATCTGTTTGTGTGGAGAGTGTGGGCTATGGAATGTGATCTGTTTGTGTTGAGAGTGTGGGCTATGGAATGTGATCTGTTTGTGTTGAGAGTGTGGGCTATGGAATGTGATCTGTTTGTGTGGAGAGTGTGGGCTATGGAATGTGATCTGTTTGTGTTGAGAGTGTGGGCTATGGAATGTGATCTGTTTTGCAGGTAAAGATCCCCACCACCAGCAGCGTGGACAGCCTCTGCTGCAGGAGCCTCGCTTTGGAAACACACCTGCTCCATACAGTATGTGCTTCACACTTGCACTTTTGTCTCACTCTTCATGCCTCTCTCTCTCTCTCTCCCTCTCCCTCTCTCTGTCTCCCACATACACGCAACTCCCATTGCCCTTTTCTCCTGCTCTCCTTCCTCATCCACCCTCTCTCTCTCTGAACTTTGCTTCAATTGTACTTGCCCATGGACACATCATTGTTGAATGAAGTATTATTTCAGTGACCAGTTAATTGCTCTGCTCGCTATGGGGAGTAAAATCTGTGCCATTGTCAGGACATTGTTTTCAGTGCAAAGAACAGGCATGCACATTCACAAGGACATTGCTTTCAATGCAAAGAACAGGGATGCACATTCACGAGGACATTGCTTGCAATGCAAAAGACAGGCATGCACATTCACACAAACATGCACACACAGCTATGATGAAAAGCATACTTTGCATCACTTGCATATAATAATTTTTTACGTTGTCTGTGGAATTGGATGGCCATGGCGAAACAAAATGAGTTAAGTAAGTAAGTGAGTAAGTATGGTACCAGATGGCCCTGCTGACATGCGTGGTGGCGGACCTCCTGGCTACGGAGGTGCTATGCTGGTGGCTACTATGATGACTACGATGGCTATGGTGGGGGTCGGGGACCTTTGGCGGCCCACCTGACCGCTTTGGAGGACCTAGACAGGTGTGTATTCTCAAAGCAGACATGTTTCATTCAGTTATCTTAGCAAAATTGGTTGTTGGATATCATATGAAGGACATAGAATTTTAGATGTGCACAATGTACTTAATTTTTTTACCATTATGCTTCCCAAACCCCTTAGCGGAAAATCCACTAAGAATACTGTGAAGTTTTTTTTCATGGTTAATATGGATCAACATATTTTTGTGTGTGTGTGTGTATTGTTTCAAAGTCAAGAGGTCAGTTTCAAGATGGCCACCCTCGAACAGCAAAAATTGCCCAAACTCTTTCTAAAGGCAGGCCAGCTTTAGCTTTCAATTATGGAAGTTTTCTGTTTATAACTTTTGGGAACAAAGAAGTTTTCCATATTACAGAACCAAAGTGTTCATGAAAGTAATTGATTTTTATGCAAGAAAAACTCCCAACATTGAATTCTTGATACACTCTTCTGGGATTGAAATGAGAGGGTGGGGGTGAGAGGATGCATTTGCTTGCTTTCCATCAAGAAGCAACATGGTAAAGCAGTGTGCTGATCTTACGTGGAAAGCCAAAGGATTGGGTGATGCTGGAAGCTGGATAAGGTGGGATAGAACCCCTCTCTCGTGTTCACTGTTGATGATGGCTTGAGGACAGAGAACAGTGCACTGTGCAGTGCCTGGAGTTGGTCATGACACACCAACTACCTGTTGTGTCATGACAGGTAATGAAAGACCAGCTGAATGGCATTTGTTTATGGATGCAGAGATCTCAGCTTTTCGCAAATAGAACTCCGGGATTTGATGGGTGCTTTTTATCAGTTATAAAAGGGTGTATTTTTGGGGTGTGTTGGGCAGAGTGATGTGATGTAGCATGTGAGGCAGCATGAAAACTTTCTATTCTCAGAAGAACCCTGTGCAGGACCGATTTGGGCCTCCCAGTCGCTATGGGGAGCAGGCCATGGGGCCTCAGTCCAGTGGACAAGGCTGTGTGGTCATGGTCTACGGCCTCAACATGGACAAGATGAACTGCGACAAGGTCTTCAATCTCTTCTGCTTGTATGGAAATGTGGTCAGGGTGAGTTCTTTGGCCTTGTGCTCCTTGCTTGTGTAACTTGATACTGTTGCTTGCGAAAAGAATGTCATGATGATGATGACAGCAAATCGAACGGTTTGTAAATGACATTGATCAGTTTTTATTGTTAATCAGTATTCTCTCTTTATTCCACCCTGTACTCATCATTCCCACTATTATGTATGTGTTTTTGGTTTACTTAAAGGTTGCCAAGTGTATCAAAACAAAAAAAGAAAGTTTTCTAGTGCACCTCATATGCTGTTATGTTTTCTAGGTGAAATTCTTGAAGAGCAAAGAGGGAG
>CM031598.1:96046919-96059419 GCA_018398815.1 Conus ventricosus | reverse complement strand
CACTATGAAATCCTTTTCCACCAGCCCACTCCCCCCACTACCTATATACTTCCTCTACTCCTCCTCCTTCTCCCCTCAACCCCCACCCTCACCCCACAACACACATACCCACACCTTCGCCCCCTCCCCCCCACCCCAGTCCCCTACCCCACTTCACACACCCCACACAAGCACCCCCCCCCCCCCAAACCACACAAACTTGTCAAGGGGGGGGGGATATGATAAGTTGTAAGGGGAAGGGGGGGTTGTACTGTTGTGACATCAGTTTGTTTTTATGTCATTTGTTATTTTTTGGTTTAGTGTTCCTGACGAAGGGTCTAAGGCCCAAAAGCTTGAGGTTTTTTTTTAAAAGACTTCAAAGTAATCATTTTTCATATTGTGTTTATTGAAGTCCAGCAGTCGTTTTCATACACTGATTTACTTAGTTTGATTCCCACTCTGATTTACTTATCTACAGGCCTTATTCTTTATGTCCTGAAAGCACTTTGTCAAATTTTCTTTAGCTACAGTTCTGAAAGGGTTCATCTAAATGTTTGCTTTGTCTCAATTGCATAGTTTCTTTCCACATCATCTCAGTCTTCATGGTGTTGAAAGCTGTTCTATAGAATGTTGTTTAAGAAGCAAGAAAGCGATTTCTAAAGCTTTTTATGCCTTATTTATACAAAATATGCTTCAGCTTCAGGGGGGCCCGCCCCCTGACCCCCCCGGGCTGTTGCCCATTGTGACCCCCACCCCTCCCGATCCCGCCAATCTCCTCTTTTTTTTAAAAAACTTTTTTCATCCCTGACAACGCACACACGAGCGTGCTTTCACTGCTCACACACATAAATTAACACAGAAAGAGATAGAAATACATTAGAAAAGAGGTGTTTATAACAGAGATAGAAATACATTAGAAAAAAGAGGTGTTCATAATAGAGATAGAAATACATTAAAAAAGAAAAGAAAAGAGGTCTTCAAATAGAAATAGAAATGCAATAGAAAAGAGGTGTTTATAAGAAGTTAACAAAACATTCTAGACAGTGCTAAATATTATCTATTTGTATTAGTGTTCCCATGTTTTTAAAGTTTTATCAACTAACATGAGTAAATGTGAGCACCTGCACTATCGGGATTTTAAAACATGAAACTTGATTTGTGAGATGTCCTTCGATTATCATCACAGAATTTCCACTGCGTGAGCCATTTCCTTCAATGTTGAAATATTTTATTGTATATCAATCGAATCGCCATGCAGTGATCATCAGAAGCCCGGTGGAACCTACGACTAAACTGTAGACTGGCCATTCTTGCTCCGTGAGCAACACATTTGTACATTCAGAACAGAGCCATTTTGATTATCTGAAATGGTCATGTTTTATAGATCGATCGACTTTTGTTCCATTCGCTGGATTATCACCCATGACCACAGCTGAACTGTCGGATTTTGATTCGTAAAGCCAAAGTTCCTATGGTTTTCCATGTTTTCCCCACTTAGCTGAATCATGTGATCTTGTGGTCCAATCATAGACTGGATAGTTTTCAGTAGAAAAGAGTTCTCAAGCGAAGAGTTCATCGATGAACGTTCTAAAACGTCAAGGAAATTACTTTTTTAACTTCGATCGTGGCTGATAAGACAAAAGGCCTTTTGTGTGATGCGCCTGCTTAAGAGTTGTAATGCGTACAGGAGAAAATGAGTGCATCACAATAAAATTTTAGTACTTTTTTTAGGACACACTGGCCTGAATTCCAGTGCGTCAGATGGGAAGTTTATGGGGTCAGAGATGCACATTTGTGCATAAGAATTACCACTGCTTGTTTGTGTGGCCCACAGTGATGTAATGAGTATCAGCTGCAGCATGTTGATCTCCATGACAGAGATGAATGCCATGGTAGCACTTACAACTTGTTGACCTTCATGGCAGAGGTGAATGTTTGGTAAACAGTCTGTTGACCTCAGCGACAGACTCAAAATGTAGATACTTGCCAGAACATGACCCCGTTAGCCTCACTGATGCAATCAGGGATGTCTGGCAGAACTTAGCGTATTAGCCTCAGTGACCCAAACAGATGGTGAACTCTACAGGGTTTCCACAGGTTAATTTTTTTTTAAGTGTTCACCTCGCCCCAGAATAGAATTCTGAAAGGTCATCGCTGAGCTTAAGAATCCTTTCATTTATGTTAGCTACGTGTTCAGCGTTGCCGTTTTGCCAAAGTCCTCTGTCTTGGTAGAAAATCAGGAAATTTATAGCATTTCTTTTGATAGTACTCTGATTGGGAGAGCCGTTCAGAGGATTTGCAAATCAGGGCAGTAAATCTAATCAGCTATGGTTTTCAGCATTGGTAGATTTAAAGGGCCCAAATCAAGGAACAGGCTGTTCATACACTGAATTTTTTATGAGCTGCTGATTTTCACCATGAGAATACATTTAGTTTTAAAGGATTTGTATCTGCAGCCTAACAACAACAACAAAAAATGCTTCCATTATACAACCGATCTGTTTTATGGCTCTGATGTACAGACAGTGTCTGGTTGATGAACAAAGTATAGGTTATCAAGTATGACTAGTGACTGCCAAAATATTTTCCAACTTGTCCTTGGTAGAACAAATCATACTACTTTGTAGATAAGGTTTTCCCCCTTTTTTATGCCATGGTCACATTTTCAGGACATGTCAATCTGTTGCAGGTGCTAAGACGCCATTTATCTTCAAGCTGTGTTTCTCGGCTTCTCCCATGGTGTGAACCCAAAAGAAATCAAACTTTTGTGCTTTGCATGCTTTTAGTATCATTTTATTTTACTTCATTTTTAGAATTAGGGGAGGTTTGGCATCTTTTCATTTTTAAAAAAAGAGAAGAAAAAAAAACACAACACAACACCAGTGCATTTTCATGGAACTGATTTCATAGAATTCATATAGTGCAGTTGATGTTGTCGGTGCTTGTAATCATGTACAGTTTTCTGAATTTTTTTTCCCCTCGTGTTATTGATTGGTTTTTAGAGTTTCAGATGAATGGAGTAGAGGAAATGGAGGGAAAAGTGACAATGAACTGGATATATAATGGACTTGCAGTAATTCTAAGGATGAAATAAAACATTGATGTCACTGGCGTCTGGCGTTTGTGAGAGTCTGTGTATGTGACTTCACTGTTCTCTTTAGGCATTTGTACACATCTGTACCGATGTCATTTTGATCATTGAATGCTGTCATTGAAATAGAAATGAAGCTTCAATATGAAATCTTGTACATATTTTTAATCCGTTTCTGCTGCTTTTGAAGCTTGACTGATTTTTGGCTATGTTGAAAGCAATGACCATGACAGCTTTTGCAATCTTGACAACAGATCATTAGCAATTGTAGGACCACATCCACCCATTGTCTTGGCACTCGTGCATTGAAGGGCATTGCAACTGCTAGGGATGTTGGCTTCCATGGCTGTTTTTACAATTAAACTTGCATAGCCATTCGTGGTCTTTGCTGTAGTTGTCTGCATGTATTTTCACAGGAAACAGGGGCTGGGAACAATTGGCAGCCTTAGCCTTTTAGATACTGTTGGGATTCAAACCACACAAATTGAGATATCCCTTTTTTTTTCTTTTTTTATTTATTTATAGGATGGACACTTGAACAGCTCAGTTACTGCTAAAAATCATGAACGTGTTTATGGACACTCGTGCTTCATAAAATCCCTCTTTACATGTACATGTAAGATTGGGTGTGCAAGACAAAGGGAAACGGGAAAAGACATGCCTGTCCACTTCCAATTGCGAATGTACACTGCTCTGACCAAGTGTCATAGTGCAGTTGCAGCAGGGGCAGTGAAGTGTCAGCAGAGGTTCACTGTGTCTGGGGCACAGCATGATGAAAGTTGGAACCCTCCTCCTCCTTCTGCAGCTGAACCTTTCTCAGCCTGAATCAGGCCCCTATTCGTAGCTTAGTGGGCAGAGACTTTTCACAAGAGGTCAGATATGTCGCTGTCAACTGACAAAGTTTCAAACCATTTGACCATGGACATGGCGGGAGGAGTCTAAATGTTTGGTATGCGAAATATGAACACCACCATTCGTAGGTTTATCTGAATTTTTTCCGTCAACTGCTTTCTGCTGAACTTCCTAGGGTGATGCTGGGGGCTTTTCCATTCCAATTCTGATGTGTTGCACTTCCAAGTCATTCTATCGGACCTGACACTTTTCAGGATCTTTAAACGTCCTGGGGCCATTCTTGAGATGTGCATGAATCTTCTGAGAACGTTTTTGTTTTTATTGTTTAATTTTTTTTTTTTTTCTTTATTTTTTTTTGGGGGGTGGGGCTTTTAAAATCAAAATCATTAGGTTTCAGGTCCAAAGTCCGAGCGGCTGCTTTCTCCACTACTCCCAGCTCACCATCGGAACTCCCCACAAATACCAGTGTCAAAACCATTTGTATGATGATGGTAGACATTATAGGAAAGAAAGGAGAAGAGCTGAACTGTTTCAACATCAATGATGACCAGTCCTCCAGCCAGTGACCACCCGTTTTACAGCGTCAACCCAGTCCTAAAGTAGTGGCTTCATTCAGCTCGGGTGGCCGGGGAAATAAAAATTCATGCCAGCAAAACTTAACACAATCTTGATTTTCTTGAAGGAAGAGTAGATTGCAAAGCCACTACTTACATTCAAACTTGAACTCCACATCTTAACTGTCATATCATCACTATACTCATTTACCACTGAAATAAGAGCAAACATGTCACAAACCGGACACAAAGCTAGTTCATGCCCTGCACTCACACTCGAAGGGGGGGGGGGGGGGGGGGGGGGGGGGGGGGGGGGGGGGGGGGGGGGATTTCTTACAGACATTGTGCCTGTTATGAAGTTTCAGTCTTTGGTGCCCTTACAGTCACTGTCCTACCGTTTTCAGTGGGGCAAAGCGGTTTTTGTTTTGTTTGTTACTTTGGTTTTAATGCAGTTAGCAAGATATCTGGCTGTAAGACAATACTGCAATGTGGACGGTGAGAGTTACCAAAGAGAAATGACAAAAAGACCGTGCAATGTGAAAGCCAATTCAATTGGCGTGTGTGTGTGCATGTGAAAAGCTGCATGGCTCAACTAGGAGACACTATGACGTACAGTTACAGACTCTTGACATCTTGCCCTACGCAAGGAAATAAGCAGATTTTTTTGTTTGATGCCTATCAAGGGACGTGACATAAAATTTAATCTGTGCGTCTGCCTAATACTAACCCTTATCTGTTTCTAACCCTATCTCTATTCTAAACTTATTAAGAAAACCTTATAACACTTGAGCAAATATAAGCAAATAACAACAGCAACAACAGAAAACAAACTAACATCAAAACAAACAAAAAAGCCTGTTCGTAATAATTCTAAGAGTAACCTCCCGTGATCAAGGTGTTTGCATTAATTCACGATTTTGTGCTTTTTTATTCCCCTCTACGCTGTTGGTCAAAAACTCTTACCTGCTGTAGCATCCATCTCTATCTGGCATGGCAGTCAGTCCAGATATACAATAGCAATATTTTGTAAACTCTGACCATGAGAGGCCGCAAACAAGCGAAACCACTTGCCAAACTCTCCAGAATCTAGCCGTCTGGCGTCTATTTCTTTTTTTAACCCGCGGGGCAAAATCCCCCCGCTTCTATGCCCGGCGGCACCTACTAGGTCTGGAACTGTGACTGGGTAATTATCAATAATAGTAGGGGGCATAGTTTAGTGTTCTGAGTACATTAAATTATAAGGGTGCAACTGAACTGCATCAACATGACCGGAGCATATAACGGTAACACGCATGCTCTAACTGAAACAAATGAATCGAATGAGAAAGACAACGCCGACTGAAACAAAGCTGATATTCAATGTGTCGGAATTCATGCTGGTAGATGCGTCGAGTGGGTTGGTTCACTCTCTGTCTGTGTCTTTAACATGCACACACACACACACACACGCACGCACGCACACACACATCCCCATTCTCGCTTTTTGCTCGTATGCATACTTACTGAAGTTTGCCTTTGTCTTGTTTGTGTGTGTGTATTTTCAGAGAAATGTCTTTACTCGAAGCCAGGGACCCAAGCAACACGCGATTGATAGGGCAAAGTGCTAGTTCTACAGATCCAAATTTGCGATAATGGCTTTTTTGTTCACTGATTTTTTTTCTCTCTCATAAAACAACAACGACGACAGAAACGGCGACAACAACAGTTTCACTTGCGCCAACGCGTACGTACATTTACCTTTGTTTCAGAGAAGAAGACTAGATTAATTTTGTTCGATGCTGCATTTTTTGTGGATCTTGGGGGAAAAAAAAAGCATGATGTGAGGAAGACATGAAGATGAAATCGTCTATCTTGACCCTATCTTAACTTTTTGAAAATGAGCCATTCTTGTTCCCAGTAATGGAACTATAATCCTCACTTCTTCCTCAGCCCCGCTTTTCGACCCCCCACCCCCACCCCCCACACTGCCCCCACCTCCCCCTAAAAATAAACAAAAAAAAGACTAAACCAACTCAGCAGTATGTCTGTCTGCGGCCTTTTGTAGTTATCGACTACATCCAGTGGGTGTGTAGACGGCGGCATGGGACAACTTATGCCGAAAAGGTAGGAAGGTACGATTTTGGAACATGAATGATCAATAAACGAAAAGAAAGTCTTTCCCCTTCAATCATGATAACCGAACGAATGCTGATGTCCTTTTTACACGGCTTGCCGGCTTCAGATTGTTCTTTGTTGTCTTCGTTTTCCAAACTGACCGGCTCAGAAATTTTGTAGGGGAGGTGACGTGCAGCCACCGTCTCCGACGACTGGGATCGAGGATTGAGATTCGAACCCCAATCAATGGCCCAGAAATCGCTGCGGGATATTTCGGCAGCGGCGAGTGTCGGTCAATCCATAGTTGAGACAGCTCATTGTCTTTGTTGACTCTGGGACTAAGACGAGGACGACATAACCCAAAGGTATTCGCCCCCGTGTGTACTTCTTTATGGAAGTAAAGGGAAATGAATGTAAAATTCGATCCTTTTATGAACTTTTACTTTCTATTTGCAAACGGACACAACGTAGTTTTTGCTTGGGTTCCCAGCCATTTGGGCAATCGAGGCAATGAGATGGTTGACCAGCTTGCTAAGAATGCCACAAGGAAAAGTTGATCAGGTTTACTGTTCCTCACACTGACCTGAAACCCAAAACACAGGCCTATGTCAAAGACCTCTGGCAAGAGGAATCAGACCTGACTACTGCTACGATTCGGCCGTAGCAACTACGTATTTGAGGGGTCTGCTACGGAGCTACGACGAGCGATAATTTTGCTACGTTTTTTTCAAAGTTGAAGTCGATCATGGCGTTTTAGTAGATTTTGCGCTTAGTGAGGCGAGCAGTTCCGTTAGACGCGAGTGTTTAGCGGACACGGTTTTCCTGTTCCTATCGCGCATGCGTGCAAGTCATTCAGTCTCTTCGAATCGATAATGGCGGCACCGGCGAGCGAAAGCGATTGTGAGATTTCAACACCTCCACGACCTGGTGAAAGACGGTGTCTCGATGGAAGTGAAAGCGGGCCGAGCAAATGTAAACGTAAAAGAGTTCGTGCGGCAGAGCAGACGTTTAGGCAAAGTTACACGGAAGAATGGCCATGCATAGTGAACAGGGGCCGGATAGCTCAGTTGGTAGAGCGCCGGACTCGTGATCCTGGGTTGCGGGTTCGAATTTCGGTATAGGGGGATTTTTCCCTCGGAGTTAACATTGGTTCTGACTCCATTCCCCATATAGTCGTTCGAATGGGACTATAAACCGAGGTCTAGTCTGTGTCACATGCACTAAGATCATTCACGGACTCTAAAGATCCCGATGCTCATGTCCTAAGACGGGTGAGTACCGGCTACACGAAAATACACAATGCATGCAACCTGTGTGTCAGAATAGTCTACGTAAAGACTGTGGGCACGGGCAGGTTAAACATCCCCATCTGGAAGAAGAACAGTCATAATGGCGATTCACACTATGCCTACTGTAATTTGTGCAAAGTTCAGTAATGAGCTCAAAATTGAGTTTGTCATATGTTGTAAGGTAGTCTCTCTCTCTCTCTCTCTCTCTCCTCTCTCTCTCTCTCTCTCTCTCTCTCAAGGAAATGAAGGTAGTATTTACTATTATTAAAGCAAAGAAACATAGTTTTTCATTTATGATTAGATAGCAGTAGTTTGAAACGAGCCCGCGGTAGTTTGAAACCTGGCCGAGGAAGTGGCTACTGGTTAGAGGTCTTGCTACTGGAAACAGAAGTCTGTGCTACTGGAAATGGTTTGCTGATGTAGTCAGGTCTGAGGAATAGACCTTGCAGACGGATAACAAACTGTATAAAATCCGTCCAAACCTCAACGAGTTTTTACCATGTTCCAGAGGCGGCCGTAAAGAAGAAACAGTCCTGTGCCGCTTACACACAGGCCACTCGTTTTATACCCATTCTTATCATTTTAAAGGTGAAGAAGCTCCGTGGTGTATTCCATGTCATGTTCCACTCACAGTAAAACATTCTTTCAGATTGTTGGGACTTGCACGATGTGAGACATAAACACTTTACAGCAGGTCCATGAAAACCCTGTTCAGAGATGTCCCACCAAACGTGATCTTTGAGTTTCTGAAAGAGATTAACATTTTTCATCAGATTTAAGATTTTACGGAAGAAAGATTTTTACCGAAGTTTCTGGTGCGTTTTTAGAAGATGTATTTTAAAGAGATGTGTGAAAGTTGTTTTGTTTGTTTGTTCGTTTTTATGACTTGTGAGCTGATTTTAACGTGGTGACAGTGCTGATATGGCCCTTTGCGGTCGGCTGGGCTATAAGCAACATTACCTTACCTTACCTTAACACGTGTGTGTTTGTGTGTGTGTGCGCGCGCGCGTGTGACATGGCATGAAAGAGTCGCCGTTCTAATAGCTGTATGGTTTACACGCTCCTACAGAGGCCTCCATGATAACTAACACCACCCTGTCACCGTTGCCCGATCATCAGTTTAATACGACAGTACGTTAGAATAATGAGGGAGCCCTTCCTTTCCGGGCTGTCCGCTCCCTCCCTCTCTTACGACACGACACCCATCTTCTCTCTCTTCTCTCTCTCTCTCCTCTCTCTCCTCTCTCTCTCTCTCAAATAAATCTTGCAAACAGGAATAAATTTGTATATAGTAGCACGAAGTTTATGAACTTAAGGTGCTTACATCAAAGGAAACAACAAAGATATATCACAACACAAGATTGAACTGTGGAAAAGGCCCCCGGAAAAGGTAAGATTTCAACTGGAAAAAAAAGGTCTGCACAGCTATTTTCTCTGTTCAGACATTTCCCCTCCCTCTCCGTCCTAGCTCAGAACAGCAGCCTTTTGCAAACATCCATCCTACTTGTCCTCTTTCCGCTTCTACATGTGTGTATATGTGTGAGTTGAGTCCCGGGAAGAAGTGACCAGCTTCAGGTACTTGGGAGCAACCCTGTCTAAAGATGGCACCTGCGCAGCAGAAATCCGAATCAGGATCAACTCCGCATCAGCGGCGATGGCCAGACTGAACAGAGTGTGGAAGAGCAACATCAAATTCCACACAAAATTCCGGCTCTGCAAGTCACTAGTGGTTTCCATCCTCTTATATGATTGCGAGACATGGACACTGATGGCCGAAACAGAAAGAAGAATCCAGGCGTTTGAGACCAGGTGCCTGAGGAAACTACTCTGAATTTCCTACAACAAAACACAAAAGACCAATGATTATGTGCGGAACCTGGTCACTAACCTAGTTGGGCCCCACGAACCACTTCTGGCAACCGTCAAACGACGGAAGATGGCATGGTTTGGCCACGTCATTCGTCACAACACCCTCTCCAAAACCATCCTTCAAGGTACCGTTGAAGGAGGGCGCAGACGAGGACGGCAGAGAAAGAGCTGGTCCGACAATATAAAGGACTGGACCAAAATGACCATGCCAGATCTCACGACAGCCACCAACAGAAGAGCCTGGAGAGAAACGGCGACTGCCTCGTCACGTCCTCCCAACGACCCCAGCGGTCAGGGGAATGACTGACTGATATGTGTAAGTGGAGGGGAGAAGTGAGAGGTGGTGGTGGGGTGGTGATGGTGGTTGGGGTCACAGGAGGATGGAGATGCAGGTTCTTTTCTTGTATTTAAGAATTCTAGCTGTTCACGTCGACACAGGTCTATCTATCATGTTTTGTGTGACAGATATCAATAACATCAGGGTTTTCATAGAATAAAAACATTTCATAAAAAAAGCTAATCGGAGTTTGATATCAGATCATTTTCATGAATATAAGTGACTTTTCATCAGGAAGATCATTTTCACAAATATAGGTGATTTTCTAGCGGGATCAACACCAACATCTCAAATCAAAGAAAATCCGAACACTCTCCACAGTTCAAACCAACGACATAGGATCTCTAACATCAGCGTGCAGGATCGTCCACACCACTACAGTGACGAGTGGCTCGGCATTCAAGTCGATCAGATCCGGGCGACGAATCATGGACCTGACACTCACTGACGTCATTTCTTGGGCCACAGCGCCTCCACGGAGAACAGTATATCGGCCAGGTTGCCGTCCAGAAGCGTGTCATCCAAAAACATCTCGCCAGAGCTCGGCGGTCGGATCGGGGAGGCATCTGGCAAAGCCGAATCCGGCACGTAATAGCTGGCCCTCCCCGGCGGAGTCAGATTCAGCATGCTGATGCTGCGTCGCTTCGTGGTGGCAGGAATGTCCCGCCCCGCCGCTCCATGGCTACACTCCACTTCCGGAATGACGCCACTTCCGCCGGAAGCGTCGCCGGTGTCGAGCTTGTCCAGGTCCCCCATGCTGGCGGTGCACGGGAGGAAATGGTCCGGGAGGAGGCCGGCGCCGAGGACGGGGGCGGCGAGGCTGTTTCTGTGGCTGCTGTCGCAGCTGCCGTAGCCAGGGACGTCGCCTCCGATGCTGCAGGAGGAGGAGCCCAGCAGAGCCTGGCGGAGAAGGGGGCGTCGGAGATCTCGGTGCGGTCTCTGGCGGCTGAGCCTGGAGACAACAGGTGTGGGAGGTTTGAGTGCTTGCTGGCTATTTGTGTGTTCGATGATTTCCTCATTTCATCCACTCAGCATGATTATGTCAATTTCATCGTTAATCAGTCAGTAGGCCTACGTTGGTCACTCACCATAATTGTAGCAAATTATTCAGTCAGTAAAGTAATCACTTACCATTATTTTACGAAATCAGTCAGCCAGCCAGTGCGTTGTCGCTCACCATGACTATATCGAATTAGACAATCATTCAGTTCGTTAGTCAGTCAGTCAGTCGCCAGAAGTTTTGCCGTTTGGACGTGGATTTTCAAACTTCCTCTCCATTTCTCTCCTTCTTCCCCGGTCCTACTTTGACGTGTTCGCTAGGTAGTAATGTAGTGCGACATTTTAGCTGCTTGCTTGATGATTGATGTGGATGCATAACTTGAAATGGAGTGCGCGGGTAGGCCTACAAGTTTCAATGCTTTAGTATCACGACTAGCAGCAGATACAGTGCAGAGCCAAAGGCAAGAGAACTTAATCCCAAATTGAGGCAGTGATAAACACTGATTGCTTCCCTTAGATCAACAGAAGGGGGAACTCACCGATGATTACGTACAAAATAGAAGATTACATTAGTTTTGATACATCCTCTCCCCCCCCTCCCCCTCTCGACCTTCATCCTCAAGGCCACCCCCTGATTTTGTTTCAAAGAGGAATGGAAAGTAGATAAAAAGTACTTAACAGCGAGAGCATTTTCAAACTTGTCATTTTCAGCTTTTCAAGATGAGCCATAAAACGGGCGCCCTCTCAGTACTATTACTATTACAGTAAAGAAGTTTAGGCATGTGCTAATAATATGAAGCTTGGGTATAAATGAATTGTGTAAAACATGTTAAATTGATAACAGATGTATTTCAAGTGGCTACTATGAACTTCTGCCATCAGGGACAATGAAGACTGAATTTAGGGCACAGTAAACTTCAATCCGTAGATCAATTCATTTTCTCAATTCAATACTTTTCTGCCATTCTTTTTTTTATTTTTTACTGGGAATCCAGTGAGTGTATGAATGAGTCAATTAGTGTGTGTGTGTGTGTGTGTGTGTGGTGTGTGTGTGTGTGTGTGTGTGTGTGTGTGTGTGTGTGTGTGTCCACGCGACATTGGCATGTTCTGTGTGTGTGTGTGTGTGTGTGTGTGTGTGTGTGTATGTGTGTGTGTGTGTGTGCGTGTGTGTGTGCGTGCGTACGCATGTGTGTGTGTGTGTCTGTGTGTGTGTGCGCGCGCGCGCACGTGTGTGTGTGTGATGAGAAAGGAAGAGGGATGTGGTAGGGCGGGGGATGAGGGTGAGTAAGTGGGTGATTTGGAAGTCCGCGGGAGTGTGAGTTGGGGGAGCGGGGCTGGTTTCCTCCATTCACGTCATCATTTTATATGATTTCCCCCCCCCCCCCCCTCTCTATAACTTGGATCCTGTTTGTGAGAGTGAGTGAAGTGTACATGTT
>CM031598.1:96029419-96036919 GCA_018398815.1 Conus ventricosus | reverse complement strand
ATGGTTTCTGTCCAGTTATCTGGGAATACTCCCTTATCAAACAGAGTGTTAAACAATTTAACAAAGAAGTCAATTACTCGATCACCAGCAAATTTCAGCAACTCGCCAATAATTTCATCCGGACCAGCGGATTTACCGTTCTTTAACTTTCTTATAGCCAATAATACTTCTTCTCTAGATATTGGGCGGTTCATGGAACCACCATCTTCATATTCATCAAAACTATCATCAATGTTGTCATTAGATACTAATGTAAATGAGAGAGAGAGAGAGAGAGAGAGAGAGAGAGAGAGAGAGAGAGAGAGAGAGAGAGAGAGAGAGAGAGAGAGAGAGAACTGTAAACAAAGAAAGAACAAGAAAAAAAAAAAAAACACGAAATAACCACACCCACCGTGAATGCCCGGAACGACCAGCGGCAGCGTTGTGGCGGTGAGAGTTACCGGCCGTGGAAGTGGTGCGCGATTCGTAGGATGCGGAATTGTGGAGTAGGGCCACGTTCCTCCTCCCTCCCTTGTTGCTGAAGACGCTACTGCACCGGGAGGTGGCCCCGCCCCGCTCCGTACTTCCGGAAGACATCATCTTGTTCAGGGCGTGACTACTGCTGTGGCTGTTATTATTCTTGTGGCTGCTGTTGTTGAGGCTGCTGCTGTTGCTGCTGTTGCAGTTGTCTTTGTCGCAGACGTTGGTGATCTGTTTGACGAAGACGGAGGTGTCGAGCGGGACGTTGTCGTTCTCCGCCATTTCGACCAGCCAGGCAATTAGCTTGTCGTGGGCGTCCTCCGGCGGGGGTCCTCGCAGCTTCTTCAGGATGTGCACTGCCAGGGAGCAAACATGTGGATGCAGACTGACAAATGACGGACTTGATGATGATGATGATGATGATGATAACAAGAAGAAAAATAACGACAACCACAACCACAACACTGGTATTAATGATAGGGTAGGCAAGGTGAGGTTTCGGCTTTTATTAGGTCGACTAAAGGAAGGATTAGGTGTGGCTCAGTTTGGTCATGCTGGTTTAGGAGAGCTTGGCTTAGGTTCTGTTAAGACCAGGTCAGGTTAAGGCTAAGTATGGTTTGGTTAGGCTAGGATCAATAAGGTAGGGATAGGCTAGGTTAAGACCAGGCTAGATTTGGTCAAAGCTGGTGAGGAAGAGTTAGACTAAGTTGGGTTGGGTTATGTTAAGGCAAGGTAAGGCTGGGTTAGGTTAGGCTCAGTAAGATTAGGTTAGGATAGGTTACATATGTTTACGCTAGGTTGGGTTGGATTTTTAGGTTGGTTACGTCGGGTGGGTTGAGCTGAGTTAGGTTACCCTGAATTAGGTTGAGGTTGGGTTGAGTTTGGTCAGGTTACTTTAAACTGTGTTGGGTTGAATGAGGTAACGTTAGGTTAGGTCAGGATAGGTTAGGTTAAGGTTGGGTCGGGTAAGGCTGGGTTTGGTTTGGTTAGGTTAGTTTAAACTGTGTTGGGTTTGAATGAGGTAACGTTAGGTTAGGTCAGGATAGGTTAGGTTAAGGTTGGGTCGGGTATGGCTGGGTTTGGTTTGTTTAGGTTAGTTTAAACTGTGTTGGGTTGAATGAGGTAACGTTAGGTTAGGTCAGGATAGGTTAGGTTAAGGTTGGGTCGGGTAAGGCTGGGTTTGGTTTGGTTAGGTTAGTTTTAAACTGTGTTGGGTTGAATGAGGTAACGTTAGGTTAGGTCAGGATAGGTTAGGTTAAGGTTGGGTCGGGTAAGGCTGGGTTTGGTTTGGTTAGGTTAGTTTAAACTGTGTTGGGTTGAATGAGGTAACGTTAGGTTAGGTCAGGATAGGTTAGGTTAAGGTTGGGTCGGGTAAGGCTGGGTTTGGTTTGGTTAGGTTAGTTTAAACTGTGTTGGGTTGAATGAGGTAACGTTAGGTTAGGTCAGGATAGGTTAGGTTAAGGTTGGGTCGGGTAAGGCTGGGTTTGGTTTGGTTAGGTTCGTGTAGTTTAGATTGCGTTGAACTGAGATAAGGCAAGGTTAGGTGAGGTAAGGTGGTGTTTGAGTGATGTGAAGTTGGGTAGATTACGTATGGTGAGGTGAATTTAGGTTTTGTGAAGTGAGGTGAAGTTCGGTAGGTTTTGGGAAGTCAGGTGAAGTTAGATCATGTGAAGTGACGTGAAGATACGTGAGGTACGTTGAATTTAAGAGGGGTGGGGTAAGGCTAGGGCAGGTTGAATATAAGACTAGGTTATGCTGAGTTACGCTCAGGTTTAACACCCATATCAACCTCTGGTGATATAACAAACGGACATAACCATCCCAGGAGAATGGGGATGAGGTTGAGCTAGAGAGGACCAGTCTAGCATTGAACTGAACCTCCCACAACCCCCCCCCCCCCGCCCCTCTAGAAAGACAACATGTGAAGATGTACGTTAAAAAACGCCATAGTTATGTACGCTGAGTGTCAGTGAGGTCGAGGTGGCACCGTTTGTCACTGGACTGATCAGCCGTAACAGCCAGACACCTCTAAATGATAGCCATCGTCACGACGATTTATGGGCAGTCCATTGATCTCTGTGGAGCTCACCGCGCTTGTCAGGGTCGTTCATCTCCAAACGCTCGTCGACTTCTACCATCATCGCACACAAATCATCAATATTTCACAATCGACCGATTTCAATGTTCTCACCTCACCTCTCCTCTCTCCTTCCCCGAAGAGAGAGAGAGAGGAGAGAGAGAGAGAGAGGAGGAGAGAGAGAGAGAGAGAGAGAGAGAGGAGAGAGAGAGAGAGAGAGAGAGAGAGAGAGAGAGAGAGAGAGAGAGAGAGAGAGTACAGACACACACCACAGACATCCTCAAAATGCTGCAGGAGATGTAATCAATCGTAGGTTATGATACAGGGAGCGTCAGATATCACTTCGAATGGAATACATGAAGGGACGAGGAGATTAATTCTAAGTATGAGTGGGTTTCATTCGGGATCTGGGGGCAGAAAATGCTGGTTCATGAAGTACTGCAATGGAAATTTATTCCTTAAGGTAGCAGCAAGATCAGAGAAACCGCGTTGACCTGAAGAGCTTTACAAGTGTTTTGAATCAGATGTAAGAAAGCGAGTATCGTCTGAAGAACAGAGAGAACGTAAAAGGACAAACAAACAAACAGATTAACAATTCAGACAAGAAAGGCGGTAATGTAGCAGTCGAAACACCGTAGCAAAGTGTGCGGATCACGATTTCAGAACTACTAGAAACAGAAAGCCAGTGCAGACAGGATAGCAGAGGAGCAACAGGTTCTCTCTCTCTCTCTCTCTCTCTCTCTCTCTCTCTCTCTCTCTCTCTCTCTCTCTTCTCTCTCTCTCTCTTTGTTTTTTTGAAAATCAGGCAGGCAGAACATGGTTTCAAAGTAAGGTGACGGCAGGCAGAAATTGAAACAAGATTATGAGAAAAAAAAACCCAAAACAAACAGAACAAACAAAACAAAAAACAAACAAACAACAACAAAAAAAAAACCCAACTGTGCCACCTAACGAAAGAAGAAACAAATTCCAAAACAAACACAACGCGTTTCAACCTCTGTGGTCTTCTTCAGGCAAGGCAGACACCATCTAGGACAATGAAAATGAAGAACGAACAGTCAGAAATCAATAACGTAAAGCCAAACAAACCAATGAAAGGTAGCTGTCAGTTTGAATGAGTTGGTTACACTGTGAGGTGACTGCAGACTGGAATTGAAACAAGATTGAAAAGAAAATAGATTATTACTGCGCCGCCAAAAACACACACACACACACACACACGCACGCACGCACGCACGCACGCACGCACGCACGCACGCACGCACGCACGCACGCACGCACGCACGCACGCACACACACACACACACACACACACACACACACACACACACACACACACACACACACACACACACCAAAAAACCCACAACAAAGAAACAAACAAACTACAAAACAAACACCACGCGTTTCAGTCTCTTTGGTCTTCTGCAAGCAAAGTAAACAACACTCAAGCCAATGAAAACGAAAGACGAACAGTAATCGATAACGTAAAGTAACAATATGACTTTCTCCAGCAGTGAGTCGACAATATTTTGAGGAAACCCGGAGAGTAATGCGACGCAATAATGAAGGCAAGATCCTGTCTAACGAAGCCAATCCCCTGGACCTCAAAAGTAAACAGTCAAACATATTTTACTGACTCGGTCGCTCACTGAGAATATTTCATCAAATATTACCTCCAACAGACTTGGCTTAGTATGACAGAGCGATGGAGTTTGGTTCAGTTTCTAGAGAATCCAGAATATTGGCTCCGTTAGTAACTTTTCTCAGAACTGCCCCATTTTGTCTTTATTAAGTCGAAGCTTGTTGTGTATGATCCAGACGTTAACCTCTGATAGTCAGTTTTGCGTGGCGTGGACTTGTGAAACCGACTGATGCATACAGTTCAGTGTTATTAGTAAACGCACCTTGGAGAAGGCCAAGTCGCTCAACCAGAGAAAGGTTAAATGTGGATGACAGACTGGAACCTTTGGGAATACCCTATGAATGGGCGGATAGATGGTGTACCATGAACGACAAGGTTTTGTCAGATAAAAGTATTATGAACGGAAAAAATGAGAGAGCTCTGTCGCTAAATAATGGTTAAAAACAAATTAAACTCGACCCAGACTGGAGGCAGTTCAAAGACGATCGTGTGTGTGTGTGTGTGTGTGTGTGTGTGTGTGTGTGTTGTGTGTGTGTGCGTGCGTGCGTGCGTGCGTGCGTGCGTGCGTGCGTGCGTGCGTGAGGAGAGAGAGAGAGAGAGAGAGAGAGAGAGAGAGAGAGGAGAGAGAGAGAGAGAGAGAGAGAGTTCTATTTGATGAGAGATTTGATTTTTAAAATCCTGATAACAGAAACGTAGCATCGGACATTAGGAAGACCCCAAGTGTGAACTTTCAACGTAACCTTGCACGAAAGTGGAAGTCACCTATGCACCTACTGACATCCTGTATGTATCTCACATGGACCGAGTAAACATGATATTATCTTTATGGAACTTTTACACCTTTTTCCAATGTGATATCCGATCCTAAAGCAATGCATGGTTTTAAAAAATGGGAGGAGGTGGGAGTGGGTTGGGGGAAATGGGGAGGGGCTGGGGTGAGGATGGGGAGATGTTCACTGTTATTATTTCTGAGGGTTGCAGATGTGAGTATTGACAAGAGAACATGACAACAGCATACATCGGAGACCTGTCGATGATACTAAAGACAGCGGCTTTCACCGACAGTATTGATCTTGAGAGAGAGAGAGAGAGAGAGAGAGAGAGAGAGAGAGAGAGAGAGAGAGAGAGAGAGAGAGAGAGAGAGAGAGACAGACAGACAGACAGACAGACAGACAGACAGACACACAGACACACAGAGACAGACAGACAGACGAAGACAGAGACAGAGACAGAGGCAGATAGACAGACAGACACAGACAGACACAGACACAGACTGAGACAGAGGCATACAGAGAGAACGAACGAACGAAGGAATTTTTTCCTCGATTGAATAAAAGAATAAGCGCATAAGATGTTCTTTACATTTTGTCCTCAGAAAAGTAGGTTATCAAAAATTGCGAATTAAACAAATTCAAGATTTACTCAAAATGAAAGAACAAAATACAGCAAGATGTTCCAAAAATCAGTCTTCAAAATGACGTTCAGTACTCATAAAATATCAGTTCATGCGTACAGAGAGGAGAGAGAGAGAGAGAGGAGAGAGAGAGGAGAGAGAGAGAGAGAGAGAGGAGAGAGAGAGAGAGAGAGAGAGGCCATTCGGTTTGGTGTCTGTCGGTTTCTTTGGGTGCATGAAATATTGTTAGTACTGCGTTTCCGACCCAGTCTTTCTGAAGAGGCAGCCTGTCCACACACTCGAACAGACATTCAGACAGATCGTACGTGGCAACTGGTTTTAAGCAGCATTTCCTGGGTGAAACCCAGCGTCCTGAAGCATAATTCATACCCGGTTCTTTGTACGCATGAAAATTTTTTTTTCCCATTCTGTTGATTAAAGAAGTTCTTGGTTCTGTTCCACTTGAAAATATTTTGTAAGTTCTTGGAAAAAACGAAACCATGATCAGATCAAGAAAGATGATTTTTTAAAAAGATTTTAAGGTCGAGTAATTTGTGTGATTCAGTTTCATCTAAGACTTCATTGTATAAACTGTCTTACTAACTTAGTTTTATTGTTTTGACGTTTTTGTCTTGGTGTAATCAGCATAAATTCAGATATAGATTTAAGGGGATGAAAGGCCATATGTCTAAAGCGGTCCAGTTTAAGATCAGCGTGCAAGTCAGTGCACACTGTTTTTGCATTTCTTAGAGAGAAAGTGGCATCATCAGCAAAACAACAACAGCAACAACGCCGACGACGACGACGATGACAAAATTCGCAAAAATATCATGCGTGTAGACAAAGGTTATTGATGTAAATCATGACTTAACCCAGTGGAATTCCACAGTTGAGAGGCACGACAGAGGATGTTGTTAAACTAGGAAAACTACCTGTCGCCTTTTTTTTTTTTAATGAGGAATAAAGAAGAGTTCGAGTGATTCTAAGGGTTACAGCTACATACAGATTTTCTCAAAAGTAAACTGTAATCAAAAGTTTGAAATGCTTTAGCGCATACAGGTTTTCTCAAAAGTAAACTGTAATCAAAAGTTTGAAAGGCTTTAGCGAAGTCGAAAAGACTGTTCCTCTGAACATGTCAGTTTTAGTATTTAAAATGCCATTGTTCTACTAGTTGAGTTACCACAGTGTGGCAGAAATGTTTCTTTTCGATTCCCCTTCGATCAGGATAAATCGAATTACAGAGCACGACATATTACTGTAGATGTCCTTTAAGATTTTTTTCGAGTTGTTTAAATAAAGTAGTAAAAAAGGATCATTATGATCTCCGGATTTAAAGAGTGTAATACTCATGCACTTTCACAAGCTTATGGATGACAGCATTTTTCGATGGAAAGACTGTATTTGTAAATTTTGAAAACCATAGTGCCTGGATTATCGTAGCCTCGATACCTTAATTGTTTTCATAGATATAAGTCCCGAAAGACTCCTAACACATTAACAAATTGACACCGAAATTTGGATTATATGTTCCTGAAATCACAACACTCTCTTTTTCTTATAAATCAAAACAAATAATCGGATTTGGATGGTCAACCTTAAGAGTTCTTTCTGCTACAATAGTAAAAACTTTTATTTAGATTTGCACCGAATGATATCATTTCTAAAAGAGAAAAAGCAAACGCTTTACCAGAGAGGTCATTGCTTCCCAGATTGATTTTGTATTTTAAAGCGAAACAAATTCTCTTAAAATATTTTTTCTGCAGCTGTTTTCATACAAGTTAATTTACACCGTTGCCTCTTGAAAAGTTTGTCTAAGTTGTTCCTAATCACAGTCAAGTTTTACGGGTCATTATCTTAACAGTTAACCACAGTTGGTTCCCCAATGTTTTTAACATTTTAATCATATTGATGGAGCATGTTCCCAAA
>CM031598.1:96006919-96014419 GCA_018398815.1 Conus ventricosus | reverse complement strand
CCGGAAAAATTTTCACAGAATGGGGTGGGGGGGGGGGGGGGGGGGGGGGGGGGGGGGGGGGGGGGGGGGGGGGGGGGGGGAAAGGGGAAGCCATGAAAGACTTTGTTTTGTGGGCTTTGACGCAAAGCTAAAAGAAACAATTACTTTAGTACGGGGGGTGTCCTGCGTATGTTGGATCAGACCAGGCACCCCTAAACACCACCCAAGTGATTCGGCAGCAGTGCGGTGGTTTCTTCTGGTGGGTTGCCTCATGACGACTTAACATTGATTGCTCCCCGTGGATTGCCGGTGCCGGGGGTGGGCAGGTCGGGCCGGGCGTGGCTGTGAAGAGAGGAGTCGGAATGAGTGGTACAATGCCACTGAGGTAGCACAGAAGATGTCGACGCCCAAAACATACACAGACACGCGCGCGCGCGCGCACACACACACACACAATGCACACAAACACACCACAGTAGCACGCGCACACCACACACACACACACACCACACACATACACACACACACACACACACACACACACACACACACAACACACACACACACACACACACACACACACACACACGCGCGCGCACATATCATGCGCGCACACAAACACACCACACACACACACACACACACACACACACATTTCAATTTTGATTGTCTGGGTTCCTGCAGCCAGTATGAAACGAAATTGAACTTCGCCTCAGTTGTGTTGTAAGCCATCTGATGCACACTACCGCATGTCCTGTATGTTTATCGCCCCTTGTTCTGGAGGAAATAAACACCAGCAAAAGCATTATGTGCTTATAACTAACCTGGTGTAATTGTCGACAACGCAACTGCATGAAACACGGAAAGTCTCTGTCTGATCCCATGTATTGAAGTCTTCAACGACACGACCTTTGTTTTTTCGACTTTTCCGTGGGAGGTACTTCTGAGTGTCCGTTTTATGGCTGCAAAAGACATACTAAAAAGAAAGAAGATACAAACAACTGCAAGACCAGGAAACGATGGACTTCGCTGACAAAGTAAATCACTAGAAATAACTTAAAACAAGAAAGAAGATACAAACAACTGCAAGACCAGGAAACGATGGACTTCGCTGACAAAGTAAATCACCAGAAAATAACTTAAACAAGAAAGAAGATACAAACAACTGCAAGACCAGGAAACGATGGACTTCGTGACAAAGTAAATCCACCAGAAATAACTTAAAACAAGAAAGAAGATACAAACAACTGCAAGACAGGAAACGATGGACTTCGCTGACAAAGTAAATCTACCAGAAATAACTTATAAACAAGAAAGAAGATACAAACAACTGCAAGACCAGGAACGATGGACTTCGCTGACAAAGTAAATCTACCAGAAATAACTTAAAACAAGAAGAAGAAACAAACAACTGCAAGACCAGGAAACGATGGACTTCGCTGACAAAGTAAATCTACCAGAAAAAACTTTAAAACAAGAAAGAAGATACAAACAACTGCAAGACCAGGAAACGATGGACTTCGCTGACAAAGTAAATCCACCAGAAATAACTTAAAACAAGAAAGAAGATACAAACAACTGCAAGACCAGGAAACGATGGACTTCGCTGACAAAGTGAATCCACCAGAAATAACTTAAAACAAGAAAGAAGATACAAACAACTGCAACACCAGGAAACGATGGACTTCGCTGACAAAGTGAATCCACCAGAAATAACTTAAAACAAGAAAGAAGATACAAACAACTGCAAGACCAGGAAACGATGGACTTCGCTGACAAAGTAAATCCACAGAAATAACTTAAACAAGAAGAAGATACAAACAACTGCAAGACAGGAAACGATGGACTTCGCTGACAAAGTGAATCCACCAGAAATAACTTAAAACAAGAAAGAAGATACAAACAACTGCAAGACCAGGAAACGATGGACTTCGCTGACAAAGTGAATCCACCAGAAATAACTTAAAACAAGAAGGAAAGAAACAAAGAAACAAAAGAAAGAAGGTGGACTTGAAACTAAACTAGCACCCATAAGTACGAAGAGCAGAGAATAATCTTTCCACAATGAAAATGGAAGAGGAAGGACTGCATGAGGAACTTGGACAAGCATAGAAATTTACCGGATGAGAAGAATAATTCCAGTCGACAGAGAAAAGCTCTCCTGACTTTGAGGATCGTCAAAGACATCAAGAAACGAAAGAAAGGCTTTGATGAAGAAAAAAAAAAAAAAAACCCCAGCCAAACTGAAACCCTTTCCTGCGGCGTTTAGAAGAGAGTAAACTACTGTTCCTTTTAGCCGTTGCCTCAGGTAAAAAGAACAGAACTCGTGCTGCCATAGTATCCAAGGAGTTAGCAGAAAAGTTTTGAGTGAAATCTTGTACAGAAATGCAAGTGCTTGCTTATGCTGAAAAAGAAACGACTGTGGTAGATGAAGTGTTTTTTTGGAAAGGAGACAGTTAATGAACTCTTTCACAAGAAAATGACAGGAGGGAGAATTCTGAAGAAATATCGACAGCTGCAGAAATCCTGCCTTCCCAATATTCAGTCACAAACAATGCAGTTTTTTGTTCTTATTTTGTGAAACTCCCCCCCCCCCCCACCGGGACCGCCCCCCTCCCCCTCCCCCCCCCCCCCCGCCTCCGTTTTATTTCTACGGCATTGAACCTGACATGTTCGATACATTTTCTTTCTGTGTTTGTTGTTGTATATCAAAGTCAATCATCGTAATGAGGGAAGTAGAATTTTGCGTTTTTTGTTAGAAGAGACACACCATAGTATTAAAGAGCCATAATTCTCTTTTCTCTTCTGTTCTCTTTTCTCTTCTGTTATCTCTTCTTTTCCTGAACACTGAGGCATTACAGTGAAGAACAGTTCCCCAGGTTCCCCTCCCCTGTCACTTTTTCATTTGTTATGAACCTTGGTAATTATAAGAGGTCCACATAATCAATGATAAGTTCCAGATCCATCATGGTAATCATGGCAATTGATCAGAATTCCCCATTATGATTCGATTTCTGTCACAGACCTCACTCTTCCATCGCTCAAAGTATTCTTTTAGCACAAAAAGTTTTAGTAGAAGGTTTAATCCTATAGTCTAATGGCCGTAGGGTCGGTAATCTGTCAGAGAACTGTCATAGCCAAATGGCCGTAGGGCAGTGAAGTGTCTGGGGTAAGGTAAGGTAGAAGGCAAGGCCCCTCCCTCTCCTTCGCCGACTTCAACTTTCTCTGAACTGAATGATGTCTTCATTTACTGCTGCGTGGACAGAGAGGCTTCCAACCCGAGAGCGGTTCGAATTCACGACCATTAACTCCGTGGACAACCGCTCTAACCATGCGACTACGGGCTCCGAATATTCCATAAATAATAGCTTACCATCGTCAGAATTTCATTTTTCAGTTATATTCATTTTGTCTTCTTGATTTGTTTGTCTGTGACTCTGTTCATACAGTTTCAGTTTGAGTTTCACCATGGAGGTGTAACTGCGTGCGGGACTAGTCCATATACGTTACACCACATCTGCTAAGTTTCGAGACGACGCTGCACGTAGTTTAAAGTTGATGGATCCATGAATTTATGGACCAAGATGAGAGAATTTAAGAAGAGGGTCTCATGGCTACGACATAGCAGACGTCTGACCTGCGCATTAGCCCAACGCGCTGGTCAGACCTTGGGTGTATACGAGTGTGATGCGATTATAACAGACATGTTTGTGTCAAAGATGGTATTCCTAATGATCGCGTCACACTGTGGCATACCATGAAGTCAAAAGACCTTGTTCAATGGGCGTCCATTTCACCGAGAAAACGAACGCAGAGGTTATGCATGAACACGATCGCCGCTTGTCAAACCTCCTGGTCACTTCCGTTTGAAATGACTGCTTCACGGAGAATGGAACAGATCATTAGCCATTATGAGTGAGAGAGGCACAAGTCAAACAGAAGCAGGTGCAGTTGATCTGTTACTTATTCAACTTATAGGGAACAGTAAGCAGACTGATACGGACGGCTGTTCCATATTGTCTGAAGCCAGGCCGTTTAAACGTCGCTGACATCATGACAAACAAACTATGCACGTGCATTCAGGCCACACGGTATTGCGTGTACCTTCATTGAAAATAATTATAGAAGAAGTATTGAAGGTTAAAGATAGCAAAGAGTTACCTCTGACTTGTACGTTTGCTTTTCTTCAACTTTGCAATTTATCCCCCCCCCCCCCGGTTCCAATGCAAGATACTCAGTAGATACAAACTGTCTCATTAACTTTTATCTTCTTTGTACACAAATCGTGATGTTCTGTTTAACCGACTGTTCGGAGTCAATGACTTCTTTTCACGTAATATCAAAATAATGATGAAGATAATTATAACAATCATCTAGATGATGAAGCAGCACCCAACCACAAATAAAACCCTGTGGGAACCAAATAGCCTAACTGTTCAATCTGTTGAAAACTTTAAAGCTTTTCCCGTCCAAAGAGAACATTGATGTCATGCCATAGGCTTGAACACTTGAACATCAGAATGAAAAATTCAAACCTATATGAACAGATCTTCGGCCCGTATGTACACGTCATCTCGTGTGTCTGTTCGTTTTTGTTTTCAGCATTACCAGGCGAACGTTTTGACAAACCTGAACGCGAAACTAAAACCCGTCTGAATATGCCCTCTCCATGGAAACACTAAGTCAACATAAATGTGAGACCCTGCACATGAAAACAACGACAAAAGGAGAAAGCAAACAAAACAAAGAACAACATCCTCGACTCTGTAAAACGACGCCTGCGCGAAGATCTCCGTGTCACTGGAGAAGGTTAAAAAACTTCCGGGAAAGTCGTGTAGACTAAAATTGACTTCCACCTGTAAATCGACAGGCGAATGTCGACGGCCCTTTCTACCAATCGCAACAAAGCTTACAGACATTAAATAGGTCTCGTATCTAGACGAATAGACGAATAGCTTTTTTCCTTTTAAAATCGTTTTCATCTTTGAAACGAACAATTAGTCTTTAAAAGACAGAGGTGAAAAGAGTCTTTAAAAGACAGAGGTGAAAAAGGATTTTTCTTTTTTTTCCCAATAATGTTCAGCTATTCTTTTCCTCCATGCATCACAATCAATAAAGAAATTTGATTGGTAGGAAAACCAGTCGGCTTTTTCCCCCATGCCACGGAAGAGTAGGGCACGAAATAGGAAATCCATTGTTTATCATTCTGCGCGTGAGTGGCATGTTATTTTTTGGTCACGTGCGACTGCATGCATCGTGTATGGATGTGGAAATAGTTGGGCGGCTCTTCGTCACGTTTGAAAGGTTGCGTATACAGTCAGTATCAGCACGTAGTTTACATTTTGAGGCCTTGAGACGCGAAACTGACAAAAAATCAAAACATATATCGTTAGCAAACAAAGAATTCGGAAACTCTCACTGTTAGTAGTTTACAGGTAAACATACGCTCACAGGGCGTGCTTTTGCTCGACACTGTATTCTGCTGTGACAGTAATAATTATTAACAACAAACATTCTCCCTGTGTGTTGTGGATTTATATTATCAGAATGTGTTCACGTTTGTTGTCATGGAAATGCAAGTCATTCGTGGTTTGAGGGATGTTTACATGGCTGCGGTGTAATGCCTCCCCCCCCTCTCTCTCTCTCTGTATGCGTGCGTGCGTGTGCGTGTCTGCGTGTGTCTGTGTCTGTGTGTCTGGAGTGGTGGTGGTGGTGATGGTGGTCTGTGAGTGTGTGTGTGTGTGTGTGCGTGGAGAGAGAGAGGAGAGAGAGCGAGAGAGAGAGAGAGAGAGAGAAAGAAAGAGAGACAGAGAGAGAGAGAGAGTGCGTGCACACGGGTTAACACTCGTGAATGTGGGTGCATGCGTGCTTACCTGTGTGCTTGTGTGAGTGTGTATGTGTGTGTGTGTGTGTGTGTGTGTGTGTGTGTGTGGTGGAGAGGAGAGAGAGAGAGAGGAGAGAGAGAGAGAGAGAGAGAGAGAGAGAGAGAGAGAGAGAGAGAGAGAGCGTGCGTGCGTGCGTGCGTGTTGATTTAGCATGAAAACAGCGAGGTAATCGATTGTTACAAATGATCGAAGCGACTGATTTTTTTTTTTTTTTCATCACCCGTTAGATTTCGAAAAGACTTCATTTTATACCTCCTTTCACCAAGGAAATTTTGTCCTCTCTTTGGCATTTGTCCTGTTAATCATAACTCGTGTTCATTGCACATCCATTTTGCGCCCAATGTCAGGAGATAAGTGGTTGTTCGTTCTTCGTTTTCCCTCTCTTGAATGTTGTCTGTCTTGCCTGACGAAGGCCAAAGAGGTTGAAACGCGTCGTGTTTTGTCTTGTAATTTGTCTTGTCTCTTTCGTTCGGCGGAACTGCAAATCTTCTGACTGTGTTTCAGTTTCCGCCTGCACTCCCTCACTTTGAAACCAGTTAATTATAGTTCTCCATCAGATGCACGCCGACTATTCCTTCTGCCAATCGCAAACAGGGTCACTGAAATCGGCGAATCACATAACCGATATATAGATTATTCAACAACAACAACAACAAAAAGTTGGAAAACAAAGAAGAAGCTTAACGACGATCTTGTTTCGTATTCAGAAACACCCTTCATCTTCAATACAAACAAACTAACTCTTGTCTTTATAAGGACTATATGTCAAAAGGAAAAAAAAACCCACAAACAAAGAAACAAAAAACACAACAACAACAACAAAAGCGAAAGTATTTTTTGTCATTATCAAATCTTAACTCGCGAACCAAACAGAGTAATATCCCTGATTGGTAAAAGAATTGTAGGCTTTTTGTTTGTTTGTTTGTTTATTCTTTAAGGCGAGACAGGTAAAAAAAAAAAAAGATTCTGCCATGACCTAGTGTCTGCAGTCCAGTCAGCGAGTCCCTTTGTCGGCTGCTGTTGTTTTTCTTCCGATTGATCTTATTTGATCACCTGGAACGCATTCGTAGCAGTCGGTGTTAATAGGGTGTTGTTTTTGGCATACACGTCTGCCTGTTTCGATTTTCTGTGCGCCCCTTCTTTTTCAGTGATTAAGTTAATTTCGTTCAGTCAGGCTGAGAGAAAACAAAAACAACAACAAGAACAAGTACAAACAATACCAACATCAACAACAGCAACAGCAACAACAACGACGATACAACAACAATAACAACAACAGCAACAGCAACAACAACGACGATAACAACAACAATACCAACACAACAACTAACAAACGACGATAACAACAACAATAACAACAACAGCAACGCATGACTTTAAGTTTTTGATCACAAATTCAAGTGAGCATAGATCATACGTTTGGCTTGTGTGTGGTGTGTGTGTTGTGTGTGTGTGTGTGTGTGAGAGAGAGAGGAGAGAGGAGAGGAGAGGGGAGAGAGAGAGAGAGAGAGAGAGAGAGAGAAAACGTTTGCATTTTCTCAGCAGTTACAAACACGAGTGTTACCAAGCTCAGCGAAATATCAAATATCACTAAGCGTTTTCCGATCCGTGCCTGAAACTGTAACCAATTCTGAAT
>CM031598.1:95969419-96001919 GCA_018398815.1 Conus ventricosus | reverse complement strand
TCCTTCAGCCGTTAAAACTAACAGACATGAAACATGCTCAAAACAGTATTTCGCAGAAAGCAGTCGGCATGTGAATGACCGTGCAAAATTCTAACCGCATTTGTTATACAATAACATTCATAAGCTCGCATGAAATTGCGGTTCATTACATATAAAGCAACAACGAAAACAAAATGTATTAAAAAGACAACCCAAGACATACTTTCAAAAAATTAAAGAATAGTTACAGATGAAACGTGAATGTGATTAATATTACCTGTGTACGTGCGTTTTAATCAAGGTTGAGAAAACGATTGTAGCAAGGATGATTTGTTTGTAAGGTACATCTAAAATAGGTCTGTTTTGAATGCTTAAGTGTAACTCGTAATTTGATATGGCGGATAGTTTTTGGAAGTGAGTTCCATTGCGTTGGGTCAGTCTATGAAGACGCGCGTTCTCCAAATGTCTTTGACTGGGTCTTCAGAATGTGCAAAGTGAGGGAATAAGTGGCTGACGCAAGCTTCAACATGTAACCGAAGTAACTAATGTGCAAAGACAAATGCACGTTTCTTCATCTGTCCTCAACGCCAATCTCCCTAACGGCGGACAGTCGTGAAGATTCAGCGCCCAGAGAAAACCAAAGCAGCAATTTTTCGGGAAGAAGAGAGCTATGTAAAACGGCAGACAAAAGAGAGAATCTGGACACGGCAGAAAAGCTAGTCTGTCACACGACCGGTTTGTGCACAGTTTATTAAAAATAAATGATGAAAAAGATCAAAGTCTTTGTAATCCTGGAATACATTTAGAGATCACGCAAATGGTTTATGAAAACCAGTAAAATGCCATTTTTTGTGGTAAAAGAAAGAATAGATACATACTTAAGAATACAGCATATAAAAATCGGATATGTGCGCATCAGTTTTTTTCCCCTTCTGCCTGAAGTAAAAAACAACAACAAACAAACCGTTTTTAACGTTGTTTTAGGAGAACAAATCAAAAGTGCCCTATTTTCTGGCCCATTTTTGCCTCCATTCATTTTCATGTAATTTAATGACGATTTCAAAGAGGTGTTGTTTTTTTTTTTTACTGAGCGAATCTGAGTTCGAAGAAATTAATCTTGCGATTTCATATATTTCTGGTAAGAAACAAGAAAGAAAGATAGAAAGAATGAAAGAAAGAGACGAAAAAAAAAGAGACCAACACGGAAAGAAACAACACAAACAGAAGATGAAAAGGATATGGCGAAGAAACAAAAGGGTAAGAGGGTGAGGTGGGGTGGGGTTGGGGTTGGGGTGGTAGGGGTGGTGGGGAAGGAATTGCACAGGAAAGGAAAGAGAAAAGGAGTGTAAACCAAAACAAAAAACAGGGAGAAGAAGAAACGAGAGCCCATAACAGGAAAAAAAAAGAGGGGACTATGTAAATATAACAAAACAGAAAAACCATACCAAGAAAATTGAGGATCTAGAGGAAAAAAAAAGAAAAGGTAAGGAAACATTAGATAAGGAAAAGACATCAAAAGAAAGAAAGAAGTGGAAGAACAGACAGCTAAAGGAAGAAATGACAAAAAGAAAAAGACATGAGAGAGAAGGAAAGGACAGCAAGAGAGGAGAGAGAGAGAGAGAGAGAGAGAGAGAGAGAGAGAGAGAAGAGAGAGAGAGAGAGAGGGAGAGAGAGAGAGAGAGAGAGAGAGAGAGATTAACTGGCAGAGCATAAGGATGAAAGGGACATGAAATGAAGGACATAAGAAGGACTGAAAGAACATCAAGGAAGGACATGGGAAAGGGTCGCCAGAAAGGAATCGAAAGAGATGGAAAGTACCTAAGAAGAAGACAGAGAAGGGAAAAGACATAAAAAGAAGGGCATTAAAGGGAAATGAAAAGACATCAACACAAGAAAACGAGAGGCAAGGATAGGACATCAAAAGAGGGGGGGGGGGGGGGGGGGGGGAAAGAGGACAGGACATAAAAAAGGGAAATATGAGTTAGGGAAAGACATTCAGACGAATGAATTGAGAGGGAAGGAAAAGACATCAAAAGAAGGACAGGGGAGGGACATGACTAGGAGGGAAAAGACATTGAAAAGGGATATGAGGGAAAAGGAAAGGACAACAAAAGAGGAAATCAGAGTGAAGAAAAGAGAGAGAAAGAAAGGGCATGAGAGGGAAGGAAAGAACACACAGAGAAAAGGTATGGGGAAAGACAGAACACAAAATGAAGGGCATGAGGTAGACGGAAAAGGACACAAAAGGAGGACACGAGACGGAAGGAAGGGCCAGCATAAAGACATGAAAAGGAAATAAAGGACAGGGAAAAAAAAAAACCTGACATAAGAAGGAAGAAAAAAAAAACATCCAAAGAAATACATGAAAGGGAAGCAAAGGACAAAAAAAAAACCAAACAAACAAAAACTTGCAAAGAATGAGAGGGAAGGAAAGGACAGCAAAAGAAGGACATGAGAGGGAAGTAAAGGACATGCAAACAAGGACATGAGGAAGTAAAGGACATAAAAGCAAGGGCATGAGTGAGAAGGAAAGCACAGCAAAAGGACGTGCGAGGGAAGGACGAGCAGAAAAATAAGGACATGAGAAGGAAAGAAAGAACATCAAAAGAGAGTCAGGAGAGGGAAGGAAAGCATCGAAAGAAGGACACACAAAAAAGAAATAAATAGAAGGGCACGAGGAGGTAAAAAGACAGCACAAAGGGAGACGGAAAGGGAGGGAGGGCAGAAACAAACAACAAACAACCAACAAACAACAACAAAAGATGAAGAAGAAGAAGAACTGAGAAAAATGGATAAAAAGCAAGAAAGCAGGGGATAAAAACGGACAGCAAAAGCAGGAAATGAGAGGGAAGGAAATTTGAAAGAAAAAGAAAAAAAAAAATACCTCTCTCTCTCTCTCTCTCTCTCTCTCTCTCTCTCTCTCTCTCTCTCTCTCTC
The DNA here is from genome assembly GCA_018398815.1 of Conus ventricosus. Classification (NCBI taxonomy): domain Eukaryota; kingdom Metazoa; phylum Mollusca; class Gastropoda; order Neogastropoda; family Conidae; genus Conus; species Conus ventricosus. The sequence goes on along the minus strand of CM031598.1, from coordinate 95,999,003 downwards.
TCTCTCTCTCTCGTGATGAACGTAAATAATGTAATATAGTGATGGATGGTAGAGTTTGGCACACACACACACACACACACGCACGCACCACACCACACACACACCACACACACAACACACACACACACACACACACACACACACACGCACGCACGCACGCACGCACGCTCGCACGCACGCACGCACACACACACGCACACACACGCTCGCACGCACGCACGCATGCACGCACGCACAGACACGCGCACACAGACGACGGTCAAAGAGAATGACAAGAACGTGAACATTAATTATTAGCACAGACTTTCCCCAAAGCAGGCTACCATATGAACTGGGACACCCCCCCTCACCCCCCCCCCCCCGGGTACCCCTGAGTAAGAGGAGAAATAGCAGCAATACCAGCAGCAGAAGCAACAGCAGCAGCAGCAGCAGCAATAGTAGTAGTAGTAGTAGTAGTAGTAGTAGTAGTTAGTAGTAGTGTAGTAGTAGAAGATGATGAATATGGTGATGATGTTTACACTGATTTAATGGTGGTGGTGGTGGTGGTGGTGGTGGTGAAGGTGGTATGATGACGATCAGGAGGAGAACGATGGTCATAAGGGGATAATGGTGGTGATGACAAAGAAGAAGAAAACAAGAAGGTGGAGGAGAGGGGGAGGGGGAGCGGGAGGAGGAGCAGGAGGAGGAGGAGGAGGGTGAGAGAAAGAAGAAGAAGAAGAAGAAGAAGAAGAAGAAGAAGAAGAAAAAAAGGAGGAGGAGGAGGAGGAGGAGGAGGAGGAGGAGGAGGAGGAAGAGTCATTAAAACAGCAAAAACATACCTTAATCACCGTTCTATTCATTTTCAGCGTATTCCTTCTCGTAAACATGTCAGAAAACAAACGAGCAAATTCCTCCACCACCACCCCTCCATCCCCCCACCACCACTCTCAAGCAAGATACAAGAAACAAATTCACCGTGAAACTTCAGGTTAAAAACAAATACTTTAAAGTAACAGTATAGACCATACACCACAGTTAACAGGCACAGTTACTACTTCCGTCTGACTCGGAATCGCGGAAGACACAAAGACTAGAGAGGAGGATGACGGCGGAGAAATGCACCCCCCCCCCCCCCCCCAAATACCTGTGGGACTCAAGCATAAAAAAAAGAAGTGTCAGTCTGCTAATAACATGCCCGACCACCACGGCGATGGTGATTTCGTTGCCGAGGAAACGGCAATGAAGTTAGTAAAGAGAGGGAACGAGGGACGATGGCAAAATAGCGTCAGACAACAGCACCGCCTGTGAATATGCACCCTCTTCGCCATTTCTTCGGGCGGAGATTGGGTTGTCCGCATCTCGTAATGTTCTCATCTGGCTACGGGCGTCAGCGCTGGGGCCACATTTAAGGCTTGTAATGGAAACGCGGATAAAGCTATCAGCAGCGTCCGTGATTTGATAACCGATGGCTCTGTCTGTCGTGTCTGTCGTCTTTTCTTCCGTCAGCCTTTGAATTCCGTCTTTCTAGCCTGCCTCTATTCCTTGCTCTCCTCCCCCCCCCCCCCCTCCTCTTCCCTCTCCTTCCTACCTACCTTTTTTTTCCCCCTGCCCGCCTCTCTCTTTCACCGGTCCTCTCTTTCTTCTCATCTTATTCTTTCCTTTCTTATCCTCCTCGCTCGCTCCCTCCCTCTCTCTCTTTCGTACATTTTATTTCTTAAAGACATGGTGTGTGTGTGTGTGTGTGTGTGTGTGTGTGTGTGTGTGTGTGTGTGTGAATTCTATGATGTTCTTTAAGTTGGTCCCACTGCACAACATGTTCGAAAAGAAGCAACAAAACAAAGGATACGTTTCAAATTATGTAGTCCTTTTGTAAAAAACCACGCTACTAGAGAAGCGCGCCAAAAGCAAGCGAGAAATATGACTAATTTAAGCCAGAATCTTTGCATTTGCAAAATCAAAATGATTGTCATTGTCCTTCCCCTCTCCCTGTGCACTCTTTGCCCCAACACCCATCGCCCCTCCACTCTCCCCCCTTATCTCTTACACATCCAAGCCTAAACGCAAATTCATCAAAATTTTTTTTCTGAAAAAATAGGGAAGTCATTCAAAGTCAAACCCAAAATTCAAGAAGCAAAGTCAAACCGTCCCCCCCTCGCCCCCCCCCCCCCCCTCCCCCCCCGGGGTTTCCCCCCCCTCCCCCCCCCCATTTTCCTTCCTTTTTTTGTTGTCTCCAATCAGTGTCCACAAAACAGAGACCGGATGTTTTACGTACATATCAGGGCATAACCACAGTGAAGGCCCTTTCTTTTGGAAAAATCAAAGGGAATTTAAGAAACACATTCCGTGCTGTCCCAGTCATTGGGAATTTGGGGGGAAAAGGCTTTGGGTTGCCTTCCCAAAGTCATCTTGTAACATTTCAAGGGTGGAAAAAAATCCTTGAACCCGAAAGAATTGTTTGAAAAAGGAAAAAAAGTTGGTGAAAGAAAAAAACAATTATTTTATTTTCAACCAAAAACCTACTGGTTTTTTAAAATATTAATGAATTAGTTTTCTTTCCCCTGAAAAACTTTTTTTTTTACCTTTTAAAGCAGATTAATTTTTTTAATTTTGCCCTTTTTTTTTTTTTAAGACCAGGACGGAAATCCCTGGGTCTTTTAGGGACCAAAACAAATGTTTCTCATACGGTTTTTTGTTTATTTGGGCCCCAAATCAAAAACTAACAGTTGGCACTCAGACAAAAGGTTTCGAGGGGCTTGGGGGGCCTTTGTGGGAATTTCCAGGGGGTTTTTTCAATTTTAAAAAATTCCCCGGCTGTTAGAAATTTATGTTTAGTAATTTCCCGTTTCCCGTTTTCTCTTTTTACTGTCTTTTTAAAAAAAAAAGGGTGTTGTCTTTTTCTTCCCTATTTTAGTGTAAATTGTATCACTGCCTGTTAGCGTTTATGTGCCCAGTTTTTAATTCCCCCAATTTTCCCCTTTTTCTCTTTGGAAATCTGTTTAAAACAAAGTTGTTTCCTTCCCTGTTCAGTGTACAGTGTATCACTGCCTGTTAGAAGTTGATGTGCTGGTAATTTCCAGTTTCCCGTTACTCTCACTCTGTCTAAAAACAAAAACAAAACCGTCTTTCTTTTCTGTTTCTTCACTGTGTATCTCTATGACCCATTTTTCCCGTATATGTTGTAATACGTCTGTGTGCTTTTTTTTTCTCCTCTGCTCAATTGTTCTTAACATGCCAGCTTTGCTTTAATCTGGTGACTATGTAATAAGACTGTCCAGACTGTCCAGAGTGGGTTCTAAAAAATTCAATCCACAGTGTGTATTTACCCATTATGCCTCTTTTGCAAGCGCTCGCGCGCGTGTGTGTGTAATGATGTGCTTTTAAAGATTTTTCCCCCATGTAATTAGTAGTTTGAAAACAAAAATCGTATGTATGTATGTATGTATGTATGTATGTATGTATGTATGTATGTATGTATGTATGTATGTATGCATGTATGTATGTATGTATGTATGTATGTATGTATGTATGTATGTATGTATGTATGTATGCATGTATGTAGGTATGTATGTAGGTATGTGTGTGCATGTGTGTATGTGTGTATGTATGTATGTATGTATGTGTGTGTGTGTGTATGTATGTATGTATGTATGTATGTGTATGTATGTATGTATGTATGTATGTATGTATGTATGTATGTATGCATGTATGTGTGTATGTGTGTATGTATGTTCGTACATATGTCTGTATGTATGTGTATGTATGTAGTATGTATGTTCGTACGTATGTCTATTTGTATGTCAATATGTATCTATGTATGTACTTATTTATATATTTCAGGACAGACATTTCCTCCTATGCGGTGAGAGCTTTGAAAAGTGCCTTTATACTCGGTTTAGCAAGGTGTAAAGTAAACGCAGATTTCGACTTCTTTTGAGTAGTAATGTTGGTGAGCATTTTCATGCATCCATTTTTGCAACGCCTGAAGAAGACACATTTGTCCAAAACTCACTTATCCGTTGTGCGTTGTACATCAAACCTGCGTTACCTCACACCTTGTTCGTGGATTAATTTCTATCTCGCCCTATGATGATCAAGTTCACTGAACTACATTTGTGATAAGGGGAAGAAAAACAAAAACCAAATCGATCTTTGACGAAACTTGCACTGCGGATTCGGGATCGTTTCGCTGCATGGACCGAATGCGCTACCCCCCCCCCCCCACGCCATTCTATCCGTACCCGAACAGCAATGTGCGTCTACAGCTGTCATATACTCCTGCTGCAGTGCAAGTGGTCACAGCGGTCTGCGGGTCATTGAGTTATTCAAAGGGTTGAACTACAAGCGCAGGATACAGTGGTGGCGAGGGTTGAAAACGGAGGACCAAAGGAACATGGTGAAGCGCTCTGAGTGAAGTTTTCCCCCATTTTTTCCCCGTGTTTTTTGACATCCTCTCTGGGACCTGAATTGGCGGTAGAGGCACACAAGGTAGGAAAAAAAATTCAACTCCGTTCTCTGTTTACAAAACTTACGATGCGCAGAGAGAGAGAGAGAGAGAGAACTCTGAACTCTGAACTCTGAAATTTAATGATTATAGGCCAACACCCCCTTTTCATGGGGGGAACACAAAATCATACCTCACTTCTAAAGAACATACAAACAGGGGAAAACTCTAATCACAGAGAAAACATAACTCTGACAGGACAGACATTTTTATAATATGGGTGTACATGATTTATGTAATCAGGATATTTCTGATTCACATGTTGTATTGTCGATGAAGGCTTGTCTAATTTTGAAGGCAGAGACTAGGAATTTTGCCAAATTGACTATTTGATCGGGCAGTCAGTAGTAAATACACCAATCAATTTACATTCCACATTCTCCCCCGCAGTCACGTCAAATTTATGCAACTTTCTGATCTGATTGTACAATGGGCACTTGAACATAAAATGAATTTCGTTTCTTGTAGATTTAAACATACAGGGCATGTCGTGTTTTCAGCTGTAGGTGAAAGCGAAATCTGTGTACATTTAATTGGGACACACCCATTCTAAATTGTGCCAGAACATTCCTGTAATTTTCTACATACAGAATACTGATATATTTTTCTCGAGAAAACATGTGTTTCAATTTACCATACATGGACAACTTTGGATGATATCCAAATGGTTTCGCCATTGATGGCAGAAATTACTAAATAATCTGAATTTTAATTCTTTTATGAAACCTATTTCATTACCACACCAAAAATCCATACTTCTTGAAATCCATTTTCACACAGGATATTCTTGACATGTGTGGCCCATGTTACAGGGCCCTTTTTCTCATGCATAGACAGTGACATGTTGTACGCTTTCTTTGAAAATCTGGTATCCGGTTGTTTTAACAATCTAAACCAGTACTGATACACCGGGTAACAGTTGATATCCATAATGGAAAACGTCCAAGTTCTCCATATACTACGTCGTTTGCTGATTTGTTTCTTACATGTTAAAATCTTTTGCATGCGTACTGATGGACTTGCTCCAGCTGAGGGTAAGCTTTGTCCCCCCATATCTCAGAGCCATAAGAAGCAACGGGACAACCTGTGCATCAAAAGTTTGAAGAAATATCCGGTGAATTACACCCAATTCTTTTTAGTGTGCACAGGATGTCGTTTGTACATTTCTTCCTCTAAGTTTTAGTTCTTCCATGGCAAGTGTAAAACTTATGTCTAGTAGAAAAAGTAAGACCTAAGTATTTGTACGAATTAACCACTTCTAGCGGGGTTACCATTTCAGAAACCATCTCTCCCTTGAGCTGAGAAAACCCCCTTCCTGAAAACAATAATTTTTGACTTGTCTAAATTTACTGTTAACCCGCAGTCTTTCTGTTTCTCTTTGGAGAATATTCAGCTGATGCTGTAGCCCAATCGCAGTAGAAGCCAAAAGAGTGAGATTCATCAGCAAACAGCAAAAGGAATAGCTCAGCTTCGTCTGATGTGAGGGTTAGCACCATGTTTACCATTTAAAATTATGTCGTTTGCAAGTTCATTTATTAAAAGAAATAATAATGGGACTAATAACACATCCTTGCTTTAAACCTTGTTAACATTCAAGAAACTTGAGAAATATCGTGTATTATTATGACATAAAACACACGCTTTCACATTGGTGTACATTGCCTGAATTATTTTTAGATCCTACCTCGCACGCCTGCTCGTAGCAGCACCCCCCACAAAACCTTACGGTTCACAGTATCATATGCTTTTTTGAAATCGATGAAGGCCACGTATAGTTTCGTACTCTTCTGCAAATATTTTTCAATTACTGCGTTTTAAAGTGAATATATGATCTATCGTTGAACGGCCTTTTAAAGCCTGCTTGTGCTTCACAAATGATGCCGTTTTGCTCTGCCCATAAAATTAACCTGCCATTGATAATATGTGCAACAACCTTACTAAGAACACTTAAAAGAGATATGCCTCTGAAATTATCAGGAATGGTTGGCATCACCTTCTTATACAGTGGAATTATTGCTGCCTCCGCCCATTTTGATGGAAAAAAGCTCCTAGTGAATATAGCGTTTAAATACTTCTTCAAGTAAGGTAGAACTATTTGCTCTGCATTCTTCAACATTTCAGGCAAAAGACCATCTAAACCCGCTGCCTTCTTATTTTTCATGTGTTTAATCGCTTTACTGATTTCTTTTTCACTTATCTCTCCATCCAATACATGGTCAAATAACGTTTCGTCTGATTCATCATATAGGCAATCTTCTCCGTTAACAAATCCTTCGTTGAAAACTGATTCAAAGTGCTTTTACCCACTCGTTTTCTGTTATGTCATTTAGAACAACACTTTTTCTTTTATTCTTGTTAATTTCATTCCAAAACTGACTGGAGTTTTCCGCTGAGCTTAAAAGATTTTTCAAATCAAAGTTTCTCTGTGCACGCTCTTTCATGTCGAGCATAGTCCTGTATTCTTTCCTTACTCCGATGTATTTAACATAGTCAACTTTATCTTTAGTTTTTCTAGCCCTTCGAAGATGTCTTATTACTTCCCTTTTCTTTGAAAAGCACTCCTTATCAAACCATCTGGCTTTACGAGCACTTTGTTTACCCACTAACACTTTCCTTTTCATTTGGTTCAGCTGCCACCTTTAATGATGAAGTAAAAATATTCACCGACTCATCTAGATCCATATCAATCAGAGAAGTTGCCAACTCAAGTTGGGTCTGAAAATGTTCTGATCTTAAGTGTTCAGTGAACATGTGGGCTTGGTCTTCTGGGCCAAATAATCTTCTCCAGCTGGACAGCGTTGTTGACAGTGGGTTTGAACAATGGAATTACCTATCTTACAATACAATTCAACAGGCATGTGGTTGACTCAATTCTGTCTCCTATGACCATCCGTTCAAAATGCTGCAAAGATCGAAGCTCGTAAGGAAATAATCAATAACGCTATGACCTGTTCAGATAAATATGTGAATTACCAGAACCCTCGAGCTCTGGACACCCATTTAATATTTTCAAGTTATAAACAGGCGCACATATCAAGTAATTGTTGCCAAAATCATTTGTCGCTACGTCACATGATATTCTGTTGTCTATGAATGTAGTAGACCTATCAAATCATCAGAGCAAAAATTCTGAGTAAATGGACTGTTGATGATTTGTACATTACCTGTTCGTCCATTAAAGTCGCCATTACAAAGCAAGTACAGATTAGTATCCCCTCCCAATAGATCACCTATAATCCTTTCAACTTCCAGTGTATGACAACTGGATTCCGCCGTGTCATAAAACGGGCTACCATAGGGTGGGACATTACACAGATACGTACAGTATGTCAGATGCACTGCCCAAAAGTTTACCGCATATTCTGACTGCAACTAAATTATCACATTCACATTGTATTACTTTAATATATTTTGTCAAGTTCTTTTTTATCATTACAACTACGCCACCTGACCAACGGCCGTGATGAGTTTAAATTTCAAAGCGGGAGAAACGAATTTAACAAAATTTGGAAAAACATCAGACATATCAAAAGTTTTGTCCTGAATGTTTTGTTAGTGTAACAGAGAGAGAGAGAGCGAGAGAGAGAGAGGGAGAGGAGAGAGAGAGAGTGAGAGAGAGAGATGAGAGAGAGAGAGAGAGAGAGAGGGGAGGAGAGAGAGAGAGAGGGGAGGATGAGGGCACAAAGGTTTTACGGCTAAAAACAAATACAAAAATATATAGAAAAGAAAGCTAGGTACAAATTTAAAAAACCAAAGTTAAAATCTAAATACACGTTAATTTTTGACCCCCCCCCCGCCACTCCTGCCACCCCCACCCCCTCTTCACTCCCCCTCTCATTGTCGCACTGTCATAGTTCCTCCTTCCTCGCAAAAGACCAATCAAATTCTGTTTATCCACGGTGGACGTGCTCATTAGATTAAATGGACACTGCTTATTCTTTTGGGAAAAAAAAACCCTCTGTAAATTGACACATTAGATGGTACGATTACGGAACATAGTTTTCATGGAGTCAGCAGTAAAACGCTGATACCTGATTTATAAGATCAGCACTGAGTACAGGTCACACCGAGTGACTCATCACACGACAAACCTAAAAAGCTTCAGCGCCATTGAAAGAGGAAGAAGAATGCTTTTTTGTATAATCATTGGTCAGAGTGCAGAAGACAAATATGACGTGGATGTCATCTGCACAACGCTTGTTTCTTTTGGGTTTTCGGAAGCTGACTGAATCTTGTACAAAAAGACTTTTTTGTTTTTTTTTGTTTGCTTGTTTTTTGTTGTTGTTGTTTATTTGTTTGCCTGTTACGCTGTCTCGTCTTCTGTGCCACGTCAGCAGCATTGCACCCACGCCGCTCATTCCTACTCCCCGTCCACAGCCACAGCTTGAGTTGTCCCGCCGCAGCCCCGGCCCAGCTGTCACACAAGGAGAAGTCGATGTATAGTCGTCATGAAGCTACTCACCAGAGGAGACACTGCACTCCTGCCGAGCCACTTATGTGGCGCCTGCTGTGATCGAAACTATGCAGGACACCACCTGCTAACCCCCCTACTGACGACAATAATTGCTTAATCGTGGAGCCAGCGTGAGTGAGCTCTCCCTCCCTGAGGGCGCCACCACGTCCGTCCAACGACAGTTCTGATGAACTCGCCGATACCTGTGGTCGCCAAGGGTAGAGAGTGGAGAGGAAATCGAAACTGATATCACTATGACAGCAGGGCATGAAGGGCTATATGATCTGAGCCTTTTTTTAAAAATCTATTTATTGTTTTTACCTGCTGAACAATAAGGATGAGGATGATGAACGTGATGTCTTGCTTTCAATTCGGTCTAAGACTGCATGCCAGAGCTGTACTCTACGCTTCACAATATATCTCGGCGTCAACCAGGCCCGGGAGATACAAACACCTGCAGTACTTGTCAAGAAATTTGAACAACACGCTCAGAGACACATCCATTCAGTGGATGAAACTTACTGTGTGGTCCTGGTTTTCCCAACTAACGCCACATCAAACTCAATTCTGGGTGGGAGACGGTCACGGCAGAAAAATCTCAGAAACAAAAAACTGTTCTGATGGGAATCGCACCACGACCTCCCAACCGGGAGTCGGCGGCGCTGTCCACTATGCCACGGCGGTTGGTTTGCACAGAAATACTTGAAACTGTCTGGACAGCTAGTCTGCAGCATCCTTGCCGACGTGCCAATTATTGGCTGCAGATTACGGTTCGGGCACATTGGATCGAACGGATAGCGAGACCTCATGGCCTCATCCAGTGGCTCTCTGGCCCCTGTACGTTACTATCGCCCAGGCATGCAATTATTTCTGTATTAGGTGCCAATGATCTCGGTCGATGACCAGGGGAGAGAGAGGAGAGAGAGAGAGAGAAGGAGGAGAGAGAGAGGAGAGAGAGAGAGAGGGGGAGAGAGAGAGGAGGAGAGATTCGGATCATTTTTCTATGCAGCTATTGATCGTCATATCGTCATGGAGAGGTACGCCAAATAATTGTATAATCTTATAACATTTTCATAGTATCTACCTCACACACACACACACACACACCACACACACACACACACACACACACACACACACAACACACACACACACACACACACACACACACACACACACACACACACACACACACACACACACACACATGCAGGCAACACATGCACGCGCGCGCGTGCACACACACACACACACACACACACACACACACACACACACACACACACACACACACACACACACACTCAAACACACACACACACAAACAAACTCAAATACACACACACACACACACACACACACACACACACACACACACACACACACACACACACACTCACTCAAACACACACACTCAAACACACCACACTCAATCACGCACACCACACACCCACACACACACACACACACACACACACACACACACACACACACACACACATACACACACACACACACACACACACACACACACACACCACACACACACACACACAATGCATACGCCACGAGCACTGAGCATAGAAAATAATACCATCTCATGGTTTAGGCACAGAAGAAGACAAACAGTAACATCATTTGCTTTAGACACAGAAGATAACCAACAACATCACATCATACCGGGTATGGAAAAGAAATAATATTACATGCATGAAACACAGAGGATGAATGACACCATCACGTGCATTGGGCATAGGGGGTAACCCAAAACATCACATGCACTGGGTGTACAGCTTAGCTAATAACACCACCTGCACTGGGTATAGAAGAAAATAAGTAGCACCAAACGCATTATTCATAGAAGTTAAAGATAATCCTAAGCGCATTGGGCATACAGGATAGACAATGGCACCACATGCATTGGACAAAGAGGATAAACAATAACACCAAGGCATTGGACAGAGAGGATAAACAATAACACCACAGGCATTGGACACAGAGGATAAACGATAACGCCACAAGCATCACGCATCAAGGATAAACAATAACACTACGTGCATTGGGCATTGGGAGAAACAATAACACCATATGCATTGGACACAGAGGATAAACAGCAACACCACATGCTTTGAGCACAGAGGATAACCAATAACACCACATGCTTTGAGCACAGAGGATAAACAACAACACCACATGCTTTGAGCACAGAGGATAACCAATAACACCACATGCTTTAAGCACAGAGAATAAACAACAACACCACATGCTTTGAGCACAGAGGATAACCAATAACACCACATGCTTTAAGCACAGAGAATAAACAACAACACCACATGCTTTGAGCACAGAGGATAACCAATAACACACATGCTTTCAGCACAGAGGATAAACAACACAACATACTTTGAACATTGAGGATAACCAATAACACGACATGCTTTGAGCACAGAGGATACACAATGACATTACATGAATTGAGCATAGAGGATAAACAGTAACACTACATGCCTTGAGCACTGCGGATGGAAAACCCCACATGTATTGGGCATCGAGGATAAACAATATAATCATGCCTTGAGCATTGAGGATAAATAAAAACCCACATGTATTGGGCATAGAGGAAAAACAATAACACAATATGCCTTGAGCATTGAGGATAACCCCCCCCCCCCACATGTATTGGCATAGAGAAACAATAACACAAATGTTTGGCATTGGGATAAAAACCACATGTATTGGCAAGAGGATAAACAATAACACATATGCTTTGAGCATTGAGGATAAAAATAACCCACATGTATTGGGCACAGAGGATAAACAATAACACACATTAACATGCCTTGAGCATTGAGGATAAAAAACCCACATGTATTGGGCATAGAGGATAAACAATAACACAACATGCCCTGGGGCATTGGGATAAAAAAAAACCCAATGTATTGGGCACGAGGATAAGTAGCAACACTAAGCCACGGTGGCATCGCGGATTTAAAAAAAAGATGATGTGAAGTGATTGGCACAGAGGAGAAACATTCGTATTCAACATGTGATTTGGGTACAGATTGAATCTTCCACCTGGTGAGTGCTCATACAGGGACGGGCACATAGTTACTGAGGCAACACAATCTGTTCCTGAGGTGAACGTTGTTACTTTTCAAGATAACAAAATCAACGGAGAAAAAAAACAACAAAAAAAACTTCGAACCACTGGCGAGTTGAGGAATTGAGTACTTCGACTCGTAGAGTCTTCAACAAAAGTTGTTACTTTTCAATCCCGTGGAAGTGGAAACCTCCCTGTACTTGCTCTACTGTTCATCTTGAAAAAACATATGGTTTTCTGCTGCAGGCATCCGAAAGCTTTTAGAAACTAGTTCCGATTGCAAGGAAATACCTTAATACTAGTCCTGTCTGCGACTTATTCTATTGTTTAGACCGATGAACGCATTGTACGGTCCTGTGTGCTCTGGGCTTTAAACAATAAATGAAATGAGAGTGGATTACACACCTGCATTTCCTTCACACTAACAACTCAAAGAAACAATACTTAAACGTTCGACTATAGAATCAAAACACAACCAACTAGGTATTTACCATGGCCTTGTTACTGACCACAAAACGAGAAACTCCTCAAAAGAGGAGAGAGGAATGATGATGATGGGGATGATGATGATGGTGATGATGGGAAAACGGTGATAATGATGATGATGTTTATTTTCGGAGTCAACATGTAAGTATGTAAATGCTCTTTTCATCCAGCCTATGCCCTGGAGAGAGACTTAGAGTTATCAGCGAGCTTACACTAAGTATATTTGACAATTAATATTTGGGCAGTGAAATGGAATTGTAAGTGAAGTTGTATGCCACTACCAATTCAAAGAAGATTACCACTGACATCAATGATACTCAATTGGTTAAAAGAAAGTTCAAGCGATTTTTCAACATCAACATATGCAGGATCTAATATACATAAAAAAAGTAATGAAAGTATATATTTTCAGATGTATTCTTACACGACATTAAGATGTTACAATCAAATCTTTGTATTTTACCAATCGCAGAGAAGGATTGTATTAAAGAGAGAGAGAGAGAGAGAGAGAGAGAGAGAGAGAGAGAGAGAGAGAGAGAGAGAGAGAGAGAGAGAGAGAGAATTTTATTTGTAAATAGGCCATTGTCCCTCATGAAAGGGGTGCAACAAAGCAATCATTCCAACAACAACGACAACAAAAATATATTACAATGTAACTGATCAAGCTTAATAATTAGAAACAAGCACAGATCGTAACTTTGGAGAGAGAGAGAGAGGAGAGAGAGAGAGAGAGAGAGAGAGAGAGACAGACAGACAGACAGACAGACAGACAGAAGACAGACAGAGACAGAGACCGAGAGACAGACTCTGAGTAGCATGAACTGTTGTGAAAGTGGGTCGCACATTCATGTCCCCATGCGTGAGTGCGTACATAATAACTAATGACGAAGATAAATCCGCGGGGTCACGTGCTGGGAAATGATAGCAGAGAACAAACCGATCAAACTGACACCTAAAGTCAGGTGTATGGCCACCAGTCACGCACAGAGGTTGCACGGCAGTAGGTAAGTGATTTTACCACTGGCGTGTGGGAATCCAACGAGCTCGACCAACCTCAGCAGCATCGAACGGTTCAGTCAGTTATGGTCATGAAGTTGTTATTGCCCTCATGCTGTACAGAATCATAGTTGAAAGAGGGTCAAGTTGTACGATGAAAGATGGCTAAGTATGAACATTGAACATTGGCCCAAGGATGGGACTTTTCCCAGAAACCTCAAGGGGATACCCCCCCCTCCCCGTTCCCCCTTCCTGATAGATGTTTCTTTTTTTTTTTTTTAACTAAACGCTTTTTTGAAAAAATACAAATGGTCAAATTTTTTCATGAAAGTTTAATGTCTACGACGGGTGACCGCGTTGTCTTGAGTCTAGATATGCAAAGTGAAATTAAAAAAAAAATGACCTCTTTACAAATCAGGACACTGACCAACTAGAACGGATCCAAGTAGAGACAGATCGCTTCATTACCAGCGAGTCTCGAAACTCACCAAGATGCTGGAGAACCAAGATGTCATTGTTACTATTGACGGAAGACTGGCGAAAACAGCACAGACTCGTCATGCTGTACGAGACAGCCGGTGGCTAAACTGCTGCCATTCTATTCAATTCAATTAGTTCAACTTACTGTCCTCTTACTAAAGGAAAACTGTTTTGCATTGATAATAAAACATTCAACAATATCAAAATTAACATTCATATAGTAAAATATAAGATGTAAATGATATTAATGAACACACTCACACCCATAATCACACCACACAACCCACCACACCTACAGGCACACGTACTAAAAATTCGCGCACGTACGCACGCACGCGCGCACACATGCACGCACGCACGCAACGCACGCACGCACGCACGCACGCACGCACGCACGCACGCACGCACGCACGCACGCACAACACACAACAAACACACACACACACACAACACACTTCACATGCACACACATTCACGCTTCTAAAACACACTGAGAGAGAGAGAGAGAGAGAGAGAGAGAGAGAGAGAGAGAGAGAGAGAGAGAGAAGAGAGAGAGAGAGAGAGAGAGAGTTAAAAACTAAACTGTACGTAAAGTGAGGATGAACAATAACAAATCGGTACCCGACTCATTCCAAAACCATCCAACCCAGTCAAGAGACAGGGCGATCCGACAGCCTCAGCGGGACACATGACTCGGAGTCCTGTTCAAACAAGGCCTTCAACAACAGCCGAAGGAAGAAAGGAAGTTAGGAATGAAAGAAGGAAGGAAGGAAGGAAGGAAAGAAAGAAAGACGGAAGGAAGGAAGAAAGAAGCAAGAGGAAGGAAGGAAGGAAGAAGGAAAGAGGAAGGAAGGAAGAAGAAGGAAGAAGAAGAAGGAAGGAAGGAAAAAGGAAGACAGAAGGAGAGGAAAAGGAAGAAGAAAGCAAGGAAGAAGAAGGAAAAGGGAGAGGAAGAAAGGAAAAGGAAGAGGAAAAGAAAGAAGAAAGAAGAAGGACGGAAGGAAGGAAGAGAAGAGCAAGGAAAGGAAGAAGAGCAAGGAAGACGGAAGGAAGGGAAGGAAGGAAGGGAAGGAAGGAAGAAGAGAGAAGAAGGAAGAAGGAAGGAAGAAGGAAAGAACGGAAGGAAGGAAGAGAAGGAGAAAGAAGAGGAAGGAAGACGGAAGGAAGGAAGGAAGGAAGGAAGGAAAGGAAGGAAGAAAGGAAGGAAGAAGGAAGGAAGGAAGGAAGAAAGGAAAGGAAGGAAGAAAGGAAGCAAGGAAGAGAACGGAAGGAAAGGAAGGAAGGAAGGAAGCAAGGAAAGAAGGAAGGAAGAAAGAAAGAAGGAAGAAGGAAGGAAGGAAGGAAGAAAGGAAGGAAGAGAAGGAAGGAAGAAGAAGAAGAAGGAAGGAAGAAGGAAGGAGAGGAAGAAAGGAAGAAGGAAGAAGAAAGCAAGGAAGAACGGAAGGAAGGAAGGAAGAAAGGAAGGAAGGAAGAGAAGAAAGCAAAGAAGAACGGAAGGAAAGAAGGAAGGAAGGAAGGAAGAAAGGAAGGAAGGAAGGAAGAAAGGAAGCCCGAAGGAGGAAGGAAGAAAGGAAGGAAGAAGAAAGAAAGCAAAGAAGAACGGAAGGAAAGAAGGAAGGACAGAAGCAAGAAAGGAAGGAAGGAACAAAGGAAGCAAGGAAGAACGGAAGGAAAGAAGGAAGGAAGGAAGAAAGGAAGCAAGGAAGGAAGGAGAAAAGGAAGTAACAAAGGAAGGGAGGAAGACAGGAAGAAAGGAAGGTAGGAAAGAAGGAATGAAGGAAGGACAGAAGAAACAAAGGAAGGAGGGAAGCAAGCAAGGATTTCTTTTTGATACGCCCATACACAAAAAAAACGTGATTGCAGACGTCTAATTAAGATAAATTTTACAATGCTGGATTGTTATCAGAAGAAAGAGGTGGGGTATAGAGAGGGCAGTTAATGAAGGGGACAGCTGGATGGTGTATGACAGGAAAAATTATAGATAATTGAAATGATCTAAAATGAACATCTGAAGTGATCTAAAGTAGAATATAAAAATGTTACTTAATGGACCATGCAAAAAGTTAGTCGTTAATTCAACAAGAGAATCACCTGATCACGAATCGAAATATTACACACACACACACACACACACACACACACACACACACACCACACACACACACACACACACAAAAGCACGCACACACACACACACACACACACACAACACACACACACACACACACACACCACACACACACAAAAGCACGCACACACACACACACACACACAACACACACACACACACACACACACACACACACACACCACACACACAAATCAATATTTCTAGCGTCTATAGATTGCACAAGTTCTCAGAAATGCCTCGTTAAGACAAAGTAAAAACGATATGATGAACCTTAACAGCACCGCCAGATGTTTATGAATATTTCGGCAATATTTGGTCCATAATGATTTCCATAAGATTATGAAAGCTGAACTTGAAACAGATCAGCGGATCACAACAAAATCAGATAAAGACCTTTTAAAGAGAGGTTTAAAAAGCATATGATTTTGCTCATTTCTTTATATGACAATCGCAGTTGACTATTGGACTACCTGAAACATTCTTTGCTTCCCTTTGGCGCTGAGCACTGTATCTGCTTAATCATTAAAACTAACTTTAGTGGAGGATTCGTAACAAGGGAGCGAAACCGCTCACGGAAGACATTTAGGGCCTCACACGACAACGGTTTGCAGTGTGAGAGATGATGGTATAACAGGCGAATCAGCATAGAAAAGGCATAAGTGTCCTCAGCAAGCATAGTCCTTGGGGGTCTCCTTCAAGGAGACCGAAGCTATTGGGTAATTTCTGACAGGTCAAAGTATCAGTGAAGACAGGTGCAATTCTTGAGTTCAAATCTTTCATGGCCAAGTGGGAACACATTATCCACAGGTGCCGAAAGTTGACATGAATTAGGCGAGAATTTAACATCATTGATTGATTCATCAGTATGAGTGATCTGACGTTACGACAGCATCTGAGAATCTTTGAACCTTTTTTTTTCAGACAAGGTTAACACTCCAACTAGAGATAGAGCATCTGAATGTACTTTTCAGACTTCATCGTTCCTTCCATGAAGACAAGATCACCCCACATGGAGTTATGAAACACGACCAGTACCTTGACGTTCAGACCATAATGCTGGTGGATCGGTAACTACTCCTGATTCAACGCCAATTTTGCACCGAACATAAGAAGATTTTTGATGGATCGTTCTTTCGTTTTCATTGTCCTGACCGTCGTTTATCTTGCGTGAAGAAGACCGATGAGGTCGAAACGCGTCGTGTTTTGTCCTGTAACTTGTTTGTCCTTGTTTTTGGCGGACTCATTAAGAATTAATCTATTTTTTTTTAAATCTTTTTTTTTTTATTTTTTTTTACATCTGTGCGTTCTGGTCACCACTTTTCACAGATCTTTCACAGCACGTTTATGTCAACCTCGGGGTATGTCAGTGGAGGAAGGACTAAGCGCACAGCCCAAACACACTCACAGCTTGCTTCCAATCTCATTCATATATCATGCATTCGTCACATCAAACCACTAGTAAAGTCTACAACTTTACTACACATGATCATAGAACCAAACATCAATGCATATGGAGTCAAACAAAATAAAACATTCTCTCTTTCCTTGAACTTCACAAAAACCATTTATCTAAATCATCATTAACTAACCCGGGTATAAATAGATTTCTACTTTACCTGGCCAGGTGATCTTAAACTATTCACGAATCACTGTCTTTCCTTTTCTTCTTTTTTTTTTCTTTTTTTTCACTGTCACTTTCACAAGTACAACACAACTGCTGGCACTGGTCAGGTTGGACCGCCGGCACTGGTCAGGTCGGACTGCTGGCACTGGTCAGGTTAGACTGCCGGCACTGGCGTTGGCCTGTGGTTCTGCTTGACGAAGTGACGCTGCCAGGTATGAGGTCGAACCCGGTTCAGGTTGAACAGTGACTATCAGACATCGATCTGTTCTCCTTTCCTTCTTCCTGCATTAACGCATTGCACTCTCTCTCTCTCTTCTAGTCTGCTCTATCAAATGGACATGGCTTGCTTTTCTTTTCTCTTTTTTTCTTTTTTTTCTTCTCTTCATCAGTTAGCAACTCTCTCTCTCCACATCTCTCCTTAGTCCTCCCTCTGCAGACCTCTATGGTGCTAGTGCTACAGCTCGGTTCTCTTCACCCTCTCATCATCTCTCTGCTCTTCTCTCATCAGAGCTTACACCCAGAACCTTTCCTCTCTCTCTCTGTCTGTCTTCCTGTTCGTTCCCCCGTTTTTTCTCACGCATTCCTCTCTTATCCTAAAAACCCATCCGTCAAAGGGCGAGTACCATTGGTCAGTATTTCCCGCCTTATACTTGAGGTTGCCTCCCCTCTCATTTCATTGGATATGTAAATCATGACAGTCACATCTACCTGCCTTGCTCTCTGTGGTGGTCAATGGTCATTTAATTAATTAGCTAGATTTCACCCCCACTACACAGTACCTTCCCCCTCTCCTTACCGGCGACGTCCGGCTTAATTGTGGGCACTGGTCCTACAAACTGGCTGGATGAGTCTGGCCCAGGCGCCGAGATCCGTCTGGGCAGACATCGAGGCATCGGTCAAGCTACTTAGTCTGTCTGGCTGGACCGTGCTGTCTCCTTGGAGCCTCTCCGCTGTGCCTAATTGGCTGACGCGACAGCTTAAGTCGTCTGCTTGGACACCAGGATATTTGAGTTGGAGCTTATGTCCAAACAAACTGGCTGGCGACTGACACGAATTCGGTCTTCTATTTTTGTCTGTGACAATTTCCCCCTTGCAAAAGACTATGCTCCGCATTGTCTCAAAACAACGGTACAAAAAGGATAACAACCGAATTTGCTGACACCCCAGCTATACGTGCAAAGTTTTGCAAAATAATTTACAACAAACGGTTTACAAATTGTAAGATATATCATTAGTGGATATCACCCCAATGAGTTATCATTGACGTGCGCTTTTGCCTCATTTCAACTCATTTCATGATAACCTCTGTGCGCACCTATGCAATTCCCCTACCTGCGGATTTGCCACATCTCTCTTCACAGCTATTATGAAAAGCACAATCTAATATGACAACGATCCATGACACCTCACTGAGGAATCTCCATCCTCACTCATCGCAAACAGTGCATTACTACACAAGCGACTGTATGCTCCAAACATGACTACATTTACATAAACAAGTCTCACGAAGAAAATAATGAACTATAGCCAAATGGGAATGAACCCATATCCACTCAACATAACTGTAATCAACACATATTATCAACAAAGTAGCTATGCACCCGGAATATGACTGACTTCCTCTGAGTTGCAGCTTGCTAGACTATACGACTTAAATAGTCAGCTCCTACATTCTGTCGACCTGGAATGTACTGCACTCGGTACCTGTAGGGCTGCAGTGCCATCGCCCAACGCAGCACCCTACTGTTTTTCAGCTGTGCCTTTGTGCTGAGTCTCACGCTGAATATATTTGGGGAGAAAATTCGCATGGAAAAGTTTTGGTTTCCCATTCACATCAATTCGGTAATCCCGATCTACCTCTTCAGTGATGGTGAATGGTCCTTTCCAATGCATCAGCAGCTTGTTGTGATCCGTGGGAAGCAGTAACAGGACTTGATCTCCCACCTTGAGGGATTGCTTCCTCGCCTTCCTGTCATATTGCTTCTTCTGCACGACCCTAGCCTCCTGCAAACATTTCCTTGCAACCTTACATGTCTCATACCTGTGCCCACCTTTGGAACAGGGCGAGATTGGGCCAATCAGATCAATAGCCACTCTCCTGAATGGTGTGTCAATTAAAGGGGGATGTTTAGAGGCGCCTTCTCTTCACCCTCTTGTGGCTGACCTTTGACACACATCACATGACATGCAGAAACGCTTTATGTCTGCCATTGCCCCTGGCCAGTGAAAATCATCAAAGATTCGGTCAGCTGTTTTGCTGGTGCGAGATGACCCGCCATGAGCGACTCGTGACCACTGACATGACAGTGTCACGATAACATGCTGGTACTTCTAACTGAGTTGTCACCTTACCTGTCTTCCCCTTGGTAAACACTCAGTACAACAACCCGCCTTTCACCAGAAATTCTGTCTCACCTCCTCTAACCACCTGTTTCTCTCCACCTCTTGCCAACTCCCAAGACTTCACGAGCGAAGGGTCTTGTTCCTGCGCTGCCCTAAACTCATCAGGCGACACATCTATGCTGACTTCCTTGCTGGAACGACTAACGGTTTATCAACCTTTTCCTCCTTCTTGCTCCGTGTTTAACTGCTGCCCTGTAGCAGTCAACAACTCAGGATCCCCTGGATCCCTTGCACCTGGAATATTTCCAATGATCAAATCATAAAGGGGTTTCTCCATCACCAGCGCAGACAACTCGCCTGAGAAGTAAGGGGTATGTACTTCTATCTTAGCAACTGGGAACTCCCTCACAGTGCCATCGATTAGAGTACAGGTCTGGATTTGCCCTGTCAAATCCCTTTCTCGACCAGCGTTGTTCTTACTACACCACATGAACAACCAGTGTCCCGTAACACTTTCACCCTCTGCTGGCCGATCCACCCTTCTTCCACTGATAATGAACCACTCAGCCTAGTGCCCTCCATCCCTGACACTGACTGCTGTCCAGTGCTAGCCATAGGCTGCACTCTACCCTCTTCAGATTGGATCCCTTTTGGTTCCACTGCAGGTCGTTTCCCCTGGCGACCCTTATCAACCTCTTGCAAGGCTGCTGCCTTCTGGAACCTCATGCGACAATCCCTCGCCACATGTCCCTTCTTGTGACAAATGAAACACCTATTGTCCCTTTGTCCTCCTTTCTGCTCCACCGCTGGGTTTGCAGACTTTGCAGAAAACTCTCCTAGTCTCCTTGCACTCTTCTCACCTGTGCCTGGCACCTGTTTCTCCTGCACCTTAGTGCCCAAACGTGCCTCCCTATACACCTCTGCTAACTTCAGCAACTCTCCTGCTGTCTCTGGCTGTCTCTCTTTCAAATGTATAGTTAACTCTGGACCGCAACCTGACAAAATCTGTTCTTTCATAACCAGCTCTTTCAATTCAGCGAACTCCTTTCTCGTTACCACTCAACTCTAACCATTTCTCAAAATAGTGATCTAGCGTGCACCAAACTGAGTGTACGTTTCACCTGCTTGTAATCTAGCTGAACGAAATTTCTTTCTGAACCCCTCCTCTGTGAGGTCAAATCCCTTCATCAACGACTCCTTCACAGCACCAAAATCAGATTGTTGGTCTGCTGGTAACGCAGTGAAAATCTGTAATGCCTTACCCGTCAATAGCGCTGACAAAATGACTGCCCACTCTTCTGAAGGCCAACCCTGACTAGTAGCGAACGTTTCAAAACGACTGATGTACGCATCAATCGAATCTGATCCTTCAGAGAATTTTGGCAACTTTGGTCGGGGGCATAACTGCGCACAGGGTCACTGGAAACTGAGCTACCATCATCAGTGGTCTCCCTCTGTGTTCTCACTTTTTCTAACTCTAATTGGATCCTTAATCTTTCTGTCTCCTGCTTTATTCTTTCTGTTTCCTGCGTTTCCCTAGCCTGATTATCATTAGCCTGAATCCTTAATCTTTCTGTTTCCTGCGTGAATCTTTCCTGCTCTGCTATTTCTACTGCGACACGGCGTCTTTCCACTCGCTCATCTCTTTCCATCTTTTGTTGGGCTTCAACGAATGCTCGCAACTCTTCTCCCGAGTAGCCTAAATCACGAGCGACGCTCACAAGTTGTTCAATAGGGGTGTTCTTTTCGTCTGCCATTATATCTCCTTTTTTTTTTTTTTTTTTGAACAAGATTTTACTACTACGACAGCCAAACTGGTGGTTACCGACATGAGTGACGTGATAGCACAATCTATGAATGATAATATTAGCTTGGGACAACGTAATTAGTTTTTATAAGACGCTAGCGCCTGACCCAACTATGAGAGCGAATTATAGGCAATCTGTGCGAAATAAGTACTCTGGGGCTGAAATGCCAAGCCTAGTGTTAACTATCTTGGAAGCAATGCCAAGCCTAGTATTTAACTATCTTGGGAACATACAGTAAGACACTACCTTGTCTTAGGATTACAATACTTGAATCCACCCAGCTTCCTCTCTGAGAAGTTGACAATTATAATAAATGGGCCAGAATATCCTGGCAGGCTCGCCAATAAATTGTCAACCTCGGGGTATGTCAGTGGAGGAAGGACTAGCGCACAGCCCAAACACACTCACAGCTTGCTTCCAATCTCATTCATATTCATGCATTCGTCACATCAAACCACTAGTAAAGTATACAACTTTACTACACATGATCATAGAACCAAACATCAATGCATATGGAGTCAAACAAAAATAAAACATTCTCTCTTTCCTTGAACTTCACAAAACCATTTATCTAAATCATCATTAACTAACCCGGGTATAAATAGATTTCTACTTTACTGGCCAGGTGATCTTAAACTATTCACGAATCACTGTCTTTCCTTTTCTTCTTTTTTTTATTTTCTTTTCACTGTCACTTTCACAAGTACAACACAACTGCTGGCACTGGTCAGGTTGGACCGCCGGCACTGGTCAGGTCGGACTGCTGGCACTGGTCAGGTTAGACTGCTGGCACTGGCGTTGGCCTGTGGTTCTGCTTGACGAAGTGACGCTGCCAGGTATGAGGTCGAACCCGGTTCAGGTTGGACAGTGACTATCAGACATCGATCTGTTCTCCTTTCCTTCTTCCTGCATTAACGCATTGCACTCTCTCTCTCTCTTCTAGTCTGCTCTATCAAATGGACATGGTTGCTTTTCTTTTCTCTTTTTTTTCTTTTCTGTTTTCTTCTCTTCATCAGTTAGCAACTCTCTCTCTCCACATCTCTCCTTAGTCCTCCCTCTGCAGACCCTCTATGGTGCTAGTGCTACAGCTCGGTTCTCTTCACCCCTCTCATCATCTCTCTGCTCTTCTCTCGTCAGAGCTTACACCCAGAACCTCTTCCTCTCTCTCTCTGTCTGTCTTCCTGTTCGTTCCCCCCGTTTTTTCTCACGCATTCCTCTCTTATCCTAAAAACCCATCCGTCAAAGGGCGAGTACCATTGGTCAGTATTCCCGCCTTATACTTGAGGTTGCCTCCCCTCTCATTTCATTGGATATGTAAATCATGACAGTCACATCTACCTGCCTTGCTCTCTGTGGTGGTCAATGGTCATTTAATTAATTAGCTAGATTTCACCCCCACTACACAGTACCTTCCCCTCTCCCTTTCCGGCGACGTCCGGCTTAATTGTGGGCACTGGTCCTACAAATTGGCTGGATGAGTTGGCCCAGGCGCCGAGATCCGTCTGGGCAGACATCGAGGCGTCGGTCAAGCTACTTAGTCTGTCTGGCTGGACCGTGCTGTCTCCTTGGAGCCTCTCCGCTGTGCCTAATTGGCTGACGCGACAGCTTAAGTCGTCTGCTTGGACACCAGGATATTTGAGTTGGAGCTTATGTCCAAACAAACTGGCTGGCGACTGACCACGAATTCGGTCTTCTATTTTTGTCGTGACAGTTTATTCTTCCGGTTTTTTTTTTCAGCTTGATCATCGTGTCGTCATTGAACACAATTCTTTCCAAAGATTATCCATAGTCCAGTGAACTCTTGTCC
The DNA here is from genome assembly GCA_018398815.1 of Conus ventricosus. Taxonomy (NCBI): domain Eukaryota; kingdom Metazoa; phylum Mollusca; class Gastropoda; order Neogastropoda; family Conidae; genus Conus; species Conus ventricosus. The sequence goes on along the minus strand of CM031598.1, from coordinate 95,975,295 downwards.
ATCAGAAGTTTTCCACTCGCTTTCTCGTTCACTCCCAAACTGTAACATTCTCTTTCACAGTTCTTCTTTGGAAAACTATCGAATGCGTTTCCTTTACACAGTCCTCCACGCACAAGTCACACCAGTAACACATTCAGTTCTACGGTGACGTCTTTTAGAGCGGCTATGCGATCTACAGCAAGTGTAGAAAGTGTTAGAGTAGAGTGGTCATTCATTTTTCATTTGGACCGCAGCTTGAGCCCCGACTCGTGATCTCGGTGATCCTGGGGTTGCGGCTTCGAATCTCCGCCAGGCTGTTTTGGTACAGGGAATTTTTCCCTCGGAGTTAACATTGCTTCTGACTCCGTTTCCCAAATGTTCCTTCGAATGAGACTATACACGAGGTTCTGTGTATGAACGCACGCATAACATCTTGCACACACGTAAAATCCCATCACCAACTTTCGGAAGAGAAGGCCAGTTTGGCCGTTGGTATGGATGACACATGCATCCCGGGTGAGAAACTGAAAGAATGAAGAAGTAAGAAAAACGGAGTGAACGCTATTGACTGAACGACATGGAAAATGGTTGAATGAAGCACCGGCAGGCAGCTCTTCAGTCGTCACAACCCAGGTAGGCAGCCCGTTGCGTACACGAGAGTGGATTGCCAGCGCCCAGAACTTTGTCAAGGTGCTTTATAAATGCTATCTTCTCCTTCTCTTCTTCTTCTTGATGACCACTGACCACTGATCCAGTCCGACGATATGGTTTCAGAGATTTCGAAATGGCACTTTCAGATAGGTCTATCCGAAGTGCTTGTAGAAACGAATGTTGGCATGATATCGGTTCTGATTACATATTCGTACTGATACATATATTGTAGAACAGAGAGAAAAAGAGGAAAAGGGCAAAAGAAGAGAGAGAGGAGAAGAGAGAGAGAGGAAGAGAGAGAGAGAGAGAGAGAGAGAGAGAGAGAGAGAAATTCTGAACTCTGAACTCTGAAAATTTTGATGACTAGGCCATGGACCCATGTCATTGGGAGTGGTTTAAACACAGTCAGTTCGTAACACCACATAAATTCACTAGATAGGGCCTACATCAAGAAATAAATACATAATATATCTATATGGCGAAATTCTCAAACACACACACACACAACACACACACACACACACACACACACACACACACACACACACACACACACACACAGAATGCGCATGTGTTCATGCGTGTGTGAATGTGTGTGTGTGTGTGTGTAGAGGTGAAGAGAGAGAGAGAGAGAGAGAGAGAGAGAGAGAGAGAGAGAGAGAGAGAGAGAGAGAGAGAGAGAGAGAGAAAGAGAGAGAATACGCATGTACTCATGCGTGTGTGAATAGTGTGTGTGTGGTGTGTGTGTGTGTGTGTGGTGTGTTGTGTGTGTGTGTGTGTGTGTGTGTGTGTGTAGAGAGAGAGAGAGAGGAGAGAGAGAGAGAGAGAGAGAGAGAGAGAGAGAGAGAGAACGAGGAGAGGAAGGAGATTGTGGTTAGGATAGATGTGAGAGAGAGAGAGAGAGATTTATCTCCTTATTGAATTGTGGCTCCGTCAATAAATATGAACAACGAGAGAAAAAAAAAGGTCAGCCTTTTATGATTACCCTTTCTTTCTTTGTGTGCTTTTTTTATTTCTGTGTCGGCTCTTTTTTTTCTTTCTTTTTTGTGTGTGCCGTATTTTCTGTGCCACTTCAGTGACAATGCACACAACACGCCGCTCATTTCGATCCACCGTCCGCAGCCACACAGCCTGGCCCGTCCCACAACAGTCGCGGCATCGGCAGTCCACAGTGAACAGCCAATATCAAGTCGTCGTGAGGCAACCACCAAGGAGACACTGCACTGCTGCGGAGTCACTTCGATGTGTTTAGTGGTGCCTCTTCTGATCCAACATATGCAGGACACCATCTACCCAAAAAACTGCTACTGACAGAAATATTTGTAGTTGCAAAGTGAGACGACTGCTGGCGAAATCTAAACAAATCATAAATAAATGTCACGAACCGCCCAGAGAAACGTGGCAGACGAGTGACAAGATAAGCACGACGCGTTTCGACCTCTTAGGTCTTCTCAGTCAGATACAAACTAACAGAACAACGAAATTCACTTAGCTTTGATCGTTTCAGAGTTTCAGTGCAAGGAAAAGGCGTTGAATAAGAACGAGCAAATATTTGCTTCGTCGCGGAGACAGCGTGAGTGAGCTGTCTCTCCTGAGGGCATCAGCACCTCCGTCCAGCGACAGTCTCCTTACATTTGCCGATACCGGTGATCCCGACAGAGCCAAACCAAGGACGTAGACGTGGAGAGGTAACCGCATAAGTGTCCAAGGTGATTAAACAAAGTATACGTTTTAGGGAAAAAGTTGAAAGGAATACACTTTTATAACCGACTAAGTAATACATGCACGGAAATAGGAATTTTGTCCGGATGAGGAGTTATGGCTTTAAGTCTGGAATCATACAAATAACGACAATACTTTTCACTTGATACCGATATCAACAGGACAACACCCAGCTTCACCAGAATACGACACCTTAAGAAGTTGAAGTATAGAGACCCAGGAATTTTTTCCCCCTCAAGATTCTGTGGCAGCTTTCAGTAGCTGTTTTTTTTTTTAAATTCCAGTGACTTGTCTGTATTCAAGGATGAAAGTAGCACTTCAGATATTCAAGCAGATGCGATCTCAACTTTCATCACGTTCTGCGTTGACTCTGTTGGAGAGCAGGGTAGTCAAGATCGACCCCAATTCTGAGCTATGGCTTATCCGAGAACTGAATAGCTTGTTTCAGCAAAGGCATCAGACTTGGAGACAAAACGAAAACACACACACACACACACACACACACACACACACACACACACACACCACACACACACACACAGAGAAGAAAAGAAGATAAACACGAAGAAACGGGAAGATAAAAAAGGTATAATGTACTAAAAGTAGAGGCACATGTTGATCAGAACAGACTCAGGCAGTTCCGGAAGGATATCCAAATCATGACAGGATATAAATCCAAGAAGAAAGACATTGTCACAGATGATACCTTCATGGTGGCAAGCGAACTGAGCATGTTTTACACGCGCTCTGACAGCGATTTCTGGACAGAACAGACTGCAGTAATGAAGAGAGTAAGAGAACAAACCGCACCCCTAGTGACCTTCGCGGAGGAATCGTTGCCAGTGTATTCAAGAACGTTCACCCCGAGAGCGCGTGAAGGCCTGATGGCATCAGTGCTAGGACTGTTAATGAACGTGGGGGTTCTCCCGCTCCAGCCCTCACCCTTCTGATCCAACAGTCCCACAGCACCAGATACATCCCTTCACTTTGGAAAACATCAACGGTTGATCCCCATCCCAAAGAGACAATCCTCAAGTCAGCTCAATGATGACCGACCTGCTGCACTGACTCTGGATCCATTGAAGCATGCGGAAAAAAATCATCCTTCATTTGTAGAGGCCCGACACCGCAAAGCACCAGGATCCCCTCCAGTTTGCCAACACCAAGGACAGGGGTACAGGTGATGCCATTCTGACTCTGCTACGTAAATTGTACGAACACCTCGACGAACCAAGCACCTACGCTAGAATTCTGTTCTTCGACCTAACGAACACTTTTAATACTATCCAACCTCATCTTTTAGTACAGACACTGCTGACAATGGAGGTCAACCCAACGCTGATCATCTCCAGTTTTTTTTCTTTAAACAGCAAAGCCTCAGGGAGTAAAGGTAAGGGAGTCAATGTTAAATCAACGAGTGACAAAATCCTCAAGGACGCGTTCTTTCTCCGATCCATTTTACTATCCATACCGTTGTCTGCCGCTTAACTGATGAAAGTAGCATTATGATCAAGTTCGCTGACAACATATCTCTATCTGGACTTATTAAGAGTGACTTGGCCTCGTACAGATCCATGGTTCAAGCCTTGACGAACTGGTGTGATAACAACTACCTGGAACTGATGTGTCCCAGACAAATGAGATGATAACTGATTTACGCAGAAGGAAAAGGACCGGCCTGCACCACTTACCATTAAGAAAAGAAGTGCGTGTTGTCAGTGAGTACATGCGAACATCAGTGCCTGGTACAAAAAGAATCAAATCACGGACTGCACTTTTTGAGAGAACTGCTAAGTTTCCAGATCAGCAGCACTATCCTTTTAAAAAAAAATTAATTTGATTTTTTTTATCAGACCGCAGTCCCAAGAGTCGTTCTGCACAACCAAGTCTGCCACTAAACAGCGTGAAGAAATCAGACAGCATCACGACAGGAGCAAAGAAAAGGCAGTATTTATCTTCACTTCACACACACGGCAGACTACATACACATGACACCTTTGGCGACATCAGTGGGTCGAAGCAGCAAAGCAAATTTCCTGCAAAAACAATTTTCCTCTCTATGTAAGAGGACAATAAACTGATTTGGATTGACTGGAATCGAATTCACAAGTAACAAACCAAATCCAAATTATTTGCCCCTCAATTCCAAATTCCATAATTGGACAAACATATTTTGGAAGTAAGTCTGGTTGAATAGACAATTTGTACGTGTTATTATTATTATTTATTATATCATCATCATTATTATTACTTATATAGCGCCTATTCTCGGTTAGAGACCAAAACTCTGAGCGCTTTACCATCCACACTCTCGTTTACACAACGGGCTGCCTACCTGGGTAGAGCCGACTGAAGAACACTACCTGCTAGGCGCGCTACTTTCTGTCGTCGTTTTCCGTGTCATTCAGTCGAATATCATCACTCATGTTTTCCTTTGTTATTTCATACTTTGGTGCCTGCAATGTCTATACATGTCATCCATACCAACGGCCAAAAATGCCCTTCACTTCCGAAAGCTGATGATACGATTTTCCGTGTGTGTGTGTGTGTGTGTGTGTGTGTGTGTGTGTGGTGTGCAAGATGTTATGCATGCGTTCACACACAGAACCTCGGTCAATAGTCTTATTCGAAGGACTTTGGGAACTGGAGTCAGGACGAATGTTAACTCGAGGGCAATAATTTCCCTTGAACGAATGGGCCTGATGGAGATCCGAACCCGCAACCGTAGCTCGCCAGTCCGGCGCTCTACTGACTGAGCTAGTCTCTCTTCAATCAGTGCCGCAGCGTTGTAGAATGTTGGACTGAACCTCTGTGTGTGGGCCTACCACGTGACTCTCGATCGGTGTCGCCGCAAATGAAATGTGACGTTTCAAATGAACTCGAGAGCCTGTTCAGAGCTCATTCATCCGTTGTAAGCGTGCAGCGACGGACCGTACGATTCAAAGAGAGTGAGAACATCCTGGTGGTGTGAAAATGATGCGACGAACGAAGAGACTTGTGATAGTAATTGTGTTTTTAGCGTGTCTTGTGTTGATATCTAAGGAACTTTCGAGATTGCGCCTAGGTAAATACATGTATATATCTTTATTCACAACAGGCACTTTTTTTTGGGGTGGGGGGGGGGGGGGGGGGGGGGGGGGGGGGGGGGGGGGGAAAAGGGAGGGGGGGCATATTGTGCATATGTGCATGTGAGTGTGTGTGTAAGTGTGTGTGTGTGTGTGTGTGTGTGTGTGTGTGTATACATATATGGGGGAAGGGGTGAGTGCGTGCGTGTGTGCGTGTGCGTGTGTTCTTTTTTTTCCCTTTTCCCTGCAGTCCTTCTTTCTCCTTTTTTTTTCATATCAATCTTTTCCGTCTTTTTTTTTGGTTCTCGTTCTTCCTTTCTTCATCGTTTTATATGTTTCTTTTCTTTTACCTTGTGTTGTACCTCATGTCTCGTGACATTAGCTGTGTTCAGCTTCCTTCAGTACAGTAACTGTATACTCTTTTTGTGTCTTCCTTACTTCCTTGCTATCTACAATCGT
>CM031598.1:95956919-95964419 GCA_018398815.1 Conus ventricosus | reverse complement strand
ATGTTTTTCACCCAACAAGATTAAAATAGAAAACTTTCCAAAACCGGTTGATAACTGTTCGAAGATATAAATGGAAGTAAAGAAATACATCTACCACATAGGGAAAACGTGAACTTATCATTCCTTTCCTTCTTTTATTTCCATTCTTTTTTCACGGTTCTCATAATCTTTTCTTGGGAAATTCTCTCTCTCTCTCTCTCTCTCTCTCTCTCTCTCTCTTCTCTCTCTCTCTCTTCTGTGCTGGCAGTGAGGGAAAGCGTGCCTCTGTGGTCTTTGACATTTCCTCGTTACCCGTTTAAAAAAAAAAAAGGGGGGGGGGGGTGGTCATCGGACAAAAATCTTCATAAAATTCAACAGGGGGGAGGCCTGCCGAAGTAACATGTGTGACACCAGCAGCTGAACTCTGCGCACGAACTACTCGTGCAGAACGGACACGGAGCCACATGGATTAGGTAAGGGAGTAGTGCACGTGAAAGGCGAACACGACACGGCGTCTGCAACGTGTTGCCCTGGGCTGAAAAACGGGGGTCAGACGGTTAACGCGGAAAACAAACCGATTGTTGTCGATGATTCTTCTTATAATACTTCTGGTATTTTCTTTCTGATTCTTGAACTATGTATCACACTTAAAACATGGTGTACTGATGAAACGATGAGAAAAAGGTACATTGAACGGAAAGGTTGATTTGTTTCATGAAACTAATTTTTAAAAAAAATGAGGCGCGAGTTTGTTTTTAAAAAAAAAGGTGAAGTTAGTGTGGAAAAGTGATAGTTGTGAGTGTCTACATGGACCAATGGGTGGCCACAGAACAAATCATGTTAATATGAATGAAAATGTATATCGAATGTAATCTGGTTAACACGGTTTTGCTGGAGATCCTCATTTTAGTACTGAACTCTAAATGGGCACTTTTCTGAAACTCCTGATGAAGATTTTCTATCACATTTATTCAAGTCGACTTTATATGTCTTGTTGAAACGTTTGTAAAGAATCTGACTGTTAATGATTTCACAAAGTATAACAAGGTTTATGAACCCGGCATAAAAATTTCAGATCAAATCTAACATCTAATCTACAAGACGGAGAAACGACAAAGAGCAATTATTTCGATAGCAAGATAATACCTTAACGCTCTTTTCCGTCTGAGACACAGATGTAAATGTTCAATCGAGGCGTCCATTAAATACAACGTGAAGAATATAGAAGCCAAGCATAGTCAGCATGTTCACAAACACTTTAATTTACTTACTAATTCAGAACACAGTCAGCTGATTTTCTTTGGAACACACAGATCGAATTTGAAATCATACTAAATTCACCGTCGTCTAAAAATCAGGAGAAAAATTGAAGTTCTGCATTTAAGCCACCGGAATGATCATGTACATTAACATTTCAGTATGCAATCTGTAATACATTCTGAAAGTGAACTAATACTGATATTAATACTAAATAGTTATTTTATTTTATTTTTATTTTTTAAGGCGAGCCTTCAGGTAGCACATACGAACACACATACACATATTTTCTCCGAAAAAATCTTTTCAATCAGAAAGGAAAGTACATTGAGACTATCTACCTTGATTTCATGAATGAAAACCATAAACTCATTCCAAACAAGACACTGTATAACCTCTGAATTAGTGCGAGAGTCTTCATGAGCGAATGGATGGACACAGAACAAATCATGTTAATGCTAATGCATTAACATAATGATATATTCTAATTAATGTGGTTTCGCTGGAAATCTTCATTTTAGCACTGAATGAAAATGGACACATTTCTAATGCTAAAGATAAAAGATTTTCTGTGGTAGTTAATCAAGTCGTGTGTCTTGTTGAAATGTATGTAGAGAATCTGACTTCATGTTTTTGCAAAGCGTACAAGTTTTATTATAAAGCCAGGCATAAAACTTTCCAAATCATGGGAGACTTTCCACGAATATAATGTGTCTTGTTAGGAATATATCTGTGTAATGCTTTACATTATTTGACAAGGGTGTGTTTCCGAATAACTGGACAAAATCTATTGTAGCCCCTTTATTTAAAAGAGGAAATCCAAACGACAAAGCTACTGGTCCCGATGGCGTTCCTGGCAAGCTCTTAAAATTATGTGCCAATGAATTGAGTGAGGTATACCAACTACTTTACCAAGCTTCACTGGACCAGGGAGTAATACCTGATGATGGCGAGATGCGAGCATTGTTCCCTTATTCAAAAAGGGTGACAAAACAAAAGCAGAGAACTATAGACCTGTATCTCTTACATCCATATCAGCTAAACTACTTGAACACATAATATATAGTAGCATAATGGACCATCTTGACAAATATGACTTCTTAAATAACGGCCAGCATGGTTTTAGACAGCGAAGGAGTTGTGAGACTCAACTTATAACAACTCTTAATGATTTTAATAACTGTCTTAACAACAGACAGCAAATAGATACAATTTTATTAGACTTTTCTAAAGCCTTTGATAAGGTTGACCATGAGGGCCTGCTGCTTAAATTAGAACACATCGGCATTGGCGGTTCTTTGCTAAAATGGGCTAGATCATTCCTCGTTGGGAGAACGCAGAAAGTTGTTGTGGAAAGGGTCGTCATCCCATTGTAAAACCAGTCTTGTCAGGTGTACCACAGGAACTGTTCTGGGGCCCTTGTTTTTTCTTAATTTATATAAATGATAATAAGTAGAAATCTCTCTCCTGGAACTACTATAAGGCTTTTTGCAGATGACAGCTTAGTATATAGACAATCAGAAGCAAGAATGATACACGCATTCTACAAGAAGATCTAAACGCTTTACAAGAGTGGGAAAGAACTTGGAAAATGGAATTTCATCCCCAAAAGTGCCAAGTGTTGCGTATATGTAACAAACGCTCACCAATTAGATCAGATTATTCTATCCATAATACTATTCTTAAAGAAACTAATGCTGCAAAATATTTAGGCGTGATTATAGATAGTCGTCTCAAATGGAAAGAACATTACAATTTAGCATGTAAGAAAGCAAATAACATCTTAGCTTTCTTATACAGGAATATCAATGACTGCCCCCAAAAGGTTAAAGACGACTGCTACAAAACATTGGTTAGACCAGTGCTGGAATATGGTTGCTCAGTTTGGGATCCTTACCATCTAAAGGACATTGATAACCTCGAAAAGATTCAGAAGAGAGCAGCACGGTTCGTAACAGGGAACACATCAGAGAAAAGGGGAATACTAGAAAGAACATGAGAAATTAGAATGAAAACCCTTAGAAGAGAGAAGAGCTTTTATCAAACTTAACATCTTCTTCAAAGGCAGAGCTAAAGTAATTGATATTCCAATGGAACAACTAGTATTGAATAAAAGTAGCACCAGGAGTGGCGGTCAATGTTATACCATACCTGCATCAAATATGACAGCCACTTACATTCTTTTTATCCCAGTTCTGTACGGCTGTGGAACTCACTGCCGGTGCCATCAAGATTGCCACAAATGCAATCTCATTTAAAAAACAAATTGATTCGACAGTTTTGAGATCTGCATATTGACGATTTTCTATTTTTACTTCCCCAGATATTTTACTATTACCTGGGCCTGAATTTGGCCATTGCTTTTAACTTCTTGAATATCGAGTGCGACCCTTGTTGCCAAATTTGCTCCAGGGGCCAACAGCCTGAGTCGCACTGTTTTTATGTTATTTTATTTTACTTTTTAACATGCGCGCTGGTGACCTACTCGTTTTTGAGTGAACCAGTATTTTAGGAAGAAGAAGAAGAAGACACAAACAACTACAGAAGCATATCCTCGAGTGATACAAGCTGCAACATTAACGATTCGTTACAGGAGAGCAAAACCTAATACAAAAAACGTTTTGTATAATTTGTAAACTTTATGTTGCTTCCATCGATATGAAGACAGTCTCTGACTCGATAATAAGAAAATTACTGCAGCCATTCTTCTAAAGAATGGAGTAAAAAGAAGCTTTCGGTGTATTCGTAGTGTGTGTAGTAATGTCAGATGCAGAATCCAATCTGGGGATACGTTACACAGACTACATCAAAGAGACTTATCGCGAAGACGGCGAGTTGAAGTATTCGTCCGCCATGTTGAAACACCCTGCTACAGGGTTTGCAGCAGCATGAATACACTGCGGAGAGTGGAGTGTGTGTGTCTCCCCCCCCCCCTTTTTCTCTCTCTTTCTCTCCCTTTCTCTCACCTCTCTCTCTCATCTCTCTCTTTCCTCTCCTTTCCCTCTCTCTCCTCTCTTCTCCTCTTTCTCTCCTTCTCTCTCTCTCTCCTCATCTCTCTCTTTCTCTCCCTTTCTCTCTCTCTCTCTCTCTATCTCTCTCTTTCTCTCCCTTTCTCCTCTCTCTCTCTCTCTATCTCTCCTTTCTCTCCCTTTCTCTCTCCTCTCTCTCTCTCTCTCTCTCTCTCTCTCTCTCCTCTCTCTCTCTCCTCTCAAGACAACAGCAAATTCTTTGTGGTGTGGCATGCAGATGTTCATCATCAAGGCAAACATTGCTGAGCAACTAGTATGTTCTCACGTTCGGACCTCTCACTTCTGCACCCCCCCCCCCCACCTTCTCCACTTTTTTTTCCAACACTCACCCCTCATCTCATCTCTGTGTATATATGTGTGCGTGTGCGTGAGAGAGGGAGAAACAAAGAGAAAGAGGGAGAGAGAGAGAGGGGGGGGGAGAAAAAAAGTGTGTGTGTGTGTGTGTGTGTGGGGGGGTGGGGGGGGGGGGGGGGGGGGGGGGGGGGGGGGGGGAGTGGGGGGGGGGGTAGGAGTACGCGCCAGTGTAGCATACAAATAATCCTGGAGTCCTTTAGCCAAGTTCTGAAGATATGCAAAAAAAATTATGAATTGGAGCGCTTTAGTCAGCAAATAAAAACAATCAATGCAGTTATGAACATACACTTACACACACACTCAAAATTAATCAAGGTGTGATCTACTGCACGACCAATCATAATGTTACATGTATGTCAACTCCTCTCTCTCTCTCTCTCTCATCTCTCCTCTCTCTCCTCCCTCTCCTCTCTCTCTCTCTCTCTCTCTCTCCCTCCCTCCCTCCTTCCTCCATCTGTCTCTCTCTCTCTGTGCATATAACTTAGTAAGTTTAAACAAATCATGCAATCAATGTCATAAGTGATATTTTCTCTAAATCATGTAAATCGTTCCACAGATCCTCCCCCCCTCTCTCTCTCTCTCTTTCTCTCTCTCCCTCCCTCCTCCCCCCCCCTCTCTCTCTCTACCTTCCTACCCCCTCTCTCTCTGTCTTCCTCTCTCCCTCTCTCTCTCTCTTCCTGTCTCTCTCTCTCTCTCTCCTCCTCTCTCTCTCTCTCTCTCTCTCTCCTCTGTCTGTCTTCCTCTCTTTTTTTTCTCTGTCCCGCCCTCTCTCTCTCTCTCTCTCTCTCTCTCTCTCTCTCCCTCCCTCCTCCTCCTCTCTCTCTCTCTCTCTCTCTCTCCTCTCTCTCTCTCTCTCTCTCTCTCTCTCCTCTCTCTCTCTCTCCTCTCTCTCTCTGTGTGTTGAGAGCTCAGTTCCCTTTCTTATGAACTGGTCAGTCTATTGGTGTTTGAACAAGATCAGCTTGGAGATCTGTTTTCTGATCTTGGCTCCATTCACGGCGTTAGTTTCTTTTTTCCCCAAGTGATGAAACAGGATCGTGATGTAGCACAAAGCAACTGTCTTGATGAGAATGAAGACATGGTTCTCTTCAACCGCTGTGTCCAGTCATGGTCGTCCAGGGAAAGGAAAACCTTGTTGTGAACTGCTGACAACACAGAACTGGCTATTGCAGATGGGACACCAGGACCTTGTGGCAGTTTGTTGTTTGTCATCTGCAGAATCTTTCTGATGCAGCTGTCAGTCCGTTGGCAGATGACGATTACGTCAGTTGATGGTTTCTGCAGGCCACCTTTGTCTTTGAGTGAAATGAACGGGTGGCATTGTCCATCATTTGAACACAGCACAGAAGTGCATCTCTTGCAAGAGATTTTTTTCTTTGCCATTCTGCAAACAAACCCAGCAATGTAGGCCACAACAGCCGATTTGTACTCCGACATGGGTACGTCAACAATGCCCCGGACACTTTGCACCAGATTGTCATCATCCTCTGTCAGTTCAGGCAAGTCCAGTTCATATTTCCGGGCGATTGTGACGTCAGACAGCCTGGTGGGGAGGCTGCCCTGCGTCGCTGCAGTGGGATCGTGGAGCAGAGCGTGCAGGATCTCTGTGCTGTCCAGCTGAGTGCAGTTGCCTCCAGAAGCTTTGATGCTGTGTCGCATCAGAAGCCGTTTGTACGCTGCTGTGAACTGCTGCGCTGTGGGTTGTTGTTGGCTCGCCCATGGGCTCTCAGGGCACAGAAAAACAGCTCCAGGTGATCCTGACTCATTTTGTACGTCAGAAGGTACTTTAATCGGGATCTCTGCAAGCTATAAAGGAAGCAAAGAGGCTCGTACACTCTGATGCACGCCAGAAATCCGATGAAAGCAGTTTCCTGCGTGTGTGGACCATGGGCTGTCCGTGTCACTTGGAGTCCCAGGATGTACTCCTCAGCACTCTCTAGAAAAGGCTCCCATGTCTGTACGTTTCAATGCGCACTGGCGCCTTCAGCCCTTTTCCCATCGGATGCCTTGAATTCAGTACATCAAACAGTTTGTCAAATGTCCTGATGAACTTCACCGTTCCCTCTGATGCAAGGAAGGGGCGGATCTGCAAAGTCGTGGAGCAGAATTCGATGGCATCAGCCACTGAATTGCTGAGTGTTTGGGCAGCCAGGCTCACCTTCATCTTCTGTCTGTGCCACTGGATGTGTGTTGGTTTCAGTTTGTTGGCCAAGTGGAGACCTTCCTCTTGCTGCAGGTCACTGAGGGCAGCAATGTGGTTCCAGAGGATGAGGTTCCCATCTCTGTCAGCCAGAATCTTCAAATCCCCAAGTGTATTTCTCGCCAGTTTCAACATGTGACAAGAGTCCAGCAAGACATACACTCTATTTTGACAAGTCACTGGGATGAGGGAAAAATGGCTGCATGTCCATGGGATTCAGGCTCGCACCAAGGGCCCTCAACATGGAGAAATGACACGAGGGGCCATCACACGTCAAAGATATCACCTGGACACCAATGTCGTGCAATCGCTCAAGACAGGTGACAATGAGATTTGCTCTTTCCTGCCCTGTCATGCCATCGATGAAGAAGTATCCACAGGGCACCTTCCAGCTGTCATTGACAGCAACCACCATGACAACCAGCGCATCTTTAGCTACAGGAGTGGAATCATCATGATCATCACTGCCAACAGAGACGTATCCATGGAACTGTTTGCCATCCCACTGGATATGCTTGCGGATAGCCATTTCATCCAGCATGAGGACGCAAAGCACTTTTCTTTCCTTTGTGGCAGCTTCTTGGACTCGAAGTTGAAGAGCAGAGAATGCTGGCTGCGTGAAACCAGGAGAGCCTGGCATAGCCCTGTACAGCGACGAAGAACTGACGGATGTGGCAGTGC
>CM031598.1:95949419-95951919 GCA_018398815.1 Conus ventricosus | reverse complement strand
AAATGACTGTGAGAGAAGGGAGTGGGGTGGAGGGGAAGGGGTGCCTCATTCTCTCATAATCAGTTACGCCAGTATTCCAATGAGTCTGTTGGGCTTCAAAGTCATACCCTGTCAATTTGTCCTGTTCTGTGAAACGGCACGTGCACGTCTCTGTCTGTAAAAAGACGGAGGTGCAGGGCACGTCAGTACCTGTATCCCTTGAACTTCTTCGACTGCAAGGTGTCGAGACCTGCTCGTGTCAAAAGGTTAGAACATTTCACAACAGCAGACAAGGTGTGGTGGTAAGCAAAGATTGCCGATGCCTCTGATCACTCTTTGAGTGATTCCTTAAGAGACACTTGCTTTTCTGATCCCTCACACTGGTCGACCTCTGTGCCAGACGTTTGCTTATTAGAACTTTTCACGTTGACCGTTTAGTTTTAGGTTATTAGATTAGGATAATTAGATTGACTGAATCCGGGGAGAGATTTGGGTACAGACTGATTAGTTGCGAAGTGAAGCGACTGCAGGCGGAAATCAAACAAATTTTTAATAGTGTTTATAACAGCTCACCCGAACAACATGAACAAATGAATCACAGGACAAAACACGACGCGTTTCGACCTCTTAGATCTTCTTCAGGCAAGATGAATAACACTCAGGACAACGAAAATGAAGAACGAGTAATCACGTATCTTTGTCACAATCCTTCAGTCGTTCTTCATTGTCCTTGTCGGGAGTGTTGTTCATCTTGCCTGAAGAAGACCTACGAGGTCGAAACGCGTCGTGTTTTACCGTGTGATTTGTTTGTCCACGTTGTTCGGCGGAGCTATTATAAAGACTTTTTTTCAAATTCAGAAAGTGATTGTTGAGTGGCTCCATCGTGTTCGTACTGTCATACATTGAAGGTAGATTTGAGCCAAGAGTGTACAGTGAGAGACACAAGTACGCACGCTTGCTTCCACCACGTATTATTGACCCACCACTGCCTTGTGTAACGAACGTAAATCAGCAACAACAGTGATGATTGACTCTATCAGTACAACTCAACAGAAACAAACGAATTCTGTGTTGCAGAAGGAAAGAAAACGACGACGACGTGCTGGTCGATGTTCTCAAAAAGAGCACCGTTCGTTCCGTCCTGTCCTGCGAGTTTCAGCATGTCGGCAGTCTTGTGTACAGAGTCATTAAAAGAAGATTTGCTAGAGAAAGAACTGACAGAATCCAAGACTTTCTGACCTGCTGGGTACGTGATGGCATCGTCGTCCGGAACATGACGGAGTGTCTGCCCTTGCTTCAGAAAGATTGTGACAGCGCCAGGGTGACCTTGGTCAAGGTCCTGCGACTGAGCATGAAACAGGTCTTCGCCTTGATGGAGTTTGACCCCAAGGTCAAGGTCATACACCTGGTTCGTGATCCTCGAGGCGTGCTGACTTCCAGGAGAGTGTCAGGTGTGGGGCGTGGGGCCGGGGAGAATGCCGAGATATTCTGTGACAAAGTTCTGCAGGATGTGAAGGTCAGTTGAACGGGGTCTGTTTAATGATCTTGAAGTTTATTCAACTGACAATGAAAACACCATTTGAAGAATATAGAAGGTGATGGGTACAAATCTTGATCATGTTAACGCCTCTTTGTGTACAAATCGCTGCTCGGAAATACAACTGCTGTAACTCTTGTTTTTTTTTCCTTCCATTTTTGAGATTTTTGGTATACTATAAGAGTGGGGCCAAGGGCATTACATAGCCAAGTCCCAATCACGTTATCTTTAAAATAAACACGCTGTAATCAAAATACTTGTACTGTAACTCAGCTCGCAGTATATCTTGTGGTTTTTCTTTGTCTCCTGTTAAATTTCATTTTCAGACTCGCGGTAGTTGTATTTCCGGGCAGCGAAATGAAGATACTGAAAAGTTTCCATCGTCATAACTAACAAGTAGGTTAATTCTTGCTCCCATGATAATTACACGCCGATAACACCGAACGAATGTTGCCTACGATACCAAATCTCCAAGCGCAAAAGCCAACACAGCGCATACAGAGCAAGCAAAAAGACAAAGAATGTTCCTGGCTTGCCCATACACGCTGTACCTGACATGTAATACAGCTACAGCAAATGAAGAAGTGAAAACACACAAAGTGACATTTCTTCAAAACTGGCTCTTCCTTTATAATCCAGAGCTAGTCGAACAGAAAGAACAAACGAACAGAAACAAACAAAGTAATCTCCCTTGAAGTGATTTGAAAGGAAATCTTAAACCAGGCGGGAAGCATTCAACTATAGATAACGAACAAGAAGGGTAACTCTTGCTCCCATAATGACATAATTACACGTCCTTAACTACGAACAAATGTCACTTCCGGTACAAATCGCCTGGAGCAAATTTCAACACACGGCGTTTGCCAGATTACACACACACACACACACACACACTAAAACGTCCACGGTACCCCATGCATTAAATGAAGATGTGAAATGGTGTTTCTCTACACACACAGAAACCAAAATTCAGTTCACCGCACC
>CM031598.1:95921919-95946919 GCA_018398815.1 Conus ventricosus | reverse complement strand
TAACACAAATAATACCTTCAATAGGAGGGTCAATAGTCAGTGTAGAAGACAATCAACAGTGATCAAAATTAGCATTACAATGTGTGAGATAGGAGCCATCATAGAATAGTAAACGAAGAAAGAAGGAATAAATGACGTGATCCAACTTTTGCAGGATTCCACGGTTCTCCGGAAAGTGTACCCAGGACGGGTCCTGACCGTGCGTTATGAAGATCTGGTGGCAGAGCCACTCAGCTACACCCAGGCCCTCCTCCAGTTTGCTGGGTTAGACTTCAGCCCGGCTCATCGGGAGTACGTTTGGAACATCACGTCCACAGGCCTCAACATCACCAGTTCTCTGAGAACTGTGTCTCGCTCAGATGCCAAGTCCACAGCCAGCAGTTGGCGTCTTCAAAGCACTGCCCGCTTTGTTGAGGACGCCGATGAGAAGTGCTCTTTCCTCTATGAACAATTGGGTTACCTCGGTTTCGCTGACGAAAGCGCACTGAGGAATCTTGACCAGCCTTATTACACCCATTGTAGCAACATGAAAGTTCCTGCCGTGTGTGTGCAATAAGCAGGTGATGTTACTGGTTTCACCTTCAAAAAATGTAAGTAGCATGTTTTATAAGATAGGGGATTGATTTACATCACTCATATCATCCTTCACTCTTCTTTAACACATATGAAGTTACTGGTTTCACCTTCAGAACAGTACGTAGCCTGTATCTTACGATGGGGAATTGATGCTCCCGTGGAGGTTCTGTCGTGTCACATCCAATGGCCATTACACAATGGCATCTGCCAGAGAGCAATCATGTCCCTTCACGTGTTAATGGAATGCCCTGTGCGTGCCTGCACCCTGTGTGGACACACCACAGGATTCCAAGGGTGATATAGGATTGCTCCCAGCTGGTTTATTCGGTAGGTGAAGGCAACACTTCTCTGGATCCTACTTGGACCTCAGGGTGTATTTTTTTCCTTCTGGGGAATTGCTTTCAGTCACTGACATCAGCCTTCACTCTTCTTTAACAAATAACCATGACACGATTGGGAATCGCCAGACAGTCGGTTGTGGGCTGAGTGTTAGTCTTTCGGGGGAGACAATTGTTGTGGCACTATCTGGGCCTGGTACTAACCGGACAGGAAGAAATAAAAAATATAAGCCATCCCCTGATGTTCTTAATTTCTTTTTGATTATTTGCCCGGTGCACGTAATAAGTAATGCTCAGGAACTTGAACTCAGATTGAAGCCTCGCCAACATCAACGCGCTCAGCAGAAGGAAAGTGAGAAGCCTGATGAAAATGATAGACATCTGTCATTTTTTTTGGGGGGGAAGGGGGGGGGGGGGGAGGCGTGTGCAAGTGTGTGCACGGCTGAGATGCTCAATGTAAAAACACTGCTCATTTTCTTTGTTTTGCTTAACAAAATTACATGTCATATTATGATCAGGTGCTAACAGTTTTTGAAATACTTTCAAAAACCACTTACATTTCGATTCAGTGCCTAATTCCCGTTGATGGTAGCTGGACCAGTTAGTGCGACAACAGACAATTACTCCGAGGTCCGGTATGTAGCGTAATCTCCAAGCACGTAAAAGAATCATGGAAAGACAGGGTCTGTCCCTGTTCACATCTTGTCGAAAACAAACTTTTGATAAGCAAACAACAAAGCTGCCCAAGGCGAAACGAGAAAAAACGTTGTTGCACTGTGCCACGAAGATCGGCCCGAAGTTCACACAGAGAAGTGTTGTGGCAATTTAGTTTAGCTGGGCGATATGAAAGAAGTTGCACATGCGCTGTCAGTTGTATTCTATATTCTTTATTGAATGTGTTGTGTAATGTGTCCTTTTGATGGTCACTTAGCAGCTTCTATAGTGTACTTGCTAGTTTAGCGACTTTTTGATAGTTCTTCTTGAGCTTCTTTGTGTGTGTGTGTGTGTGTGCGCGTATATATATATATATATATATATATATATATATATATATATATATATGAAGAGAGCATTCAGCTCGAAACAATTTTGTTGGTTTTAACCTTTCCATTTTAAAATCTTATTTTAAACTGGTATATATATATATTCTTTTTCTTAGGGTGAATGTTTTTGGGATTTGTTTTTATTGCTAATATAATCATTCTTCGATTAATGTATGTACATTACCTCCCTGTGTGAAACTCGATTGTGTGGTTCCTTCCTTCCTGTTTTGTTCTGTGATGTCTTTCATTCACACACGACCGCCAGTGGCCCGGACGAATGTCGCAAACCACCGGCGCTCCAACAGTGATCCGATGACTTTCTCCTCATCGCTGTGTCTGCAGGCCAGGTTTGTGTTCTCAAGTTCTGGTGAATGGGACGATGAAGGAGAACGTAGTACACCGTCACCGGGAAGGTGTTACGAAGACATGCAGCAGAGTTCTCGTGTAGAACTTGGTGAACGTAAGGCATCTTGGTCCCAGCTTTACGATGATCACCCTGTCTCCCCTTGAGGGGGACATAGTAATCATTCTCGAGTGTTTCTGAAGCCATCGTTTCATCTGTTCATCTTTTACAAAGGTCTAGGTCTCTTTATGGGTGTCATGTTTTTTTGCTGTCCCATCTTCTGTTGCATCCACGCCGCTCTTTCCGACCCACCGTCCACAGCTCCAGCCTTAGGTGACATTCTTGCTCGTGACAAGTAGCTGTTTGTCTTTGACAGTCTGTCAGCCTCTCATTTCCTTGGATGTTGCGGTGCGAGGCTACCCACTGAATGACTGTTCAGTAGATTGCTGTATATAGGCTAAGGCAGCTGCGATGGTGCAGAATATTTTCTTTTGAGAGCTTGGAACAGTGTGCAAGACAGAGAGGGCATCAGGGAAAATGAGATCTTGGTTATGGGTTTCCCTTTGGTTTTCTGTTTCTCGAATTCCGGCAACGGTTCGAGTGCCTCTGCTTCAGTCTTGTGATGGGACGAATGCAGATCAGATGGTATGGACTGTAGGATGGCCTCGCCTTATGTCAGTTTGACAAAGATTTTATCACCACCTATCATGGCCGCCTCTTCCCCTGAGCCACCAGTGTGTCTGAGAGTCTACGCTCTTTCAGGTAAAGTTTGGCTGATGCAGTCTACCCCAACAGATTTTTCTCTTAACTGTAGACGCATTGCCAGGAACTTCGCTTCTTTCGTCTGAAAACTGTGATGCTTACCAGGCTGGATTTGTGATGTGATGGGGGACAGACCAAAGATCATCCCGCTGTGTGAGACCTAGGTCCTGTGTCAAACCTGTCTGTTACATATGTGAAGATTCTTGGCCTCAGTCCGCACTTTGTGGGCTATGGAATGTTACCGTGCTTTGATTTTTTTGTTCTAGGGCATATGAATTTAGCAGCTTTTTGTCCTAACTTGATGTTCCTTCTGCTTTCGGAAGTGTGAGAACCGGTCAGAGGTTCTATGGGTTCGGGCAGGAGGTTGAGTGGAGGACCCTGGATTTCCTTTTTAGCACTTGTCAAGTTATTTAGTGTTTGTGTGCATGTGTGTCCGGAGAGCTTTGAGCCTATGCTTCTGAGTGTTGCGCTATAGACACAAAATGACCATAATCATCATCATCATCATCATCATCATCATCATCATCATCATCATCATCATCATCATCATTCTTCTTCTTCTTCTTCTTCTAATTATCATTATCATCGTTATTATTATTATTTTATCATCATCATCATCATCTTCATCATCCTCATCATCGTCATCATCATCATCATCATCATCTCATTATTATTATTATTATTACTATTATTATTACTGTCATTATCATTATTAGAAATTTTCCTGCCTCAAGAATGTATCTGACCTTGATTGAACATACAGTGGGAGCACTTTATACGGTGGAATGTACAGTGGGAATGCAAGGTATAGTCATTTGTAGAGCGGGCAAATTTTATAAGGTGAAATATACAGTGAAAATGATGGACGTGGTAATAACATGCGACAGGAACGATGATATGGACAGTAAAGCACTAGAAATCGTAGAACGTACACTGAAAAAGTGGATATGTCAAAGTGTGTGTGTTTTGCAGCATAGTTTTGCTTGCTTTTTTTTGTTTTGTTTTCTTTTGTTTATTGTTTAGTTCACAAAAAATCTTTTGGGACCGGCAGTTTGAGCCGGTTTTCCGAAGGGTTGCACGCAGACACATGAAAAACTCGCATCCAATACGTTTTTCTTCTATCTTTTTGACAAGAGACCATTATGTAAGTAAGTTGAGGTTGTGGTTACCGCATTTAAAGCAGGTGCTCTTGAATTGACATGAATATTATGTCCCCTTTTTCATTTGTATGTATGTACACACACACACACACACACACACACACACACACACACACACACACACACACACACACACACGCACAGACGCACGCACGCACGCACGCACGCACGCACACACACACACACACACACACAGACATACACACACACACACACACACAGAGGCACGTGCGCGCTTGCGCACACATGCAAACACACAGATACACATCTGCGCGCATTACTTTCATGCACCACGCACGTTCCCACCCTTCCACACATACTAAATGCGCCCACCCACACCCTTCCACCTCACTTCGTCCTCACACCACCCCACCCCTCGCCCAACACACAGGAGAGAGAGAGAGAGAGAGAGAGAGAGAGAGAGAGAGAGAGAGAGAGAAAACGTACCTGGATATTATGAAAAGAACAACAAATAGAAAAGGGAAATAAAGAAATAAAATGTATAAAGCTAAAATCGACAGTGATGAAGAAAGAAAGAAGAAAAAGTAGAAGAAGAAGGAGACGAATATAAAAACTCTCGCTTCAACCCTCCTCGCCACCACCCGAGGAAAAAAAGGAAAAAAAGTACATACCGTGATGTGAGCAGCGCGCTGGCTTACACATCATAAATCTTTCACATATTGACATTTTGGACGCACTGGCGTAGTAAGAGAGGTGTGTGTGTGTGTGTGTGTGTGTGGTGTGTGTGTGTGTGTGTGTGTGTGTGAGAGAGAGAGAGAGAGAGAGAGAGAGAGAGAGAGAGAGAGAGAGAGAGAGAGAGAGAGAGAGAACAGAAGTGCAAGTTCACCTGTCTGCTGGGTCACTCAAATATCACCCACATGGAAAATTGGTGGAAACATTTAACCAACCATCTTCATTTTTAATTCCACTTCTCTTCTCGTACCTTCTCGGAACTGTGTGACATGTAACATTTTAAGAGTAAGCCTCAAAACCACCATTCAAAGAAGCCACCCAGTTTTACTATATATGTACATCTACTCAAGTTACATCCACACGCAACATGTACAATTTTTGCCTTGTATGATTTGATGTTTGTTTACAAAACGGCATCTTCCCAGTTCCCACAGAGCTATGTTTCACCGCAAGCCATCGCTCAAAATAAACCATCGTCAACATGAATATGCCGGTGGTTGTGTTTTTATGCCATGTAACTAATGACTCACCCACCCAGGAAACCGTAATACTCGACCGAACCAGAAAATCAAGTGTGCAGAAAAGAGGAAGAAAACATGTATACTGTTCATTAAAACTGATATGCGCCACTTAGTGAGAAGAGAAAGTTTGTCAGGTATGAGCTAGTAATTAGTAACAAAAGAAAAAAGAAAAACGAAAAAAAAAAAAAAGAACTGAAGCACCACTACGTAAAGTTGAAAGTAGTACTGGAATGAAATGTGTTGCACGCAAATCATTGTACTGAATGACAGAAAAAAAAGGTCTATATGTCTAGTTATGCAGCAGCATCAGAAAAAAGCCCGGAGTTACTGTGTACCACATCTGGCTGCATACGAATAAAAAAAAAAGTCAAACACATTTTCGTTTTCTTCTGCGAAGTACTTTAGAAGTGAGCGTGCCTGGATGGAATTTTCTTTGCCTTACTTTCAACAGGTCTCTTTTAAACATTTAAAAATGTAGAAGCCGACTTCAGAATGTCATCTCAGATTGTACCGCCATGTAACACTGCTGACCATAATGCTTCTATGAACCTGTGTGGAGTAAAACCGTGAATTCTATAAGAACGTTCTTCAGCCACCTGGATATACTGTTCTTACTTGCCGTACTGATTTTATGGACGAGAATAACACCATAAAAAATTGATCACAATTTCTGCCTGAAGAAGATCCAATAGGTCGAAACGCGTTGTGTTTGTTTTGTAATTCTTTTCCTTTGTTTGGCGGCCCAGTATTTCTGTTTTCCCTCAGCCTACGCCCGCAGTCATCCTATTTTGAAACCATAGTTTTGAGACCTCCCTTGGATTCTTTTAACATAATGTATTGGGCACTGAGCAACACATATCTTTTCATCAGCTCTGAATATTGGCAAATCTTGTTTTTTCTTTCAAACTTTTACTGGGCCATGTGTGTTTTAGTCTATTACAAAGTTAATTTTAGATCTATTGTAATAAAATTTGAAGCAGCGGAGTTTTACCAAAGGACAGTCTGTACCCATTGTACAGACACCAATAACAAAAAGCAGATTACCTCTTGGACAGTCTTTTCATGGAAAGTTCTTCATCTGGCCTTCGTTTTCGGAAATGTTTTTGCAAAATGTTTACATCCTAAATATAAACGGACTTATGTGCCGCTGTGTTCAGCTCAAATACTGCTTTTAAAGAACTTAACACATGAGAATAAGAACCAATATTTTGTGAGCCGTACTGATTTTATTGGAGGTCAGTCCTTTAATGAGAAGGTCAGATAAAACATCTGAAACAAATCCCACAACTGAATGAAGGGGGGCTGAATCCCTTGCTACACAGACATGGCTCCAGCGGGGAAGGTATGTCAAATACAGTTTGTTCGTCAGTTCTCACTGTGATGCACCAGTGAAGTCACATGCTCTGTAAAGCTTTCCTTGTGCCTGGGCAACAGGACGAATAAATGACCTGTTTCGGTGCATGTTAGGGACGTTGTTTAAATGAGTCAGCCGGAGCGTCCTTTCCCCACGGGTAAAACCACAGTTTCTCGAATCGGTGATTTCAATATTTGTGGAAACCACACTGCAGATCGCCGATGTATGACAATCAGCAAACCCTCTGCTTGGTCCTATTCTACCGTGCGCTGAATCTTTTGAAGCAACCTGAAACGTGGAGATACATACAGTTTATTCCACGGACTCCAGTTTACTGTAATTGCATTAACTATCGAGGATTCTTGGTCTGGTCCCCAGGAAATATTTCACTTTTAAAAAACAATTCAGCTTAAATGCAAACAGACGAATATCTGGACATATTGTGGTGTCTGAAAGTTTCAGGAAAATTTTTCAGGCCTGGTTGCCATTCCGTTTAGTTTTAGATTTCTAAAACCACATGTCTGACACCGAATTTGCAAGAAATACACAATATTGTCAACAATATTCCGCGACTTTGATATCAGATATAGATCCTTTTTGCGAGATTATCATAGTCAAGAGATTGTGACCTTTCTTTTTTTCTTATGTATCTCAAAGCCCAGGTATTGTCACAGAGTATATCAAAGTGTTTACAACACACTTCTCTCTCCAAACTGTTTAAAACATACTTTACTTTCCATAAACTTCCCCCTCAAAACTGTTTAAAGCATAGTGTACTCACAACTGCTCAAAGCATACTCAGTGGCCCGTGTTTACCACGTCAACTTTGTTTCTTTCCGCTGAGTTCCATCTTCCACCAGTTCGAATAGAATGACACGCTACTGATTAACCACCTGACAAAGCATCTGCCTGGATTTTGGACCCTGCTGCATTTAGTGGACAACAGCTAGAGCTTACATTCGTGATCCATCAATCTAGTTCACTCTTTACTTCCTCTTACGGCTCTATAACATCGTTATCATTTTCAAGACAAGTCTTTCAATGCTTGTGATTTGAATGTACTAAGTTTTCTTTAATGTATAGGTTTTAATGTCCCTGCAGGAAAGGCAAAAATAAGCTTGTCAATAAATGCAGCCAGTTCTTTGATAGATAAATACTTTTTTTTTCTTAACGCGCAGCTTTCAGTTTGTTTTATATTTCTGAGAAATATCTGGATTAGTACGAAACCTATGGACGTCATAGGAATGCAGGTTTCTGGATTCTGGATTCGACATTAGAAAAGTATTTAGACTCAGAATCAAAAACTTACGTTGAGAATATTTAAACAGGGTCACCCTGTCTTCTTCAAGACAGAACCAGTGAGCTGAAGAAGACAGGACGACCCTGTCGAAATATTCTCAAAGTAAGTTTTTGATTCTGAGTCTAAATACTTTTCTAATATGGACGTCATGTGTTTTGAACGCTCAAGCACTGATTTCTGTGTATAATTTACAAACCCGAAACTTGGGAAAAATTGTGCTTCCAACAACAATGTTTTGCTTGCATTCTTCATAAGTCTGGCCTTGTGTTTTAACAAACATTTCTTTATAAAATCAGCAGAGAGAAACTTGTGTGTTCTAAAGTGAACATTAACTACAGGGAGAATTTACCAGTCACTTGTGCACGCGTACAGCTGACTTCTCCGTTTGAATTTGAGGAATCTCTTGTGACCTTGATGATTTGAAGGCATGATGGAAGCCTACTAATGCCACGAAACAGTCTTTTGCCATCGGATTTGCAGCTGAGGCAAGACTCTCCATCTATAAAACCTCATATTCTACCACTTCATTGAACCGATTGAGGATCAAAATCATTCGGTATGTATGTCATCTGTACTAAAAACCAAGGGTGAAATTACAACCACTTTTTCACGACTGAATTATTGATGTTCTTGCATCTCCAGTAATTTTTTTTTAAAAGTTTCTTTCCTCATATTTTCTTGTGGTTGGTTTTTGGTTCTCCACAGTTAGATGAATCTTTAACACAGTTTTAGAAATTTTCATTTCTTTCACATTTTAAGAATAAAGGGTAGAGGTAAACTTTCTTCACTTTTTCTAATAATGCTTAAGCTGTCCAAATTAAACTTTTTCTAAGTTCTTAACAGTACTCGTCTCTAATTCAGTGGTGGCTGGCGTGCAGCCGGTGTCCACTCTTGTGTGTATCGCTGACAACAGGATCCATGTCCATGACAACAGGATCCATGTCCATGACAACAGGATCCATGTCCATGACAACAGGATCCATGTCCATGGACTCTGTCCCATCTGTGAGGTGGGACCCAGTTCCGCATCCACGTACCTCCTCTGTGAGACTTGTCTGCGCTTTCTTCGCATTAAAAAAATCCTTATCTTTGTTACTGTGTCATATTCAAAACCAGCATACACATGGATTCGATTGACGTAAGTGCAGACTTCAGGTCACTACCACAGAAAAGCTTATTCATTGGGATTTTTTCCAGACCCTAATTCTCTGTAATTTTGGTTGATATTTGGGGTACTGAGAATGTTTACCGGGCGATTTCAAGTTTAGTCCATTGTATCCGTGGTCTCGTGCAAAACATGCTTGATTTCTTTGTTTTCATTGCTTGCACATGCGTCTCCAACTTCTGCCATTGCAAACTTAGCCTTTGAAAACATGATTTTGTGCTTGTTGAATTCTTTGAAAATTGCTTCTCGTCATACTGTTTGGTTGAACAGATTCCTGGCTTCAGTCTGGGAACCGCTAGCAATTCACAATTTCCTGGGATTTTGTGGTTTTCAAATTTGCTAGAAAGTTTTTGAGCGTCTCCGCGTTAATCTCCTTCTTTTTCATAGTTTTCTGGAGTTTGGCTAGATTATCTTTGGCTGCTGGTCCCATGTTATGCTCACGTTCTGCTGGTCTCACTTCGACTCTCGTTCAGTGTCTTCCGGTTCATCATCATCGTCCTGATTTTCATCCGATTCTTTGTGTTGTTACAAGTCTGTCTCCTGCCACCGATGTTTCTATTTGACACTCTCTATCTAAGTCATTTTCAGGCATTTCAGTTGTGTCTTCTCGAGCACAGCTGCCTTTTTTTCTTCCTTTTCCAATTTTAGGGGAGGGGTGTCTTGCAATTTTCATTTTTGTTTTGTTTTGCCTGTGGCTCGAATTATTTCCCCAGTCGGTATTGCAGTTTTACTTTTTCGAAAATATTAAAGTTTACAGAGGACAGGCACGTTTTCCTCTTTCATTAAGTTTTGATCTTTGAAAAGAAAAGCAATGTTCTGAAGTTTTGCTCTTCCGTTAATTTCTAATCTTTGAAAAGAAAAACGATGTTCCGCGGGACTTTAGTAATTCTTCATCCTCGGACGCATTGGATGGAACTCCATAAGCGTCGTTCTGTGAACAACCGGATGGTTTGGTCCCCATCCATTGGGATTCTAACTTTGTTGCCCCAAATGTTGTTTTCTTCTCTAGTTGAAACAGATGTTTAAGCTTCAAAATTCGATATCTGATGGCATATTTTAGTGCTAATCTATTTCGGATTTTGTGAACATTAATTTTGAAGTATTTGAAGGCATGGCCACCAAGCATGCGTGTTATGGCACAGCTGGGCATGTGCATCTCTTGTACCACGTAGCTCCGAGAAACTACGATAAGTGGAATAGTATTATTTTACGTAGCATTCATGACGCTTTCTTCTAATTTCATGCATATGGGACTTTCCTACGATTAGCGCCTGCTTTTTTTCCATTTTGGCAGCGATGCAGAATGTGCGCCCCATTCTGGCAATTTTCGTTAAGATGTTATTTAAAGAACAAAAGACAATTTGATTTGCAGCTTTAATGCAGATTCGCTTGACTGATTCACCTCAATGACAATGAAACCAAAGAACAAACAGGCAGTCACCTATCTCTTTGAAGTGAGTCCAAAAGGAAAAAGAAAAACGAAAAAAAAAGAAAAAGAAGGAGAAGAAATCGGTGCCTGTCTGTTCGTCCTTCGTTTCCATTATCTCGAATGTTATGTGTCGTGCCTGAATAAGATAACAGTTTAACAATAATTTAATTCATTTAAGAAAAAGTGACACCTGTCCCTCGTGTCGCTCCAGGCGCCATTACAACATAAAAGCCGAACGTTTAAGAATGAAGAAAAAAAGGAAACACATAAGATTAAGGCATATAATCTATAAGATCATATGACCAACACACATTTAAAAGCATAGAATTACACATTCAGATAAAATATAATCATCCCCTACAATCTTTCCCTACGTTGTCTCCCCCCCCCCCCTCACTCCCCCCTCTCTCCAGCACACACAAACACCCAAGACAAACACACATACACACGCACGCACGCACGCACGCACGCACGCACGCACGCACGCACGCACGCACGCACGCACGCACGAACGCACACACACACACACACACACACACACACACACACACACACACACACACACATACGCACGCACACACACACACACACACACACACACACACACACACACACACACACACACACACACACGCACGCACGAACGAACGCACGCACGCACGCAC
Organism: Conus ventricosus; assembly: GCA_018398815.1. Taxonomy (NCBI): domain Eukaryota; kingdom Metazoa; phylum Mollusca; class Gastropoda; order Neogastropoda; family Conidae; genus Conus; species Conus ventricosus. The sequence goes on along the minus strand of CM031598.1, from coordinate 95,935,570 downwards.
GCACGCACGCACGCACACACACACACACACACACACACATACATGCACACGCACATACATTATTCAGGATAAGACATAGCAGCAGGTTAAAAGTGCTGTGCATAAAATTAATCATCGTTAAGATAGGCATGGAATTAGAAGGTCTTCAAGCCTGACTTAAAAGTGTTCAGAGACTGTGCGTTGCGAAGTGAAAGAGGTAAAGAATTAAAAACAGTAGGGCCAGCGAAAGAAAAGGAACGTTTGCCATATGTCTCCAGCCGATCACAGGGGAATGGTTAAATGACCGGCGTCCGAGGAACGTAGCGATCTTGATGGTGTGTATGGTTTAATTAACTTTGAAAGGTAGGGGCAAGATTGTGGAGGCATCGAAAACAGAGTGTGGCGATTTTGTGTTCAATGCGGGCTCGGACAGGAAGCCAGTGCAGCTCCCTCAAGAGAGGCTTTGCATGGTTAAATTTGCGTTTTCTGAGGACTATGCGCGCAGCGTGATTCGGAGCCCTCTGTAATTTGTCCAGCAGCGTGTTTGGAAGACCAACAAACAAAGAGTTGCAATAGTCCAGTCTGGAAAAAAAACAACAAATGCTGACATGAGCTTTTAAGTCGCATTAATGGTAAGAAAAGGACGGCTTTGACTGATTCTGCGGAGCTCAAGATAGATGGTCCTACACAGTAGCTTTATATGGTCCTCCATTGAGAGGACACGATCCAGATGTACCACAAGATTCCTTACAGACTCGGCAAAGCGGATCTCTACACCAGACAAAACAAAAGGAGCATTGTCCGGGACTGCTTTGAGCTGCCTGGCTGTTCCAACTGGGATGACCTCAGTTTTCCCATCATTCATTTTCAGCTTGTTTAGTCATCCATTTTTAGACAGATTCTATTGTCTGCAGGGAAACTGACCGGGTTGTGCTGACTGATGCAACTGTACATCGTCAGCAAACACGTGATGCATAACATTAAACTGCCTGATCTGCTGACTGAGAGGTTGAAAGTACGTTATAAACAGCACAGGCCCCAACATGGAACCCTGGGGTACTCCATACTTCAGAGGAACAGGTTTTGGAGCATGATTGAGTACGACAACAGAGTGGAATCGGTCACTCAAGTAAGATGCAAACCATTTTAGGACATTACCTGACAGTCCAAAAAGACTTGTAGTCTCTTTAGCAAGATGTCATGGTCCAGCATATCACACGCTGCTGACAGATCGAGTAGGGATAGCAAAGATATGTTACCACGCTCACAAGCAGAAAGCAGATGATTGAAAACACGAAACAAAGCTGTCTCTGTGGAATGATTGGCCTTGTAAGCAGACTGGAAGATCAAATAAGTCGAAACGCGTCGTGCTAGGTTTGTAATTTGTTTGTTTGTTGTTGTTTTTTTAATTCGTTTGATGGCGCAGCAATTCTGTCCTTGCTCTCGTTTTAATTTTCGCATGCAGTCACCCATGCAGTCACCCCATGCAGTCACCCCATGCAGTCACCCCATGCAGTCACCCCATGCAGTCACCCCATTTTGAAACCGTCACACACTCGTCTCAAGAATCAAAATGAATAGGTTAAAAACAAAATGTCCCTCAGCCATTCTGTAGCATAACGTCAAAAGACGTAACAAAGCAAAAGCATAACAAATATGAAATGGAAATGCTCACATCATGGGTGGAGGTAAACGAGAGAGAGAGAGAGAGAGAGAGAGAGAGAGAGAGAGAGAGAGAGAGAGAGAGAGAGAGGAGAGTTGATCCATTCTGAACGTCCCAGTATAAGACACGATTTTTGCCTGTACATCTGAACTTCGGGCTTGCTCCGTCAGCTGAAAGAAACTCAACACGTTTTTTCTCCGAAGCTGTTCAGCAATGGATCATTAACCCCCGCACCCGACACTTCCTTTGAACGATCTGGTTGGTGTTTCTTTCAAGGCGGCGTCAGTGAAACGTTAACATCCAGATGTCGAAAAATCAACCTCCTGGTGTCGAATTCCGTTGGACGTGGCGTACTGTTGGACAAGCTGCCTGGTTCAACGACGTCATGTATTGATCTGTTGTCAACAAACATGTGAGTTATTCCCTCTGTGTCACAACCTATGTCTGTTTGTCTCTGTGCCCTGTCCACCTTTTCTCTCTCTCTCTCTCTCTCTCTCTCTCTCTCTCTCTCTCTCTCTCTCTCTCTCTCTCTCTCTCTCTCTCTCTCTCTCTCTCTCTCTCTCTCTCTCTCTTGATAAGTGAAAAAAGACAAAACATAACCACACAGCCTCTGTCTGATTTTGCCAATAATCAGGAACTTGAAGTGGTGGATATCCATCGAGTTTTAGGCGTACATATTGATAATAATCTTTCTTGGTCTTATCACCTTCACAGTTTACATAAATTAATATCCAGACAAATACATCAGCTGTGGAGGATTAAGCATTTCTTACACCTTCATGCCAGGGAATTATTCCTACACGCACATATTATCTCTTCTATAAATTATTGTTCAAGACGATTTGATTCTGGTAGTGCTAATGCCATGAAACCTCTAACCAGTGTCTACAAAAGAGCACTTAAAGCAGTTCTTTTAAAATTGTCAAGTCTTAGTGAAGGGGATTATACTAAAGCAGGGGCTCTTCCGCTAAAAGAAACGTTTGTTATCAACAAATGTTTGCTAATGCAAAACGTTGCGTCGGGTTTAGCACCACAAACACTAACACAAATTTTAGTCACTAGTCATGCTTAGTTAGTCCCTTAGCGGGGCAAGGGCCGGGTGAAGAAAAGCATGTGTTTGCTTATCTGTTACCCTTGGAAATTAAGATCATCATCATCATCATCATCATCATCATCATCATCTCATCTCTCTCTCTCTCTCTCTCTCTCTCTCTCTCTCTCTCTCTCTCTCTCTCTCTCTCTCTCTCTCTCTCTCTTTCTGTCAGGTAATGCTGCTTTAATAAAGCTGTCTTTATGTATAAAATTATTAATAATCTTGCGCCACCTTATCTTCATGACAAATTTCCATTAATCAAAATTCGAGGCAAAAATATCCTATATAAGCTTACCCCTCGACCACGAACTGATCTTTTTAAGCTCTGTCTGTCTGTGTCTGCCATGTCTTCACCCATTTTCTTGACATTTCTCTTGCTACTGTCTGCACCACTCCACTCCCCCTCTCAGCCATTGCTTCATCATAGTGTAGAGGTAGTGTGACCATAGACAAGAACCGAGGCAAGAGAATCAAACTAATGTTACTGGACCACCAGACACACGGAACCAATAGGTGACGACATAACAGCAACGCTTTTTGACCTCTAAGGTTTTGCGAGGCAAAAATAACAAACACACACAAAACGCGCGCGCGCGTCACACACACACACACACACACACACACACACACACACGCACACGCACGCACACACACACACACATACACACGCGCGAGCGCGCGCGCACACACACACACACACACACACACACACACACATACACACACACACACACACACACACACACACACACACACACACACACACACACACACACACATACACACACACACACACACACACACACACACACACACACACACACACACACACACACACACACAAACGCACACACAACAACAACAACAACAACAACAAAAACAACAACTCGCACAGTCATCATTGAAGCTCTCAACCTCACTACATAGTTGTTCAGGATATTCGTTTCAGAAACACAACCGCCCCGAGAAACAGACGGTCCGACTAAATTTTCCCTTTCCTAGCTGCATACTTCCCATCTGTACGATGATCAGATCCAGCTGGCGTATGTTGGGAAACAGGAGACCTGTCTCCCAGCCCAAACCCGTGGCTGCCTTCAGATGCAATAAGGAAAGCACCACAGACCTACATGTCTGCTCCTGAATTAACCGACCACAACGCCAAAAACACCTAGTTCCCTTTCTTGCCCGAAATCTAGCTGTGAAACCTTTCCTGTCACGAAACCAGACACTATCATACACAGCCCCAATTGCTATTCGATATTAAACATCCAAACATCCATTCACTAGACAAAGCCGCAACATGACATTATGCTTTCAATTGTGAAAGATATGACAAACTCTGTGCGGATAAAACATCCAGCGCACGTGACATCCGCATCTCAGAATACATCCCTTTCTTCTGTGTCTTTGCTCCTCCCTTTCTTTCTTTTCTTTTCTCTTCTTTTCTTTTCTATTTGTTTGTTAAGCTTTTTAATGAACTTTTTGATCGTGGCAATAATCCTGATAGCAGGAAGGAGTCGATCATTCAACCCCTGCACAAGAAAAGAGGCATTGATAAATCAAATGATCCTAAAGTTTTCGTACTGTATAATGTTAGCAGTAAAATTCATAGTACTATTATGAAGTATAGATTGCAGGGATTGATAAAGGAGAATAATACAGGGTAAGATCAGGCAAGTTATAAGCAAGGATATTTCACTATTGATCATATATTTACACTCATGTCTTGTGTTCAAGAACAGTGAAATACTAACAATAAATCATGCGTCGCTTTAACAAATTTTGAAAAGGCATTTGATTATTGAATAGAAACTTACTGTGGCCCATTTGTGAAAACTGGCGGTTCAGGGAAACCCAATCACTGCGTTAACAGCGTGCAAAAGTGTGTTAAGGCATGTGTAACATGTTGAGCTAGATTGACTGAAGTGATGTATTGTTTAGATGTTGTAAAGCAAGGCGATGTTTTTAGTCCCGTTTTCTTTTTTCTTTTTTTTTTTTTTGCTGTCCCACTCTCTGCGCCACCTCAGAGGCAGTGCACCCACGCCGCTCATTCCGACACGCAGGACACCACCTACTAAGCCCCCTACTGACGACAATAATTGCTTAGTCGCGGAGCCGGCGTGAGTGAGCTCTCCCTCCGGAGGGCGCCACCACGTCCGTCCAACGACAGCCCCCATGGACTCGCCGATACCGGTGACCTCGACGGAACCAAACCAAGGTCACAGACGTGGAGAGGACATCGAAATTGAGGTCACCATGAGAGCAGGGCATGAAGGGCCACAGAATTTGACTTTTTTTTTATGCTGATCGATGAGAATGAGGATGATTAAGATGATGCTACGGATTTCCGTTTCGGTCTGAGACTACATGACAGGGCTGTACTCTACGCTTCCTTTCATAATATATCCCGGCGTCAACCAGGCCCGAGAGATACAGGCACCTGCAGTGTTGGTCATGAAATTTGAGCAAAACTCTCAGAAACGCATCCATTAAGTGGATGAAACTCGACTGTGTGGTCCCAGTCTTCCCAACTGAGTCCGCAGCAAACTCAACTCTGGTAGGAGCCGGTCGGGGCAGAAAAAATCCACATGACTTCTGATGGGATTCGAACCCACGACCTCCCAGCCGGGAGTCCGCGACGTTAACCACTTCGCCACGTGTTTTCTTTTCTTTGTTCATTGATAAGTGTGCAAACAGTGTTGTTGAAATAGGGATACATGGTGTATGCTTTCTGTTACATGCCTTAGAACTGTTCACGCTGTTAGTAGCTCATAAATATTGTTGGTCTTTAAATGCCACTCAATAGTTTATGTGAGGTGACACTGACTCCAGGTCTTTTAGTAAAAAAAAAAGTAATGTGACACAGTTTAGACAGGACTATTACTTAAGTGCTACGGAAAATGTTTTTCAGACAAAAAGTATGTTATCAAATTTTGTAAGTGTTTGGGAATTCATTTCTCAACTGGAGTGAGTTTTGTTGCTACATGTAATGATTGTCTAGTAACGTCACACGAGTAGTTCTTTACTTATTCAGAAAAATTAAACACAATCGACATATTTTCTATAAAATGATTCTGTAGATTGTCGGTTATTCAGTACAGCCCATAGTTTTGTACTTTGTATGGTTCTGAGATATGGAGTCTGGACAAGGCAGCTGCAGACTGTGAAAAGGGGAATTTTTCGCTCAAAAAACATTTCTGGGCGTGGACATACGGACACCGAATGATCTCACGCACGGTGCTTTGAATCGATACCTTGTGCATCATGTTCGATAGTGGTTAAAACTGACACGCATTGAAGCCACACCATTGACTTAAGAAATTGTTAAGTGATATAACACAATTTAGACGAGAGAGGATCGAACGCGTGGGTCTTGTCTCTGGTTATATCAATGTGTAGAATAAGTAACAGGCTTTCTGAAAGTTTTCGAGTAAAGACTTCTAGACTGTAGGTGGCAGGAACAGAACGACCATATTCAGACTAGCGCCAGATTTGGTATGTCTTGTTCGTTTGGTCATAATTGACATCGTGTTCAAATTTATTTGTACATTGATATGGCAAGACATTTCAAATGTATAATGACCAAGTTTCGTTTTAGGGTGTCAGATGTAACAGTGCTTTTTTTCCGTCAAAAATAACAAACACTTAACTACCATGGCGCTGTGTAAAAAAAAGAACAGGAAGGACACTGTTATGCTGATCTGCTTTGTTTAAAAGAAAGGAACTGAAAGCCGCAAAATTTTAAAGAAAATTCGATGTTTTCACCTCAGGATTTTCGATGTCATCGCATAGTAATCATGTATTAACAAAAAAAGTCATCAGTATACTTTTACAAGACTCTTCAGATGATAGAATATGCATTATCATTCCACTATTTTGTTTTTCTTCTGATGCTGAAGGTAGTGTGATTTGTTGATTATGATGGACATGCCTTCATCATGGAACGCTGTTTTCTATAAATAATCTTTTGCCATTGTCATGGTCATTGTATGTACCTCTCTATCTTCTTCTTTAGCCTAAATTTGACAGCGTGTGGAACAGCTACAATCGATTGTCTGCATGGGAGAACGGCACCTAGATTGGGGCAGTTTATGTTACGGATTATCCCCACCTAGCCTCTTTTCTTTTTGAGGAGCACTTCAGATTTAGCACAAATGTGAAGGCTGCACTGCCAAAGGACAAGACTCTAGTGGCGATACAAAACGAGAAGTATCTCATGTTTTCTGTTTCGTTCGGCTATCCTATGAGCCGATGGACATGAAATAAGCTTACACACACACACACACACACACACACACACACACCACTGAAATCAATATACTTGTTTGTGTGGGCATTAGGAATCGACTTGCAAGTTTTAAAGCAACTCTTGAAAGCTTTCTGTCTCTCGCCCTGTGTGACGCTGATTTTTTTTCTTCTGGGGTTACTTTAGTGTTTTTGCATAAAGATAGTAAACGGTTCTTTTTTTCTTAGGCTTGTCGGTCCAAGCTGTGACCAAGCTGAATCAATGTTGCATGCATTTCTGATGAATTGTTATGATAAATGATCGATTTGTTTTCTTGTTTTACCCAAAGTGTGTGTGTGTGTGTGTGTGTGTGTGTGTGTGTGTGTGTGTGTGTGTGAGAGAGAGAGAGAGAGAGAGAGAGAGAGAGAGAGAGAGAGAGAGAGAGAGAGAGAGAGAGAGAGTGTGTGTGTGTGTGTGTGTGTGTGCGCGTTTGTGCAAGCGTGCGTGCACGCGAGCGCTCGTGCTCGCGTATGTGTGTGTGTGTGTGTGTGTGTGTGTGTGTGTGTGTGAAGTCAAGTGAAGAAAACCACTTCTGCAACTGGCTGAAAGTGGCTGCCAACAAGGACGACACAGACTCGGCACAGGCCAAGGGCACACCAACCCGACGACGACCTGGCCCTAACTATGACTCGAAGTCACTCACTCACATCTAACGGCGCTCCCGCCGCATCTACAAGGAGCACGTCCACTCCGACGAACACCAGGGACCGAAGTGAAGCTACCCCAACGCATTCCGCCCTGGTCGGAATCAAGCGAGCTCCACTCACAACACAACACAACACAACGCAACCATTGGTCAGAACAGTGTATCCCTCCGCAGAGCTCACACACCTGACCAACGGACTAGTTGTTGCTCGTGCAACAACACGACAATTTACAACACAACAACAACAGCCGATACCCTGCCCCGGCCTCTCTCGTACGGAACCAAAGCAACAAAGGGTAACAGTCGGAAACGAAACCAACCTCCCGCTTCCACTCCTTCAATAAGTGAAGACCGGAAGGCAAGAATATTGTATGTCCTACTTCCCCCACCCCCCTACCTAGCCTAACCTTCCTACCTAACCCCGAGGAACTTAGCTTAACTCCCACCTAACTAAAACCCCAATCTTACACACGCACGCACGCACGCACACATACACACACACACACACACACACACACACACACACACACACACACACACACACACACACACACGCGCGCGCGCGCACACACGCACGCTCGCACGCATAAGCGCACACGCTCTCTGTCTTGAACCACCACTCTGAACACGTGGACGGGCTGGTTCAGTACCGCCGATGGGTGACAATGACAATGATGTATATGACATAGGCATTTGGCCCAATGCACAGGGGAAATCAGGGTCGGGCTGTTTACATGAACATTGTAGGAACTGACATCAAACACACTAAACTGGATACACAGTGACAGGGTCCCCAGGTCACGCCTTGCACACAACGTCCGATTTATCCTGCGCAACACCACATGGTGAACAGGTCTACAGCAACACAACGTGCACGTCTCACCTCGAGACCAAACAAGCACTTAGAGAAAAATGGGGAGGGGAAGTAGGGATGCGGGGAACGGCGTCTTTCGAGTTCTTGAATTCTAATAAATAGGAAATACTTCCTTCGTAAAATATAGCCCTCAAAAACAACTCTTCTCTTGTTTGCATTTATAACAAATTGAATTTTCAGAGGACGAAAAACTGATTTACCAGCTAGACCGTTTAGTTCATTATCAATTTTTCATCTCTGACAAACTATTTTGTAAATATGAATCTGTCTGTCGTAAGTACATAAACTGCCGAATTCTGTCAACTTCCTTGTGATTGGTAGCAAGAAGCAGCGGCATTCACCTGTTGGATGTTGTGTCTGACTGTCACGAACAACAGGGCAAATACGGCAACTCTTTCTACCAACCACTAGACTTCGGCGCATCACGCAGCTCGACAGATATGTGAATTTCTATATATGCAGGACACTGGAAGAACAAGAAAAATGAAACAAAGAGCCGGGGAGTCGAATAGCTCAGTTGGTAGAGCGCCTGACTCGTAATCTTGGTGATCCTGGGGTTGCGGGTTCGAACCTCCGCCGGGGCATTTCGGTATAGGGGATTTTTCCCTCGGAGTTAACATTGGTTCTGACTCCATTTCCCATACAGTCCTTCGAATGAGACCATAAACCGAGGTTCCGTGTGTGAACGCATGCATAACATCTTGCACACACGTAAAATCCCATCACCAACTTTCGGAAGAGTAGGCCAGTTTGGCCGTTGGTGTGGATGACACGTTACACATAGCATGCACCCTGCGTGAGAAATGGAAAGAATGAAGGAAGTAAGGAAAATGAGTGATCGATATTGAACGATACTGAATGGATGACACGGGAAACGACTGAATGAAGCGCCAGCTGGCAGCTCTTCAGTCGGCACTACCCAGGTAGGCAGCCCGTTGTGTAAACGAGTGTTGATTGTAAAGCGCTTAGAGCTTGGCCTCTAGCCGAGAATAGGCGCTATATAAGTATTCATTATTATTATTATTATTATTATTATTAAAGATGAAGCTGACAGTTCAAAGTTCGTCTTCCTCCTCCTCCTCCTCCTCTTTTTCTTCTTTGTCTATTCAGTATCTTTTATTCATGATTTTCTTCCCTCCCTTTAAAAAAAATCGATGTTGTCTGTTTTATTGGGACATATTGTGAGTCGGGTTACATTCGTCTTTGTTTCTTTATTCAATTCTGTCTGTTTCTTGTTGCTGTTGTTTCACTTCTGTCTCTTTTATTAAGATATATAACTGTATGGGGATGTGTGGGGTGGGGTTAAACTCGTCGGTTTTTTTCTCTCTCCAGTTTTGTCTCTTTTATTAAGATATTATTATATTGAGATGTCAGGTTCAATTTGTTTTTCTTTTCCCCTACAAGTCTGTCTCTTTTCCCAAGATACATCATTGTGTCAGATTCAGCTCGTCTTTGATTTTTCTTCTTCAATTTGTCTTTTTTTCCCCCATTAAAATATATTATAGCGTGACCGTGAAACTGTTTTTTTATCTAATTTATTTAAAACCTGCTTTATTATGATAGATCATTGCGAATCAGGTTAAATTTGTGAATTAGGTTAAATTTGTCTTGTTTCGATTTTGCCTCTTTTATTCACATGTATTTTAGTGTATTGACTTAAATTCGTCTTTTTCGTCAGCTCTGTCTCTTATATTAAGATATGTGTGCTGGTTAAACACCTCTTTTAGAAAAAAAATTCTCTCTTCTTCTAAGAGAGACCATTGTGTGTCGGGTTAAATTCGTCTCTTTTAAAAATCAGTTCTGTCTTAAAAAAAAAAAATATTGTTCTGTAGGAGGTAAAATGTGTGTGTGTGTGTGTGTGTGTGTGTGTGTGTGTGTGTTTTGAAATTCTGTAACTTTTATGATAGAACATTTTGTGTCGGATTAAATTAGTGTATTTTCAGTTCTGCGTCTTTTTTCTTCTTCTTTTTTTAAAAATTATTATTATTATTTTTTTTGCTTGCACATATCTGTCTTTAATGAAGGTATATTATTATATGTCGGGATGAATTCGTATTTCTTTCTGTTTTCTCAGTTTCTGTTTCAAATCCGTCTCTTTTATTGTGAGATATCAGTTCAAATCATCATGTGTAGAGTCAAATTCGTCTTTTTTTTTTGTCTCTTTATCTAAAATATATCATTGTGTGTGGAGTTAAATTAGCATTTTTCCTTCAATTAAAAAAAAAAAACATTATGTGGCGGGTTAAATTCGTCTTTTTTCCTTCTCAATTTTGTCTCATCTATTAAGCTATACACTTGTGCGCCTGCTTCAATTCTTTCTTTTTTTCAGTCGTCTCTTTCATTAAAGTGAATTATTCTATGTCGAGTTGAATTTGTCTCTTTTTCAATTCTATATCTTTTATCAACGCTGTGTGGTGGTTTAATTTATCTTTTTTTTTTTAAATTTTGTCTCTTTTATTGAGACACAGCATTGTATATCGGGTTACTTGATTCGCCAAATCCAGTAAACTTTCTTGTGATCTAGTAACTGATAGATTTGCATTTCACCTTCTAAATCTGCCATCTCGAGAGTTTCTTTGGCGTCATTGGTGAGCACTTGCAGTCTTTCTAGCTGAAGTTACTTTGAACCTTGTCAGGAAAGAAAACTTGAAGGGGAGTAAACTCCTTTGAAGGTGAGAGAGAACGTGGGCAGTTGAGGGCCCTGGCACTCCAGTTTGGCCGGCTGGCATCTTCGTAAGCTGCACGTCCTCCTTGTGATCTGACTCATTCAAGCATACTTAGCCTGGGAAGGGTTCAGTGAGAGAAGGAGGCGAGAGAGGAAAAAGGGGTTAGGGAGTGGTGGGCGGCGGGACGAATGTGTTGGAATGGGGATAAGATTGGGGGTGGGGGTGGGGGGCGGCGGGACGAATGTGTTGGAATGGGGATAAGATTGGGGGTGGGGGTGGGGGGCGGCGGGGACGAATGTGTTGGAATGGGGATAAGATTGGGGGTGGGGGTGGGGGGCGGCGGGGACGAATGTGTTGGAATGGGGATAAGATTGGGGGTGGGGGTGGGGGGCGGCGGGGACGAATGTGTTGGAATGGGGATAAGATTGGGGTGGGGGTGGGGGGGCGGCGGGGACGAATGTGTTGGAATGGGGATAAGATTGGGGTGGGGGTGGGGGGCGGCGGGACGAATGTGTTGGAATGGGGATAAGATTGGGGGTGGGGGGGGGGCGGCGGGGACGAATGTGTTGGAATGGGGATAAGATTGGGGTGGGGGTGGGGGGCGGCGGGACGAATGTGTTGGAATGGGGATAAGATTGGGAGTAGGGGTGGGGGTGGGGGTGGGGGGGCAAAGCTCAGATCGAGTGACATCTGGCTACAGTATTAAGTGGGTAATCTTTTCTAAACCGGCACAGCGTGTGTATAAGCATGGCCAGTGCTTCGCTATCGTAATTTCAATCATAATGTGCAGGCGCGCGCGCGCGCGCGCACACACACACACACACACACACACACACACACACACACACACACACACACACACACACACACTCACACACGCACGCATGCACGCACGCACGCACGCACTCGCCGTGCGAGCGCGCGCGCACACACACACACACACACACACACACACACACACACACACACACACACACACACACACACACACACACAATATCTGCGACAGTCACACACAATATCTGCGACAGTCAAACCACGGTTGTTGTTTATTTACGTTTAGGCCAGTGGAACAATTAGGGACCAAACAGGCATGACCGCCAATAACGAGAGGGCAGAGAAAATGGGGCACCCTTCCCCCCCATCCCTCGCCCCCTGTTCCCTCCTCTCCTCCGTCCTCTTCTCCTCATCCTGACTCCCCACGCCACCCCCGCCCCACGACCCACACCTCCATCGCACCCCCTCCCTTCCCTTCTCCACCCCCCCCCCCCCCCGTCCAAAAAAAAAAAAAAAAAAAAAAAAAAAACAAACCCAACAAAATCCGCCATCGCACAAACAGGTCAACAAGTGCACTTTAGACTGTGAGATGGCAGATACTCAAAGCCTGGCTCATCCGGGCAAACCCGTTGGCTTTGATGTGACGCATTGTCATGCTTTAGACATGGAAATCTGATTGTGTCTACACCAATAACACAGGCATGACCCTCGCTCGAAATATGGGACACAGATTTTTATCAACAACAACACAGGCAAATCCATCGCTCTGCATACCGAACTCGGATATTTATCTCAACTAACAACACAGACATGACCATAGTCCTAGAGAAGTGACTCGGATATAATCTGACAATACATGCACGTCCCTCGCGCTAAAATGGAGTGTCAGACTTTAACGAAACAAAGTAAATGCACGATCCTTGCTCTAGATAACTGGTCAAGAGAGTGAAACTTCTCACGTGGTGGTGGCTTTGAGCGCTTTGAATCTTTGAATCACAACGATTTAGAGCGTGGTAGAGAACAGGATGATTGGCCAATTAGCATTAGGTCCTCAGCTCGCTGAGGGTAATTACAGGCAGCTACCAGTAATAATCAAAAGCGGGGAGGAGTTCTGTGTTCGAACCTTTTAGTTGTCAAGGGGAGACAAATTATCCGCGCAAACCTCGGGCATCAAGTTTGGTGCTCTGGCTCCGTCAGTTGAAGTTTGTTCCGTAAAGGTGGACAGACTGAGCCCATGACAGTTCACTTGAAGAACAGGAGTCTGTTGCTCGTCCAGCTGGTTTTGATGTCAGGCACTGTGTGGACGCTATAGTCAGGCTGGTTTGGAATGCGTGTGGACGCTATAGTCAGGCTGGTTTGGAATGCGTGTGGACGCTATAGTCAGGCTGGTTCGGAATGTGTGTGGACGCTATAGTCAGGCTGGTTTGGAATGCGTGTGGACGCTATAGTCAGGCTGGTTTGGAATGCGTGTGGACGATAAAGTCACAGCTTCCTAGAGGATAACTACTGTGTGAAAGTGACCCCAGAAGTTGCTGGGAGTTTTCAATGTCCACTTGGCGAGAAGCGGTTGTTTGTCAGGCTGTTATGTAAGAAAGGTGCGTGCGTGTGTGTGTGTAAGTGTGTGTCAAAGTCAAAGTCAAAATTTTATTTAGAGATGGAAACATTGAA
>CM031598.1:95904419-95916919 GCA_018398815.1 Conus ventricosus | reverse complement strand
TCAGTGCTCACAACAGCTGAGGACTGTGCAGGACGGCCTCTTTTGGATGTTCTGAGAGATGCAGTCTCCCACTCCTGACATCCTTCCACCATACCCCTCGTCTCCCTCACTCTCCCCGACTGTTTCGTATTACTTCCAGAGAAAAGATGTGAGAGAAAGAGTGAACACACACAAACGCATGCACGAGCGCGTGCACACGCGTAACCACAGACACGCTGTCTCTCACTCCCTCCCCCCCCCTCTCTCTCTCTCTCTCTCTCTCTCTCTCTCTCTCACACACACACACACACACACACACACACACACACACACACACACACACACACACACACACACACACACACACACACACACACACAGAGAGAGAGAGAGAGAGAGAGAGAGAGAGAGAGAGAGAGAGAGAGAGAGAGAGAGAGAGAGATTAACACCAGTACTCCAGCACTAACAAGCCAACAACCACCAACAACAACGAGAAGAAACTCACCCCCGGGTTCCCCCAGACAGTGGTTATTGTTGGTCTGCCGGTCACCCCAGTCCCTGCCTCCAGCACCGTGTTTTGACCAACGGCGACTCTTCCTGCCACTGCTGCTGCTGCGGTTGCCCATCCTCTTCTGACCCGCCACAATGGTGCCAGCGACCCCGGGTCTCTTTCTGGCCCTCCTCTCTCCTCTCCTTCTCTGTTCGTTTCCTCGTGTCCGCAGACCGCCACACTGTCGCTTCGTCCATGTCGTCTTCCGTCAGCGCTGCCGCCGCGGATGCTGATGTGGCGTGCTGGCTTTGCAGACTGTTACTGTAGCATACTAGTGCCAGCGTCGTCCTGGGGTTCATTTTGTTTTCTGCGTACGCAGGCTGATACTCCTGCAGACACTCCCTGTATAGACAGGCAAGGGTTAATCCCATGTACCCAACAAAGGAAGTGGAGTTTTGAGTGTATGACCGTTTTTTTTTATCCCGCCATTAAGGCAGCCATACTCCAGCTTCGGAGGAGGTGCATGCTATGTGTAACGTGTCATCCATACCAACGGCCAAACTGACCTTCTCTTCCGAAAGTTGGAGATGGGATTTTACGTGTGTGCAAGATGTTATGCGTGCGTTCACACACGGAACCTCGGTTTATAGTCTCCTTGGAAGAACTGTATGGAAAATGGAGTCAGAACCAATGTTAAATCCGAGGGAAAAATCCCCCTGTACCGAAACGGCCCGGCGGAGATTTGAATTCGCAACCCCACGATCACCAAGATTACGAGTCCGGCGCTTTACCACTGAGCTATTCCGGCCCCCCGGGGTCCATTTGAAGGGGTTCCACGCCCAGCCTGAAAGCCCCCCCCCCCCCCCCCCACACACACACACACACGAACAAACACCAAAATGCTGTGTAATACGTGCAACAGTTTTGAGACAGAGCATGAAACTGCGCTGAAGGCTAAACGTAAACCGAATGTATGTCAAATGACCGCCTTCCAATCATTTCACTTTTTGTTGTTGTTTAAATGATTTTTATTCACAACATCACTCACACCCTTGGAATATATGAAGTACCTCAAATTTCACATCAGATTTAAGGCCTCACAAGCTCACCATAGACCCTATCTTTGCACCAGTTGGCCCTTTGCCAAAAAAAGCCTCATTCCTTTCATTTTAATCTGTCTGCTAGGAACCCGCTCGCATGTATCTTCGTAAGCATAGTGAAAAACAGTAGGGGTATTAACTTTTCAGACACAAAACGTCTGAGAATAGGGCTGCGCACCAAAAATTAATGCTCCAAGGTCTTTCTGGAGTCGAGTGTATATAGAATGGCGCAACTAGATTTAGATTTTTTTGTTGCTGTATCTGAAAGTTGATTCTCCTCGTTTTCTTTCATATGGCCATCAAGGTACAAGCCTGGTGGCTCCAGGCAGACAGATTAAAATCAAAGGAATGGGACTATTTGGGTGCTTCAAAATCCATACTGCATTGGGATAAGGGTTTTTTTTTTAACGAACTGATCACTGCAATGTTTAAACCTATGATCCTTTTAACACACACTGATACGTAAACGAATACAAATACACACACACACTCACATCATTTTAATCACCAGCCCAGCACCTTGTCCGTTCATTGAAAATAATACAAGAAACAAATTTTCTTACCTTTTCTTTCTTCTGGGAAAAAAGACATCTCTGCATGTGTAGACGGCTATGACAGTGGCGATCATGACGACGACGACGACGACGACGACGACGACGACGACGACGAAGAAGAAGAAGAAGAAGAAGAAGAGGAAGAAGAAGAGGAAGAAGAAGAAGAAGAAGAAGAAGAAGAAGAAGAAGAAGAATAAGAAGAAGAAGAAGAAGAAGAAGAAGAAGAAGAAGAAGAAGACGACGAAGACGACCACGATGAAGGTGACCCCAATGACGACGACGACGACGACGACGGATAATAGAATATAGTCAATCCAACAACATTCAATCTGTGCGACAAAAAAAATCATCTATGTTCTCAAATGTTAGGTATACCCAGAGGAGCTATTTCTAAGATTTACTACAAATGTCAAACGGAGATGCGACAGTCCTGAAAGTGACAATCGGTGACAGAAAACAGAAGAATGTAAGATGGCGCATCATGCTGTCTCCAAACATCTTGGTGACAGACCGGTAAGCTGTTTGTAGATCGTGCCTGTTGAGGCTATTTGAAATGGTAACAGCCTCCTGGAGGGAAGACTCTACTGGCAAGATAACCCTGGCACCGTCTTCACTGGACTGAATCACAGAAAAGACCTGGTGCTTCCAAAGCAGCAGAGAATTCGGTATGGGATGTATGTGTATTTGGCAGAGACTCGAGGCGATACAAGTGGAACTTTTCACGGATTTCTTATCTATTTTTTCCATCTCTCTTCTCTCTCTCTCTCTCTCTCTCTCTCTCTCTCTCTCTCTCTCTCTCTCTCTCTCTCTCTCTCTCTCTCTCTCTCTCTCTCTCTCCTGTTCAGGGATGTCCCGCCTGACGTGATCCTTGGGTTTTTGAGAAAAATTAACATTTTTCATCTGATTTGAGATTTTACGGAAGAAGGATTTTTAACAAAGTTTCTGGTTCGTTTGTAGACGATGTCATTTAACGAGATGTGTGAAAGTTTTTTTTTTTTTTTTTTTTTTTTTTTAATGACTGGTGAGTTGATTTTAACGTGGTGACAGCCCTGATGTGGCCCTCTGCGGTCGGCTGGGCTATAAGCAACATTATCTTATCTTATCTTACCTCTCTCTCTCTCTCTCTCTCTCTCTCTCTCTCTCTCTCTCTCTCTCTCTCTCTCTCTCCCTCTCTCTCTCTCTCTCTCTCAAGTATATTTGCGTTTATAATGCTCTCTCTCTCTCTCTCTCTCTCTCTCTCTCTCTCTCTCTCTCTCTCTCTCTCTCTCTCTCTGTCTCTCTCTCTCTCTCTCTCTCTCTTTCGCGAGTATATTTGCGTCTATATTGCTCTCTCTCTCTCTCTCTCTCTCTCTCTCTCTCTCTCTCTCTCTCTCTCTCTCTCTCTCTCTGTGTTATACACAGTTAGTCTCTCTACACAAACTTTGCGCAGTTAATGTGTGTGTGTGTGTGTGTGTGTGTGTGTGTGTGTGTGTGTGTGTGTGTGTGTGTGTGTGTGTGTGTGTGTGTGTGTGTGTGTGTGTGTGTGTGTGTGTGTGGTGTGTGTGTGTGTGTGTGTGTGTGTGTGTGTGTGTGTGTGTGTGTGTGTGTGTGTGTGTGTGTGTGTGTGTGTGTGTGTGGTGTGTGTGTGTGTGTGTGTGTGTGTGTGTGTGTGTGTGTTGTGTGTGGTGTGTGTGTGACTAATCGCTGTTGAAAAGTTTTGGAAAACGTTATTGAAAGACCACTAATGCCGACTTCATTTGACAAGCAAAGCCGCTGTTTGAAGACCTGTTTATTGTATCAGAAGACAACGCTTGTAAACTGTCTAGGACGGGGCTCCACCTTTGTTGAATTAAACAAAGGAACAGCAATGGGGCCTTCACATGTGATGTGATAGTGCTAACTGTTCCACAACCCCCCCACCCCCCTTACCATCAATGTATTTATATAATACGTTTGCACCTGTGTTCTGTCTGTCTGTCTGTCTGTCTGTCTGTGTCTCCCTGTCTCTCTCTGTCTCCCTGTCTGCCTCTCTCTGTGTGTCTCTATCTCTTTCTCTATCTGTCTGTTTCTCTATCTGTCTGTTTCTCTCTCTCTCTCTCTCTCTCTCTCTCTCTCTCTCTCTCTCTCTCTCTCTCTCTAACGCCCACAACATTAAGTGGTCTCTGTCTTCGCCGACAATGCGTCATTGATATATTACCTCCTCCGCTAAGGAGCTTAAGTTCTCACCGGCGTCAGTCTGTCTGTCTGTCCGTCTGTCTGTGAGCAGCATTACGCAGAGCCTACTGAATGACTGGAACAAAACCTGGCAAGAAGCTCAGGAAGGAACTCACCTAAGGTTGGCACAGATCCGTGGTAAGGATTGGGATCAAACAAGGGATAGAAACCCGCGCAGTACAGTTTACATGTTCAGGGACAGTAACCACTTCAGCCTTTACCAACTATTACTTCCCCTGACGGGGAAATGCGTCAAGGGTCTACGAAGTGATGTTTTGGCGCTGAATAGCATAGTGTTGCCGTTAGAAAGCGAAAACAACAACAACAACAGAAAAAAACAACAACAACACACACACACACACACACACACACACACACACACACACACACACACACACACTATCTGCAAGGTAATATATTTTTATGGGATACTATAATGCTACTGTGAAAAAAACGAGAAAAAAAATTCTGCAGGTTATGTGTTTTCATAGAATATTATTACAATATCGCTCTTAGAAATCGAAAAAGTACCTGTGAAATGATGTCGCTTTATGGAAAGAACTATCTGCGAAATAGTATATCGTTAACGTCATTGTTAGATATACGTATAAAACACACACACACACACACACACACACACACACACACACACACACACACACACACACACCCCATCCTATGAGGCAGTATGTCTTTGTGAAATACTAAAATGTCTTTGTGGAATACTACACCGTAACTGTTAGAAACTGTAAAATTATTAAGATATCTGCGAAGTAATGTATTTTTGTGGAATAGTATGTTGTTTCTGTTAGAAACTGAAAAACTACTGAAAAAAAAAGTCCTCGAATTGATATGATTTTGTGGATTATTATAACGTTACCCCCCAAAAAAAACAAACAAACAAACAACAAAACAAAAACATACAAGCAAACAAACAAAACTGCTAGGTAAGATACTTTTGTAAGTTACTGTGACTTTGCCATTAAAACCGAAAAAGCCCCTGATAATCCATAATGTTACTGTTAAAGATCAATGAATTATCTAGAAAGTAATATATCTTTGAGGTATACATTAACGTTACTCTAAGTAACCGAAGGAAAAAAAAGATATTGGCGAAGAAATATAATTTGTGAAATACCATAACATAACTATTAGAAACCGAAAAAAACTATTAAGGAAAAAAAGTTATCCGCAATTTACCTATCCGCAAACTTTTGTAGAATATTATAAACTTACTTTCAGAAATCGAATGAAAATCTGCAAGATAATATCTTTCTAGTGAGATACTATAACTTTTCCGTTAAAAACCGTAAATAATATATTTAAAAAAAGAAAAAAAACTGTTAGGGAAGTTATATATTTTCATGGAATATTATACTGTTGTTGCTAGAAACTAAAAAAAAACAAACTATCTGTGAAGAAATATACATTTGTGGAAAACTAATATTAGAGTAAGAATACGAAACACACACACACACACACACACACACACACACACACACACACACACACACACACACACACACACACACACACACAGCCAGCTACTGTGGAGCAGGAGTTAGAATCGTGGATTGTGGGCTGGGAGGTCGTAGGTTCGGTTCTTATCAGATCTTTGCATTTATGAGATTTGTCAGAGCCCGTTCGGCTTCTCCCCAGAGCTGAATTCGCCGTAGGCTCAAATCAGAAGACTGGAACCACACAGTCGATTTTCATCCGCTAAGTGGACACGCTCCCGACAGCGTTGCTGAAGTTTTACGACCATCATTGCAGGTGCCTGTATCTCTCGGGCCTGTTGACGTTAGGATATCTTGTGAAAGTAAGCATAAGAGTACAGTCCTCTCGTGTAGTCTCCAAAATATTATCGTCATCATCCTCATCCTCATCAATCAGCGATTGATTAACAAAATATCAGCACTCGATTTCCACTTCTGTCCTTAAACAAGAGTTGCTGTCCAGTCTTGCAACACAAATCACAGAAAAGATTTACTTGTATCAGAGAACACCAAGTAGGCCATAATACTGGTCTTCTGATGATGGTGCGTCTTTCTATTCATAGTTGACTTCCACATAAATCTAGTTTCAGTAGTTTAATTAAGTAATCAGAGATCAAATCCTTGCTGCTCCTACCTCCAGAGAACTGGCCAAAGACAAAGAATCCAGTCTTGATTCCGAACACTAAGCGACTTAACATTCGTAAGGAGGGTGGTGATCAAACTGTGCTGCATCATTGAATCTGACTGCAGTTTCTACCTCCAACCAAGCCAGAGTATGAAGAAAAAGAAACACCCGAAGGTGCTGGGGAGGACCCAGAGAAGCACTGTCTTCGCCTGCCTTTAGAGCAGTCCTGTACCACCCTTGGAGGCCTGCGCTGTGTTGACGATGGGTACAGGCACGCACAGGACACTCCATTAAGATATCAAGGGACATAACTGCTCCTGAACAGAGGTAAATTAGACTACAGGATGCAGCTCATAACAGCCTTAAAGTAGCATCCCCATGGGTGTACCAGCCCGTATTTCATGACTGCAGAGCCCACCGGCGAAGAACACCACCCTCCAGCTGCCGAGCACACCCCACAGACCCAGTTTCTACCTCCAACCAAAGACTATCTTTGCTCCAACCAAGCCAGAGTATGATAGAATTGAACACATCACAAAAAAAAGCATTTCCTTTGTTTTAACAAATATCCACAAATCTCAGCCAACCAGAACCCTACACCTTACATAAACCTACAACGTTAAACCTTCCATTCGAGATTTACGTGATCCAATCGACTGGCGAGGATTTTGTGGAAGCCAGTACACAACGATGAACAACCTAGGGGAAGCAACCTTATTTAAGCAGCTCAAAGGAAAGGAAAAACCGGTAGTTTACTCCCTTTCAGTAGCCTGCTAGCATACTCCCTAGAGCTAACCCAGCTGTTCTATGTTGAAATATCATCCAGATCTGAGGCAAGCAGAGAGAGAGAGAGAGAGAGAGAGAGAGAGAGAGAGAGAGAGAGAGAGAGAGAGAGAGAGAGAGAACAAACTAGGCATAAAAACCCATGTCAATATAGGAGCGCTGTACTCGCTCACGCAACGTGCACAAAACCAGTCAGACAAAACAAAAGAGTTCTCCCTTTTAGCAAACCAAAAAAAAAAAAAAGAAAAAAAAAACCCTTCACATTATTCGCATACAAATTCTTTTTGCTTTGTTTCACAAAAACATTAGACAGATACATTTCCAATTAAACACATTAACAAGCCCACAGGGATTCAAAATACAACTTTTTTCTTTCGAAGTTCGCACTCAAAATGCCGCACAAAAAATATTCCAGGTCTTCACAGACCTACAACAGCTTCTTTTCCAGAGTCCAATCTCTGCGACCTCTCATCGACTTACCAAAATACAAACTATGCCTGTGCCCCTCTCAACAACAACAACAACAACAACAACAGCAACAACACCCCTACTTCATCTAGGTGTAAGCAAAGGGGGGAGAGGAGGGGGGAGGAGGAGGAGGTTTTGAAAGAAAAAGTTATTAATCGTCATTAATTTTTAATTTGTTTGTCTCTTCGTTCGGAGGACCAGTAATTTTTCTTTTATGTTTTTAATCATCATGTTATTCTTTATCTTAAAGAATATTTGTCTTCATAATTTTCCCCCCTCTCTTTTCTGTTTCTCAACCACGCTTTACCTGTATAATATTGAAATAGACTATTCTTGGCCTTTGATTTATAATCACATAGTACACCTCCCGTGTCTTAAAAAAACAAAAACAAAACCCACACCATATGAGGCATGCGTCCTCCCAGAACCTTGTCTCCATGGCGTTGTCGACCAGTCTTTCCTGTCCACTTCAACTACAGCGTACACACACACACGCACGCACATACACACACACATACGCACGCGCACATACGCACGCACACACACTCTCTGTCTGTCTGTCTGTCTGTCTGTCTGTCTGTCTGTCTGTCTCTCTCTCTCTCTCTCTCTCTCTCTCTCTCTCTCTCTCTCTCTGTCACACACACACACACACACACACACACACGCACGCACACACACACACACACACACACACACACACACACACACACTAACACGGACACACGTCTCTCTCTCTCTCTCTCTCTCCTCTCTCTCTCTCTCTCTCTCTCTCCTCTCTCCCTCTCTCTCTCTCTCTCAATATTATCCGTGTCTCGCTTTCTCATTATTGCATGCGATGTGTGTGTGTGTGTGTGTGTGTGTGTGTGTGTGTGTGTGTGTGTGTGTGTGTATGCGCGCGCTCGCGCGCGCGTGCGTGCGTGCATGTATGTGTGTGTGACACAGACTCTCTGACTCAGAAAGTAATTATCACAAGAGCCCTTAAGGGTCTATAGACACAGCCTAGCTTTACGAGAAATCATCTTTAATGGATAGATCATAATTGATCTGGACCCATGTTGAGAGCCATTACTGTCTTTTCAAATCTATGCAATCATTAACAAATCTTGCAATATGAATTTGTAAGTCATCATTGCCTAGCATGTCAAATCTGCTGTCAAAACTAACTTCTTTCATCAGTCGTAACCCCCCCCCCCCCCCCCCCCCCCCCCCCCGCCAACTTCTCAATCCACCTTGAGTGGGTTTTTGCGTGCACGCGTGAGTGCCTGGTGGTTGTGTTGCTTGTACGTGCAGGCCGTGTTGGTGTGAGTGCTTTGCGTGTGTGCGTGCAGGTGTCTGAGAGCGTGGGTGTGTGGTCATGCGTGAGCACGTGTACGCGCGCAGTCCTGCGCGGGTGCGCGCGCGCGCGCGCGCGTGTATATATATATATGTGTGTGTGTATGTCTGTGTGTTGTTGGTAATGTAAAGCGCTTAGAGCCCTAAATTATAGAGAATAGGCGCTATATAAATTAACATTATTATTATTATTATTACTATTATTATTATTATTATTATTATTATTATTATTATTATTATTATTATTGTTTCACTTGGCATAGATTTTGCAAGTTTGGGTTTGCCATATGTTTCGACAGCTGCACTGCTATCTTCAGTCGTAGCAGTTTGTATTTAGAACAGCCGTCCAGAGAAAGAGTTTCATCATCGATCACGCCACATGCTGAGCATTTTCTGTCTCCTCTTGTAGTGTTCGTGTATTTACCACTCTCTACTCGTAGGTCATGAGCGCTGAGGCGAAGTCTTCGGAGAATCAGGACGTTATTTGGAAGGTTATCAATGAAGACATTGAATCGTGTTGGGCTTAGCGTGTTTCCTTGGCGATAATCCGTATGTTGTCTTTACACAGATTTTAACGCTATCAAACATTGATCGTATAACTATAAAAGTTGCCCCCGACTCCTATTCTGTACAGTTTTTATTTGTAGAGCTTCGTGCCAAACACTATCGAAGACTTTATGAAAGTCGACGAAGCAGCTGTACAAACTGCCCTTTCAGTCATTTAACATAATTATTGTCAATAATGGTTTCAAGAATTAAAGCATGGTCAGTTATTCTTGAAATTTTCTTAATCTAGCTTATTCTAGGGCTAATAATTTATTGTCTTTGAGACAGTTAGCTGTTGTTTTATTAAACATATGGCAGAAAATCTTTCCAGTGTACTGATTATTGTTGTTCATGTATGGGTTTAAGGGGTTACTGATTTTGTGTATGGGTATATTGATTCCTGTTTCTCAAATCTTCAGGATGATAGCAAAACTTTCTGGAACAGTTCCTGAATGATGGGAAAAGCCAATGGAAGACTGGTGATTATATTTTCATTTGTAATTCCATTAACATCTGGCGATGTTTGTTTTTTTTTTTCTTTTTCTTTCCATTTTTTTGAGTGATGGGAAAGTCTAGGTAAGAAGTGGAGAGATCATTATTCATTTTTAAAATTCTCCCTGAACGTTACTGTTAACGCTTTGATCCGCGTGTACATCTTTGTCGAACAGCTTCTTAGGATTGTTTATCCATTTTGTTGCTTTGATACATCGATGACGTGTGGGTTCGGGTTCTCCTCATTGGTGTAATAATTCCAAGGTTTTCCAGACGTAATTCGGGTCTTTTACAAACGTTTGACAAAGGCTGGTGACTGGCTGTTGTTTGTACGTGTTCTATATGATTAATTTGTTATATACCTTGCTCTGCTGGAAACAATTGCCCTTTCATGTGACGCTTTTGGAAATACCTGTTAACTGCATGTCGTAAATATGTGATTTCACGTTTAAGTATATAACAGTCTTGATTGAACAATTTTATATTTGGGGTCATTTTTTTCTTGATTTTTAACGATTGTTCTGTTACGTAAGGCTATTTCTGATACCTTTTTGAACATCTTTGTGAATTTTGTATCAACGAAATTGAGATTCTCTGCTGACATTGTTCTTTGTTCTAGATCTTCTTCGATTTTCTCAGGAGTATCCCTATTTCAGTGGTCTTTACCGCTTGTTTTAAACTTTTGGCACACCCTTCATTCCATCCATATGTGTCGATTGTTTATGTGATTTTTCTCGGTTCTGTAACATGTGGCGTGATCAAAGGATGGTTTCTTACTTTTCTGTGTAGCTAGTATTTTTGGTACACATAGATGTAAATGCACAGGACAGTGGTCCGAGTATTCTGTAAATTCTCCAACTTCATTTCTATGTTTTCAACTATTTGTTGTCAGCAAAGACAGTAGTCTAGCACTGCTACCGTATCTGGAATGACGTATACTTTCCGTCCAGATCTCCAAGTGTCCGACCATGAAATGTTTGTATCAAGAAGTTATTTTCTACACAAACGTCAGTCTTTCAACGTCCTGCGTTTTGGACAGTGCTGTCCATAGAATATCCGTCATAAGCACACTCAAAGAAATATGATGATGGTAGCGCGTAGTGGTTGCTTTCTGAGTCTGACTGAACGAAGTCAGTGTCTACTCCGGTCCTAGAATTAAGGTTTCCACATGACATAATATTGCCTTGAGACGAACATTTTTCATCACATTTGCTTTTTTTCTGGAACAGTTCAATTGAAAACGTTAAAACATGTACAGATATTGTATTAATTTAGAATGGGAAAGTACGCTCACCCGAGAGAATCTCATAAGATATGTTGGGATGATAACGCATTTGACAGAAACTAGCTACTTCTACCTTCTCTTAATCTTTTTTTCGACTTTGTGTCGTTCTTGATTATGACTGTCCACTTTGTACGGTTAAGCAAAGTAAGCAACTTAAGAAGAGACCAACTTCATAATATTTACATAACAGCAACACATACGACAGTGAGTAGGCAAAAACAGTGCGGACATCCACACACTTGAATCCAAACGTAGAAAACTGAAGGCTAAACTTGAATTAATCTCCAAACACTAGAATCAAAAGCAATTTACCAAATGAAATTCATGTATGTATGAATACGTTGTAATACGTAAATGTAGACAAATCAAATCAGCAGTTAAGACAATCAGGCCTGCAAACAGAGGAAGGAATAGGCACAGGATAGGTAAACATAGTCCTATTAATTGAACAGGCCTAAAAAGACCTAAAACTAAATCATTGTAAAAAGGGTGAGACATTCGTTTTCCTATACTGGAACAGCATGTTGTTTGCGCTAATAACTACGAGCTCACAATTTTTTTTTTTATAGTTTAAGTGTCTGTAACATATCATCGATGATGATCGTTACTGTCAACGACTGATCAGTGTCTCTGACATATTGACGATGATGATTATTACTGTCAACGACTGAGTGTCTGTGACATATAAACGATGATGATCATTACTGTCAACGACTGAGTGTCTCTGACATATGAACGATGATGATCATTACTGTCAACGACTGAGTGTCTCTGACATATGAACGATGATGATCATTACTGTCAACGACTGAGTGCCTGTCTGTTCGAGCCATGTCAGCCAGTGTTGGCTGATGGAAGACGACGACAGCGAGCTGATCACGGGCCAGCAGGTGGCTTAGGATCAAATCGTTCAATCAGCCATTGCTGGAACACACACACACACACACACACACACACACACACACACACACACACACACACACACACACACACACACACACGCACACACACACACACGCAAGCACGCACGCACACACACACACACACATAGCGCGTGCGCGCGCGCGCGCGCCACACACACACACACACACACACCACACACACACACACACACACACACACACACACACACACGCACGCACGCACACACACACACA
>CM031598.1:95869419-95896919 GCA_018398815.1 Conus ventricosus | reverse complement strand
TTACCATTCCCTGTATAGCTCGTACTTACTGTTCTAATTGTTGTTTGTATTATATCTGCCGTTTCTACAGTACACTCCAGTCAATACACCTTCAAAGAAAGAGAGAAAATAAGCAGCAAAGCAGTTTATGATTCCATCGTTTACTGTTCCATGACTACATTCCACTGTTCTTACTGTTCTAGTTGCTCTTTCTTTTACGTGTGCTGTTCCCACTGTACATTTCAGCCGCCTGCTCAAACACACCTGGGGTGGGAAAAAAGCACAGCAATGTATGACTCCACAATTATATATTTTCATTTCTCTCTGTCTCTGTTACTATCTGTCTCTGTCTGTCTGTCTGTCTGTCTGTCTCTCTATTTCTCTCTCTCTCTCTCTCTCTCTCTCTCTCTCTCTCTCTCTCTCTCTCTCTCTCTCTCTCTCTCTCTCTCTCTCTCTCCCTCTCTGTCGACAAGGCATGAGACCTAGTACAAAAAGCAGAGCACGGGCGTGCTCCCCTGTCTCTCTCTGTATCTCTGTCTTTCTCTCTCTGTGTCTCTGTCTCTCTCTGTCTCTCTCTCTCCCCCCCCCCCCCCCCCCCCACTCTGTCGGTCTGTTTCATCGAGGCATAAAATACCAGTAAAAAAGAAAGAAAAAAAAATTGTACGCCATGTTCATCAGGCTGAAAATTGCGATGTCGTAGAATGTTATATTTCAATGTATATCATGAAGAATCTTGATGGCTCTTTTGATCTGTATAGGTCACCACATTTTGTCCCCGTTTGAGTTTGCGCAGATGTGTGTGTGTGTGTGTGTGTGTGTGTGTGTGTGTGTGTGTGTGTGTGTGTGTGTGTGTGTGTGTGTGTGTGTGTGTGTGTGCGCGTGCGCGCGCGCGCGTGTGTGTGCACGTGTGTAAAACAAAACGTAATGGTGGAAAACAAGTGCACGCTTAACAACATACCTCCATCATTATAGGAGAATGACTTTTAAAAAAAAAAGGGGGGGGGAGGTATCTTTGAGCCTGTGTATGTACAGTCATCTCTTTGGTTGTTCACGTCAATGGGATTTATGTACAGTCATCTCTTTGGTTGTTCACGTCAATGGGGTTTATGTACAGTCATCTCTTTGGTTGTTCACGTCAATGGGATTTAGTGGAGTTGTGAACCAGGGAACCAGATAGGGAGAACATTGACAGAAAGGCGACCAGGGAACCAGATAGGGAGAACATTGACATAAAGGCGACCAGGGAACCAGATAGGGAGAACATTGACAGAAAGGCGACCAGGGAACCAGATAGGGAGAACATTGACAGAAAGGCGACCAGGGAACCAGATAGGGAGAACATTGACAGAAAGGCGACCAGGGAACCAGATAGGGAGAACATTGACAGAAAGGCGACCAGGGAACCAGATAGGGAGAACATTGACAGAAAGGCGACCAGGGAACTAGATAGGGAGAACATTGACAGAAAGTCGACCTTTTGGCTCCCGTTTAGGGAACCAGATAGGGAGAACATTGACAGAAAGGCGACCTTTTGGCTCCCGTTTAAGCTGTCCAGATTAAGTGCCCAGGAGGGAGGGATGCAACACTGTAATCTTGGGACCAGTTTATTATTTTGTAACACTGATGTACGTTTGCTGGAGGAACCGGTAACTTGTTGTGTCTATTAATGTACAATTGTTAAAGAGCTATTTTGCACAGGAATGTGACTACTTGAGCTGCAAATCCTAATGTGGTGTCCGTACACAATCTTTTCTTCACTTGCCTCTGCCATTGCCTCTGGAACTTTGGCCATCTTCCTACCGGAAAACGAGAGTTGGTTGAGGAGAACAAGGGCTGATAAGCCGACAAAATCTCCTCGCCCCAGCCTCTATGGCGAAGGCTTTGGTTTGGAAGCTAAATTCCCTTAAGCAGTTGGCCAGGCTGGCATTCTTCTCAGTCCTGTAAATGCAAGGTTCCTCTACTCTTCTTTCATCTGGCACGATGAGTTCAGTTACAATTAGTTGTTCAGACGAATCTGCATGGAGCACTACATCCAGTATCGTGCCCCTCGTTCTTATGTTTCAGGCCTCGGGGTGGATTTCCATTTTGTCAGATCAGCTAGCTGTGCACTCCCAGTCTACCAGTAAATCTCGTTTTCCTCTTCCAGACGTCGCACCAGTTCCATACCATGATCTCCTGTCACCTGCTGTGTAGACCGTTGTTTCTGGAGCTTCTGCGCGCGTGGTGTTTCTTCTGGCAGTACCTGTCACGTGTGCCATCTCTTTGAGCACTTAGTTGTGCTTCCATGTTTATTTTCTTTGAATAGCGCTGCTTTGTGTGAGTTCAAAACATGTTTCACTGCTTGTTTTCTCTAGACGATATGCAGGGTATTTTGATTTGCCCCACTTCACCAGGTTTGTGTGTGAAGAAAGGCTTGGAAGACCCCCTCCCCTCCTGTAGACACATGTGCATACACATTCTTACCTCATCCTACTTAATGCAGTTCATGACTCCGGTATGCTCTGCTGCTGTTTTTCCCCTCTGGGAATCGAACCTGCAACTTGTGGATGGTCGGACATCTCAAGGGTAATTCGCCCTCGGACACCTGTTGATCCGTCTCGAACATACATTCAAATGTTTGGTTTTCATGTCATAGAAACATCTTTTACCCATATACGTTAAACTTTTGTGGTTTTAAATGTCCATACCCTTTAAAGTTTTGGAGTAATTGTTTTCTGCCAGGTATTTCCAGCAACTGTATTGCCTTTTTCCCCCCACTTTTAAAACAAACAAACTGCATTCATGTGCTTCCAGAAAAAAGGAAGCAAGAACAAGATGTAAAAAAAGTTTCCCTACAGGTCTGGATAACGTCTGCCGGATTTGAACGCAAGATCCCTAGATAAATGATTCCAAAGAAATTGAGCTGTCTCTTACTAGTCTTAGACCACCAAACGAACAGCATAGAAACACTGACATTGCAAAAGCAATGCTTTTCAGTATCAAGAAATTAGTTAAATGAAACAGTATCCTCTGTTCCTCCTGACTTTCCATCTTATCTAAAGTTGAGATAGTTGTCACTCGTTAATGGTTATACGTTATTGCGCAATATGCAGGTTGATACAAGCGATTTGTTCGAACTGACGCTTTCATTCTGAAGGCCTGTTTACTGTTCAATGTAAGCACAGTGTAGGAGCCACCACGTCTCTGCAGTCACGAAAAAATGGTCGGCTTTGGTTCCTGAGTGTGGCTTCATCAGAAAAACTGATGTAACCCATTTCTTTGTAGAGAGCTGAACACGCCCGGTCCGCGTTCTGAGCAAAGTCAGCTTCTATCTTTTGACGCCACCCGCTCGCCGCCATCTTGGAATCACTTGGCTGCACAACGCTTAGACCTGTGGAGATTCGGCGACCGGAAGAAGTGTATTCCCAGACACGATGCCGATGTGCTGGACTGAAGTGTAGTCCTGCAAATTGAAGAAGTACCCGGGTGTAGTTGAGAGGGTCTGCTGTGAGGTCTTCGTAACGCACAGTGAGGACCCGTCCTGGGAACCGTCTCCGCAGAGTCTTGGAATCCTGCAATAGTTGTGATTCATTCACCAAACAGTTCAAAACTGAGTAATGGATGAAACATTTTTATCGTGTAAGACCTTTGTCTAATAGTCCCTCCATATTTGGACTATCAACCCAATGCTAGAGATCATAGGCAGCTTCTTTTTAACTTTATACTGGACACACATTTTCAAACATCGATCCCTTCTCCTCCTTGTTCATCATCATCATCATCATCATCATCATCATCATCATCATCATCATCATCATCATCATCATCATCATCATAATGATGATGGTAATTATCATCACCATCGTCATCGTCGTCGTTGACGATGTCGCCATCATCATAATCGTCTTCTTTTTGTTTTTCAGCTCCTGCTGCTGCTGATTACTTGTGGCATTGTAGAAAGACAGTCTCAGTTTATAACAGTTAAACGACGAATTCTAAATGCAAAAGTGTCAGATTCGACTGGTACTCCCCAATTTGTGATGTGCTTCCGATGCTGGTGTTTCTACAGATTTTGGTTCGCATATCCTCCAGGTTGTTTCGATACAGGGAAATTTTCCCTCAGAGTTGACATTGATCCTGCCGTCGTTTTCCGAAAAGCCCTTCAAATGAGACTGTGAATGGATATTCCGTGTGTGAACGCACATCTCGCCCACACGTAACATCTCCTCACCAGCTTCCGCTTGGGGACAAGATCCATCCACACTGGTTAATCTGAGGAAATCTTTATTCAGATCTAAAATAACAAATGCTTAAAGTTACCTTAGTGCGACGAAATATTTATCGAAACAATTTGAAAGCACACTATCCAAAGCACTGAAACAGGCATCGGGCATTCCAGAACATGTGTCATCTGTTCCAAGGTATAAAGGAACTCAAATTTGACCTATCTGGGAACATTGTTTGAATCAAGGTGTTTCCGTTTAAATGCTACAGTAGAGTTTAATGTGAAAACTATATATTGATGTTCCAGAAAAAGAGCATGATCAATTTAACATCAAATTGCTTTGGTGGAATACATTTCTAAAATTTGGAGAGGTTCTGAATTACTCTAGAAAACGACTGTGTATAAGTCAGACGCACTTTTTCCCCCGATATCGAAATGGAAATCTCAGAGATTCATTTAATATTGACCATGCTGATTTAAACAAGATGCAAAGCATATAAACGTACTCCCAGTTTATCAAGAATACGTGCAAGATATTCCATAAAGAGGAAAAACCGTCTTGGGCTGGTGTAACCGTTAGTAATGGATATTCTGGTAAACATCGGCCATCATCAGTTCTATGACCTATAATGAACATATACTTACAAATTTTCTGAAAGATCGGCCAAGAACTTTCTGAGATTTTCCAAAAATAAGAAAACCATTATGGGCCGTTAGTAATGGCTATAACGGTAAACTTAAACAACGGGCATCATCCGTAGAAATGTCGGCCACGTACTTTCTGACATATTCCATGAAGATGAAAAACCGTTTAGGACCATTATAGCAGTTAGCAACGGCTATAACGGTAAAATAACACATTGGGCATCATCCGTGACCCATAATGAATATAGTAGTAGTAGTAGTAGTAGTAGTAGTAGTAGTGTAGGGACGTAATCAATACATAGGCCGTTAAGCCTTTCAATGTCCCCTCGTGTTATTTTACTTTTATGACAGGGTTGAAAATGCATGCAATATAAATTTTCCTTCTTATTCATCAAAACTTCTAAACTGTACTTTAAATTTCAAGTCTTCATCCAGCAAATTCTTAAAAACATTAGTATTTTTAGCAAATTGAAGTGCAGTTGGCAAACTGTTCCAGTTAGCAATAACTCTGTTACTGAACTTGAATCTCCCATATTAGTATGAAACTGCTTAACAAATATTTTGCCTTCCAAATTTCTTGTTCTATCTGTTTTAACAGCCTCAAAAAAAATAGTCCCACTGTATGTCCGTTTGCTGGTGAAATATTTTGAAAACTTCAATCAAATCCCCTCTAATACGTCTACCTTTTAAAGAGTGCAAATTTAAGTAATTTAATCTATCTGTATAAGACATGTTTGTACATTCTTGCAAGATTTTAGTAGCTCTTCTCTGTACTCTTTCGATTGCTATTGACTGTCTTTTCAAGTGTGGGTACCAGATTATATTGCCATATTCAAGATGCGGTCTAACCATAGCTTTATATAACTTTAAAAACGTTTCTTTATTTAGGTAAATAAAAGTTCTTTTTATTAATCCAATCATTTGGTTTGCTTTATTTATACACTTTTGAATGTGAGTATCAAAAAGTAAATCTTTATCAAAGATTACACCCAGATCCTTTTCTTCCTCACATTTCTGTACCAGCCTATTTCCACCATCTATTTTCATGTTGTATTCATGTTCTGGATTGTTTTTGCCAACATGCAAAACTTTACATTTTTCAACATTAAAATATAGATTCCACTTGTCTGACCAGTTCTGGAGGCAATTTAAATTTTCTTGCAGACTATTATAGTTATCTGATTTGTCATATATTTTTGTATCATCAGCAAAAATTTTACAAAAACTATTTACCTCATCTGGAAGGTCATTTATAAAAATAGTAAACAGTACAGGTCCTAAAATGCTCCCTTGGGGAATACCACTCATAACATCTTTCTCTGTCGACATACAGTTACCCACTCTTACTCTTTGTTTTCTATACTTACAAGTTTTCAGGAAGATCGGCCACGTACTTTCTGAGATATTCAATACAAAAAGAAAAACCGTTATGGGTCGTTATAGCCGTTAGCAAAGGCTATAACGGTAAATTAAAACGTCGGGCATCATCCGTGACCCATAATAAACATACCTACAAATTTTCAGAAAGATCGGCTAAGTACTTTCAGAGACGTTCCATAAAAAAGAAAAACCGTTATGGGCCGTTATAGCCGTTAGTAACGGCTATAACGGTAAAGTAAAACATCGGGTATCATCCGTGACCCATAATGAGCATACCTACAAATATTCAGAATGATCGACAAAGTGCTTTCTGAGATATTCCATAAAGAAGAAGAACCGTTATGGGCCGTTATAGCCGTTAATAACGGCTATAACGGTAAATTAAAACATCGGGCATCATCCGTAACCCATATGAACATACCTGCTAATTTTCACAAAGATCGGCCAAGTACTTTCTAAGATATTCCATAAAGAAGTAAAACCTTTACAGGCCATTACAGCCGTTAGTAACAGCTATAACGGGGTAAACTAAAACTTCGGGCATCATCCGTGACCCATAACGAGCATACCTGGTAATTTTCACAAAAGTCGGCCAAGTACTTTCTGAGATATTCCATGAAGAAGAAAAACCGTTACAGGCCGTTACAGCCATAACGGTAAACTAAAACATCGAGCATAATTCATGACCCATAATGAACATACCTGCTAGTTTTCACAGAAATCGGCCAAGTACTTTCTGAGATATTCCATGAAGAAGAAAAACCGTTACAGGTCGTTACAGCCGTCAGTAACGGCTATAACGGTAAACTAAAACATCAGGCATTATTCTTGACCCATAATGAACATACCTACAAATTTTCAGAAAGATCGGCCAAGTACTTTCTGAGATATTCCATAAAGAAGAAAAAGTTACAGGCCGTAACGGGGTAAACTAAGACATCGGGTATCATCGGTGACCCATGATGAACATACCTGCTAATTTTCACAAAAATCGGCGAAGTACTTTCTGAGATATTCCATAAAGAAGAAAAAGTTACAGGCCGTTACAGCCGTTAGTAACGGATATAACGGTAAACTAAAACATCGGGCATCATCCGTGACCAATAATGAACATACCTACAAATTTTCAGAAAGATCGGCCCAGTAGTTTTGTCTGGAGCGAGTGGAACACATTTTGACTACGGACGGACGGACGGACGGACACACACACACACACACACACACACACACACACACACACACACACACACACACACACACACACACACACACACACACACACAGCATTTCTTCGTTCCCATTCTAAAATACTCCCTGTTCTCTAAGAACTGGGAGTACAAAAAGGGATGGAAATATTATCAGTTCAGTGTGTCATGTTAAATCCTACATTGACGGAAAATATCTAAATCACATAATGGTATATACAGATAGATCAATAACAGATAAACAGGCGGATCAAAATATCTGATGTCTGGCTTAAAAGTAAATTCTTTGCACACTACAGACAAAATATTCACAGCTGAAATAACTGTGATTTTGATGGATATACAACATTTGATTAGTTTTCCACAAAGTGTATATAAATCTCTTTTGTGTCGACTTGCAATCGTTAAAGTTACAGACACGATCAGGTATGTTGATAGAAATAAGATGTTTGATACATACAATAATTCTGAGAGACCACAAAATCACTTTTTTCGAGAGAGAGAGAGAGAGAAGAGAGAGAGAGAGAGAGAGAGAGAGAGAGAGAGAGAGAGAGGAGAGAGAGAGAGAGAGACTCTTTATTAGCCTAAGCTTTTTACTCTACAATTTTCATTAAGATACTTAGGATTATAACGGAGAGAGAGAGAGGAGAGAGAGAGAGAGAGAGAGAGAGAGAGAGAGAGAGAGAGAGAGAGAGAGAGAGAGAGAGAGAGGAGAGAGAGAGAGAGAGAGAGACTTTATTAGCCTAAGCATATTACTCTACAATTTTCATTAAGATACGTAGGATTGTAACGGAGAGAGAGAGAGAGAGAGAGAGAGAGAGAGAGAGGAGAGAGAGAGAGAGAGAGAGAGAGAGAGAGAGAGAGAGAGAGCGCATCTCACTCTCTGTCCCTGTCTCGCTATCTCGCTGTCTGTCTGTCTCTCTGTCTATAATTTGCAAACCAGACCTGTCACAAATCTACTTGTCTGTCCATTACCCCACTCTGTCATTTTCCACAAATAATCATATAATAACTTAATTCTCGAAGCCATTGCAATGTTTTCTTTTTGTCTTGCCTCTGATAAGAACGAAAACAAGCATCACGAATATAATTAAGTACAATTATTACTCACATTCACATCCTGCAGAACTTTGGAGCAGAATTCCTTGTTGGTCATTTTGTATAGCTTTGCAATACTCCCAATCTGCCTGGAATTCAAAACGCCTCGAGGATCACGAACCAGATGGATGACCTTGATCTGTGGGTCATTCTCCATCAAGGTGGAGGCCTGTTTCATGCTCAGTCGGAGTGCCTTGACCATGGTCACCTTGGCGGTATCACAAGCCTTCTGAATCAGGGGCACACAACGTTTCAGGTTCTGGGCTGTGTCCTCAGGAGCGTAGCACTTCAAAAAACTCTGGATTCTCTCGGTTTGGCGACGAGAAAAAGATGCATTCATTACTTTGAACACTGGAATGCTGATTTTTTGAAACTGACAGGAGAGGATGGACCAAATGGTGTCCTTTTGTATAGAATCCAGCAGCGTGGCATTGTTGTTATACTTTCTGCAAAAAAGAATCAGTTCAATGTGGTTACTGCTGCTCTACAGAGATGCATTGTAATGTGATCGTGTGTACTGTTCCTAACGCTGTTGTTGTTTTCATTTTTGCTATACTGTTCACATTATTTCGCTCTTTTATCGTCCTTGTCATTAGTCTTTGCGGATCATGGCTGATGTTCATCATGGAAACATCTTTCGCTGATTGTGCTGGTGATAAGAGTGAAATGTGTGTTTGTCTTGTTGAGACATAGCGTGGTGATTACAGTGAGCTGTGTGCTTGACTTGTTGAGACAGAGAATGGTGGTTACAGTGAACCGTGTATTTGCCTTGTTGTGACATAGAATGTTGATTAAACTGACCTGTGTGTTTGTCTTGTTGTGACATAAAATGGTAATGCCAGTGAACTGTGTGTTTGCCTTGATGTGACATAGAATGGTGATTAAAGTGAACTGTGTGTTTGCCTTGTGACTTACAATGGTGAATAAAGTGAACTGTGTGTTTGTCTTGTGACATGAAATGGTAATGCCAGTGAACAGTGTGTTTGCCTTGTTGAGAGATAAAATGGTAATGCCAGTGAACAGTGTGTTTGTCTTGTTGTGACATGTGATGGCGACAACAGTGAATTGCGTGTTTGCCTCGTGACAATAACTACAGAGAACTGCGTGTTTACCTTGTAACATTGAGCGATAATTACAGTGAACTGTGTGTTCATGATAATGACAGTGAACAGTGTGTTCAAGATAATGATAGTGAACTGTGTGTTCATGATGATGACAGTGAACTGTGTGTTCATGATAATGACAGTAAACTGTGTGTTTTTGATAATGACAGTGAACTGTGTGTTCATGATAATGACAGTGAACTGTGTGTTCCTGATAATGACAGTGAAACTGTGTTTTCCCTGATAATGACGGGGACTGTGTGTTCTGATAATGGCAGTGAACAGTGTGTTCATGATAATGACAGTGAACTGTGGGGGTTCATGATAATTACAGTGAAACTGTGTGTTCATGATGATGACAGTGAACAGTGTGTTCATGATAAGGGACAGTGGACTGTGTTTTCATGAAAATGACAGTGAACTGAGTGTTTATGATGATGCAGGTGAACTGGTGTTCATAAAAATGACAGTGGACTGTGTTTTTGATAATGACAGTAAAAACAGTGCGTTCGTGATAATGATAGTAAAACTGTGTGTTCATGATAATGACAGTGAACTGTGTTCATGATAATGACAGTTGAACTGTGTGTTCATGATAATTTTCAGTGAACTGCGTGTTCATGATAATGACAGTGAACTGTGTTGATGATAAGACATTGAACTGTGTGTTCATAATAATGACAGTGAACTGAGTATTCATGATGATGACAGTGAAACGTGTGTTCATAATAATGACAGTGAACTGTGTTTTTTTATGATTAATGACAGTGAACAGTGCGTTCGTGATAATGACATTTGACTGTGTGGTTCATGATAATGACAGTGAACTGTGTGTTTATGATAAGACAGTGAAATGTGTGTTCAATATAATGATAGTGAACGGGTGTGTTATGATGATGACAGTGAACTGGGGTGTTCATGATAATACAGTGAACTGTGTGTTCATGATAATGACAGTGAACTGTGTGTTATGATGTGACAGTGAACTGTGGTTCATGATAATGGCGGTGAACTGTGTGTTTCATGATAATGACGTGAACAGTTGTTTTATGATAACGTCGTGAACTGTGTTTTCATGATATGACGGACTGTGTGTTCATGATAATGACAGTGAACTGTGTTTTCATGATAATGGCAGTGCACTGTGTTCTGATGATGACAGTGAACTAAGTGTTCATGATAATACAGTGAATGTGTGTCATGATGATGACAGTAGAGAAGTATAAAGCCAATCTGACTCACTTGCTCAACCACCGAGTTTTGGCGAAAAGTGCCTAAAAGCCGCCTTTTCCTGTGGCGGAGAGAGAGATGGGGAATCACCGGCACCCTGACAAACCCGTTAAGGTCAAGTTGCCTCAGAACGGGACAGACAGACAGAGAAGAGAGAGACAGAGAGAGACAGACAGACAGACAGTTTTCGGGCGAAAGTGCTCTAGAATCAGCATATTACTGTTCTCTGACAAGAAAGACGTTTAATAACCCAAAAATAACGATTATCTACAAACAAACATACTGTGCAGGGTTACCCGTTTTTAATACTAATTTACTAACTTTTCAGATTTTAGTTTTGCTTAATCCTGTTTTTTCCTGGTCATTTTCATACATCATTTTCGCGCAAACATTCTTCAAATGAGTCTCTGTTTCATGTGAAATAACACTACAGTCTTTAACTGTCTCTAAAGTCTTTTAAAACTGAGTTATATTTTTTGGCATAAAATCCACACACTTATTCCAGCATGTTTTCCACTGAAAGCAGTTTTGATAAAGTGTTTCTCTTTTTAACTATGTCTCTTTCTGCTGAACAGTCATCTATAATAAATAGTGTCTGCTTTCCCTTCAAACAGTCTATAAAACTGTTCTAAACACTCACTCAGTTTATTGCTAGGATCAACTAAAATATGTTACATCTGTCCATAAAACCTTTTTATGATATGCTTTGTTCCATTTAAGTGTTGGACAGAAAACCACAATATGTTTAAAAATTATAACGAAAAAACTGTTTGTAATAGGTCTAGGACAAATATTGTTTTTCCAAAACCCAGTTGCCCACAAATTAAATGAGCAATGAGGAGTTTTTGTCATAAAGTTTAACTGCCATAGTTTTATAAAGAACTTAATCTAATCCGGTTATTGTTTTTATCATCCCCTCTGTTAAACTTGTTCAGTATAATAAAATCCTATAGGTCTAAATGTGTAAGATTAATCAATTTAGTGCTGTAAGATTGTTTTATTTAGACTAATTTGATTTTGTTGCCTTGTTGTTATGACCTTAATATCCTCACCATGTGAAGAATGACAACAGTAACTTTAGGACTGTCAACGTCTAAGTTTTGCCAGCTAATTAGAATTCCTTTAAAAAGGACGTCACTAACGCCCACAACCCCATCCCTCTCCTTATCTTTTAGAACAGAATTTCAAATATTATTGTGAAGTGTCCCCTAATTTCATTTGCGGAATGAACTGTAATTTTGTAGAACCCATCTTTTAAAACCGTTTCTCTTCTGTGGGGATGTACTGTTTTTTCCATACGGCGTTATTTCAATTTCTTTCCGACAAATTGTCGTCCGGCATAAGACTTACATGTAAAGGGCCAGAGTTGAATGCTTTTCTGAAACTTTTTTGACGGCAAAAATATGTAAAGGGGCTTATGAATTCAAATTTTATTTCCCATTCTAAATATGGTTCCAAGTGCCATTTGAGGTCGGGTTTTTTTCGAACTTTTTTTATTTTCATACTGACCAACATTATTTGTTTTCTGATTGCGCAGCTGTTCTAGTTTAGGAAACTTTTTGTGTCGCCAACCTCTTTGCGTTTTAATCACCATCTTTAGTGTACTCAAACCATACAAAGCGCCTATCTCCCGTTCTGTTCAAAGTCCGCAACGTCTGCAGGTCTTTTAATTCAAAAGTTATACACCTCACGGGTTTGCTAATGTAACTCCGGATTCATCTGGCCCGCGGACATTTTTTAGTACAACTTATTATTTTATTTCCAAAACAATGTGCGGGTTTATCACATTTTACGACTTTCCCTGTTTTGTCTTTGATTTTTATATTAAATGATCCGCCCCTCCCACAAACTAATCTTTAAACTGTAAATTAGGGAATTGTATAATTTCATAATCGCAATATGCAGCTTTCCCTGACGGAAGAGCTCTTAAAACAGTTGGGGCCTTCCATCTAAAAGTTTTCATCAGTGCTTAGCTGTCCAAATGAACATAGAGTAATGAATGAAAATGCAAGATTGAGCGGACTTTCCCCTCAAACGAGTTTCATCTGGCGAAACACTAAAACTATGAGTGGGTGATTGCTAGTTGTAAAGCCTAGCATTTTAGCTAGTCTCTATCAAAATCGTATTTTGCTTCTTCAGGTTTGAATGTTAAATATTGTTTTTAGATTTGCATTGTTATTTTAAAGAGTAATGTCTAAGTTATCATTGCTTCTTTTAGTGAGCAAAACCCGTATAACCACAGGTATTGTTAACTGTTTAACGTCGTTTGTTCTCCTTTCATATTTTGTAATCTTATTATTCCCTTGGCTTTAGTTATTTAAACCATACAACTTTGTAAAATATTCATGGAGTGCGACCATTTGGGCTCGCATTGTTTTCAACAGCATGTTCTAAAAACGAAGGACGGTCTTGGGTTTTTTTATTTTTACAAACATTTTTTTAAACGAATAAATGAGTGCATTCAAATATATGATGAAAAATATTCTGTTGGGCCGCACTACAATCTTAAAAAATATGCAACTGATACTCTTGACATTGCTGTGACCCAAACTGCCTCTTTTATAAAAAGGTGAGTACTCCATTGAAGAGCTATCTTAACCCCCCTATTGAAAACGAGCAAAACCAAAAAGCGGGGTTTTAGTCTCCGTTGCAGTTTTATCAGAACCAGTTAAACTTTGCTGTGTCTTGTGCATCAACTGGGTGTGGATTTTCGTATGCTATCATTTAACTCATCCTGATTCCTTTGGTGAGGTCAGTGTACAGATTTATTTTTTTACACCTTCAGACTTTATTTTGACTGAACTGCAAGGCCCATTACCGAATGACAAATCGTTTAATCCATTCAGCAACAGAATAGACATGAAGGCTTTTGAAAGGATCTGTAACAATTCAATTATTAACATCAAGACAGACTTTAGAAAAAGTTGGATCTTGATCATGGCATAGGCACCCCTTATTTTCGGGCACGCAAGAAAGTATAAATAGTCTTGAAACCTCCTTTCAAAATGTTCAGCCCGGGTCCATTAGAGCAAGAGCATAAAACAGCATGGACACATTTATCTTAGACACTTCTAAGGGCCCTAACTAGGCGGGAATAGAACGAATAAACGACTCTATTCGTACTTACGTTTGGTGTTTGCTAGGTTCGCAAGCACAGGCAAGATCGAGCATAACTGATCTTTCTACTGGCTTTGATGCAAAAAAACAATACTTAGCAAATTTAGAGGAGCCATTAATTCTACAGTTGATTTACCTTCAAGTATTCAAGGTACCAAAAATGTTTTTACAATAGCAAGATCGAAAGTAGACTTTGTGTTGGCACTGGTTTATACATGCTGCCTTCTGACCTCAGACTCCAGATAGGTACAAAAATTTAAACATAATAATGAAATTCTTTATAGCAGGCAATGAACGAAGGTTGGGGAAAAAACGACATAAATTCTGAGCCAGTAATATTACAAACAATAAAAGAAACGCCCAAGATTAAGTCATCTAATTCCAAAGACCAACCCCCAAAGTCATTGAAGACTCAGCAAAGCTCGGGGGACTCTGTTCGCGATGACCATGAATATGAAAGACAGCGTTTTGTTCCTTGGATTAACTGGCATAGGATTACTTGGTCTTTATCTTACTAAATGTAACCCAACTATTACGAGAACTAATGTCCATAAGTGCTCGGCCATAAACCCAATACTTTGCTTGCAGTAGACAAAAGCCAGCTGACACTCCCCCAATATTCCTGGTAAAGCGTTCACGGCTTTACCAGCTAATTTTTTTAATAAATTGCAAGATGATCAAGCTGTTTTTTTCCCCATGATTTATAGGTGGAGGCGATGGTGGCGGGGCACTGGACTTTGACCACCGCCCCTGTAATAGCCAACACCGTGACTTATTGCAAATCCTAAGGCTGTTATAACGCTTACTATGTGACTCCTTGCTCTTAAACAGTGTTCGGATTCGTTCTGCTAGCGTTGTGTCTTCATATAAAATTTTTCGGTAGTTTCTCTTATTCTATTCACTTGAGTTCGTAATTGGTCTCGGTTAGTGTTAGCACTTCTAGTCTTGCTGATCTCTCTTGTTCAAGATTTTAGTCTTTGGGTTTTTCTTTCTTTAATTCAGGCCCTACGATGCGGTCGTCAGCCTCAACGAGTTTTCTTTTTCTCTTTTTATTGCCATCTAGTTCACCTAGTTTTGCTAAATTTTTGTTAATTTCCCCTCTGAAGGGTTTCTTAAAGCATGATCAAGGGCCTCTATTTCTCGCAATGGTAGCGGCGAGTCGTGTATAGTCTTTAACGCGTTTCTTCTGAAAAACTGGATTCTGTTCTATTACATTTATTAATTCCCCTGCTGATTGATTTAATTCTTTAAGTTCATGTTTTGCATTTGGTTATCTGTCGGGAGTTCTTGCAGTGTTTTTTTGAAGTTTAGCAACTGCCCTCGCCCTTAAATTTTGGCCTAAAAAGGGCCCAAGGCGATTTTGATTTTTCACACTGAGCTATTTCTAATTGAACCCACGGCTAAAAACTTTGAGGGTCTTTTTTAGTTGGTAAGCTAAAACAAGTTGCCCTTTGGGGTCGCTTCCTCACAAACAAATGGTCATCTTTTACTTCAAAATATTTAGGGTTATAAATTCGGGAGGTTCTTGGCCTAACTTTGGTATAATGATCTGGCCTTACTTTCTTTTTAATTTATACGACTTGTTGGTAATGTACTCCCGATTTCTGCTAATTCATCATGCAATGAGAGCCCGAGCGATGCCGCTCCCAAGGGGAATCACTCATGTCGTCTCCACGATCAAAAATCATAATCTTCTTCGCCTTAAATTTCCCTGCCATGTTTTTAAATAATTAACTTTTTATTTTGCTTCATAAAAATGTCACAAGCACATGGCTCGATTTTTAAACCCGCATGAAGACTGAAAGAACCCCTTGGCGTGAAGGGAAATAAGCGGACTATTACTGTTCCAAAAAATCCATCTACATTGATGCGGATCAAATTCTTACTGTCAAATTTCCGAACTAGGAGCAATGACGTGATTGTGCCAGGTCTGCGCGTCTTACTTTCAAAATAGCGCTTGATTCAACAACAGACCCAAACAGGACAGTTGTACAGAAACCTGGGGCGGGAAATCTTTAAGAAAATTTCTATAAAACTTGGGGGGAAGAAATATTTCTTTACACAATGCAGACATTTTTTTTAACCCTATTCTGATCTATGGAAACCCGGGAATGAAGGGAAGATCTTGCGTTTCAAGGAATCGGCAATGAAGAAGCACTAAAACTTAAAATGGCGTGAATCGCCTCAGGTGCTAAAAGAGCAAAAGGCTTTAGCTGTAAGTTATGCGTTTTGGTAATCGCTTTTCCATTCCTTAGATTTTGAGTTGTTAAAAAGCGCATGCGCCATATTTTCAAGGAGCATTAAAAGACAGACTGTCATATGAACTAACTTTTAACGAATACAAAGTGTTATTAGATCAACAGACCCCGAGAAAAGTACAGCATTTCTGACATCACGTTAGAGTTTGACGTTGTTAGCAACCCTAATTTAGCAAGGTGTTTGAAACAACAATATCAGTCAAAATTAGCAATATATTACGAAAGAGTGATCATCATAAACATATCCTAGAAGCAGGGAGACACTATATGGAATTTTAGTTTTTGCGTCCCCGCAAGATCGCTTAAAGGTATTTTATTGCTGGGTGAAGATGAAGAACCATTCAAAAGAGGAAGTGAAAAGTTTTTAACCCAAAAATAACGAAAGTACAATGTTCGATTGAGGGCAGTCCTAACCAAATCTATGCTAGCGGGCTTAAACCTTTATCAGCATTTTGATGAAATAAGAAAACTGTTTGGAGGTGGGAGGTTTTGAAACCCAACAGTTGACCTGTGGCTAAAGATCTACACCTTCACAATGTTAGGTTTGATGATTATTTAACAAAAAAAAATACGGTTTAGGGATTGACCTAAGGTCAACGGGGAATAATCGTTCATGGAGCGGGAGAACTGTGAGAGACGTAATAAACATTCAAATGATAAAGAAGAAGAAGCTGATAAACCGCTTAATGTACATTTGTTTTTATTATAGGGTGCGCAGTGAATATTGAAGCTAACAGATTAGAAACTGTAGTATACAAAATTATTTTTTCATTTTATAAAAAGCATGTCTGTTCAGGTTTATCCAATGGCCTACAGCGCCGCCAAAAGAGATAGTAGAAAAACCCTAACCATAAAAACCTTTAAAATTAACAAACATTA
Organism: Conus ventricosus; assembly: GCA_018398815.1. Lineage (NCBI taxonomy): Eukaryota > Metazoa > Mollusca > Gastropoda > Neogastropoda > Conidae > Conus > Conus ventricosus. The sequence continues at coordinate 95,879,821 of CM031598.1, read as the reverse complement.
CGAAACATGCAGCAAGTCTAGAGCAAGACCTTTTCCCAAATACAGCAAACCCCAAACGAAGGTATTCTGCTGCCTTTAATGCTGTTACTTATGTTATACGGGGCATCGACTTAAGTGCTCAAATCAGCAGGAACGATGTTGGTCTTTAGCAACGGGCATAGGCGCACCCGCAGCTTTACCTTAGGAGGTTTGTCTTTAGCTCTCGGTCTGTGTTCATTAGCTGAAAGTGCGGCTGGCAAAAAAATTAAAAACTAAATCCAAAAGAAACACAGCTATGGTTCAACTAATAACGGCAAACTTAGTTCGTTTAAACTGAAAATTTAAATAAAGCGCTTGTTGACTCAAACATCACGGATGAAGAATTTAATCGTTTCAGGCCGATTTGATGACTAAAAAAGACAAAAGTTTGATCTTCAAAGAAAGGCGAGGACAAGTTTTTCAACAGCCAGACCCGAGCAGATAAAAAGGAATGCTTAAAAAAAGTAAACGAGCCATTAAACTCTGTTTAAACAGCTCACATTAACAACACCAAAGGTGTTTATACTTAGTTTATGAGTCCAAGCGCAAAAAGACCGTTGATATTGATTCTGATTAATATTTTTTTTAATTTAAATAAATATTTTGAGTTAAAAAAGAAGTCAACATGGCTAAGATATATAAAGGGCAAGACGAATTTTTGAAGGAATGCTTGAGAGAGAGCGTTTATCAAGAGCATGAATGATATTGATTTGAAGTCATGATCCAGCAAAGTGCGGGAAAGCGTTGTACATGCTTTTCTCAAGTTCCAAGTAAACTACAATAGCCCCGCCAGTTAAAGTAATGTTAGCTGTTTAATCGATATGTAAAAATTTAAATGAAGAAAATCTAGAAGTCTGGGTCTCAATAAACAACAGACTGTTCTTTCTCATAACGCCTTAACACCCGGTTGGGCAGACGAATGCTTCCACAGTTTGACGCTGCGGCTGAAGAAGCCAAAATGAGGGGCTCTGGTTGGCCCGAGGGCGAGTCTTAGAGATCAGATTAAAACAGGCTAAGTATGCGCCGATTGTTGGTAAGGCTTACATTCCACTACCATCCAGCATTAGTTGCAAAAAGAGCGGGTTCTAAACATAAAGAATACAGACAACAAATGTTTTATGTGGTGTGTTCTTGCAAGGCTGCATCACCCCCGCAAAACGCAGAGAGATGTCAAACTATCACCCTCATAAATGATCTTAACTTTAGTGGGGTGTCCTTTCCCTGTTAGTGTAGCCCAAAATTTGATCGGTTTGAAGAACAAAAAAAACCCAATAACTGTTAATGTATACACATGGGATGAGGAAACAAATTTGGTGCCAATTAAGTGTCCAAGAACAGTCCAACGTTGGCGAGCCAGACAAAAATCATGTTGACTTACTATGATGCTTTCACCAGCGGGGCTACCGAATTTACCATTGATTCGAACAATGAGTAACTAATGCAGCATGCTTCAAAGAATGGGCATAATACAAGAATTTGCAGAAATGTTTAACAAGATGCCATCTGTTCAAGCCGCAAGCGAACTAAGAAACATTGTATCGGCCCCGTTGACTGTAATACAGAACTAATTACGCCCCACCCGGATCTAAAGTTAGTTTTAAGAACTGGAAAAACTGCAACATTCTCCATATGTTGTTACGCAGACTTCGAATCACTCATTGTTCCCTTTTGAAGGGCCAGCGCCACAAAAACTCGAAAAACAGTCTTAATGGTAATCATCGATTTGTCATTTGCCTTCATTGTTGTCAGGTCGGATTTGGGCCCATTCAGCACCAGAATTATACAGAGGCCCAAATGCGGCTAGAAGATTTTTACAGCGCATGAGCAAGTGCGCAAAAGACTGTTCTAATAATCTGAATTTAAACTGAAATCATAATGGCGCCTGAAGACCAAAACAGTATGGGCTCAGCCACGCATTGGGTTTGGGTTTGTGGTTTAGGCCTCTCATCAGACGCAGAGAATCCAAAAGTAAGAGACCATGATCACATTTTGCGGAAGTTCAGAGGAGCGGCGCATAACAATGCAATCTTCAACTAAAGTTGATCCTAGACATGGAAGCTGCCTGTATTCTTTTATAATTGCGAGGTTACGACTCCCACCTTATAATGAAAGCAGTGGACGATGCCTTCAGGGTACATGCATTGCACAGTCATCAGAAAAGTACATGTGTTTCACTTTTAAAAAAAACATGTTCTTTTTTATGACTCTATGCAGCACATGATGGGTTCATTAGGTCACTGGCCCTGTCCTTAAAGTCTGCCCAATAACGGAAGAATATTGACCCAACTCCTTGTTAGAAAGGGCGTTTACCTTATGAGTTACTGGGAAAAGCGGGAAAGGTTTGATGAAGATACACTTCCCCTAAAGGCGGTTCTTTTCTAGTCTTAGAGGAAAGGAAAATCAGCGACTCCGAAATTAAACCCCATGCTCAAGATGCGTGGCAGAAGTTAGATGTTAAACGATGGGAGACTATCATGAAATTTATACTTGATGGCTGATGTATGTTTGTTGGCGGACGTCTTTGAAAATTACAGAAGACCTGCATGAAACATTATTGCCTGGATCCCGCGCATTACATTTCTGCGCCCGGGATGGTTGGGAATGCTTTCTTAAAGTTTACTGGAGTACAGATTGATTTATTGTTGACCTACCAATGATTCAGATGATTTGAAAACGGATTGGTGGGGGAATTAGTATGGCGTCGCATCATTATTGTAAAGCAAACAACAAATACTGGACAACTATGATCCAAGTAAAAGGTCTAACTATCTCATTATTTAGACGCAAACAATCTGTAGGTTGGGCAAAGGCGCAATCACTTCCATTTCGTAACTTTAAAATGTACACAGGTACGAATTAATATTCAAAAGGGATTAAAGTGGTTTTAACAGTTTAACGCCCGATCAGCAGCGCGGTTTCATTCTAGAAGTTGACTTAGAAAATCCTCATGAACTCCATGACCTGCAATGACTATCCATTAGCAGGCAGAAAGTCTAAAGATGGATCCAAGAGAGCCACCTAAACTTGTGCCCAATCTTCGGGCAAAAAAAATTATGTCTGTCATTACAGACTTCTACAATTTTATTTAAGACATGGTTTAAAGTTAACAGCTGGTCCATCGCATAATTGCTTTTGACCAAGAACGTTCATGAAACCATACATCATGAAGAACACTTTAAACTCGAACTAAATCCCAGATGCTTCAGAAAAAGACTTTTTTAAGCTGATGAACAACAGCTGTTTTGGAAAGACTATGGAGAATCCGCACAAGCGCAAGATGTCAGATTATTCACCAAAGGAACGAAGCAATTAAGCTGACTTCAAAACCCAAAATTTTCAGGACTTTAGAAGATTTCATGATCAACCCTTTTTTGGGATAATGATGAAAAAAAGAAAGTTTAAATTAGACAAACCTGTATTTATTGGGTTTTACTGTTTTAGAATTATCAAAGCTTTTGATGTTAGAGTTTCTTTATGACACTTTAAGCCCTTGTATTTCCCGAGTCCCGAGTAAATTTACACAGATACAGATAGTTTTGTTATTGATTTTTCTACTGAAGACATCTATAAAAACATGGAAATGGAAGTGCTAAAGGACTGCGGGATGGTATGACACGTCCGATTATCTAAAGACTCGCCCTTTTCATTCAATTACTAACAAGAAGGTTTTAGGAAAGATGAAGGATGAATTATCAGGAAAGGTGATCAAGGGGTATGTGGGGTTAAGATCGAAAATGTACAGTTTTTCGAGCCAGGAGAAAAACATTAAGAAAGCAAAGGGAATATCTCGCAGCGTTGTGCAGTCAAACATATCACATGACAAAACAAAAAGCATTGTTTGGCAATAAGACTTTCATCATGGCAACGTAAAACTACGATCTAATCTTTCATGAGATCAAACAAACGGTTGAACAAAGAAGTCATTAGTGAAAACACAAAAGTGTGTTTGTTAATCCAGAGTTTTCATATGCAATCGGGCATGGGAACCCTAAATTAATTAAGCGGAACTGTGTCTGGCGGGATTATCTGCAGTTCTTCTTTCACAAAAGATCTTTTAGGAGCTGGTTGTTTGTGGTGCCCGTTTCTCGTAAATAATACAGGGGGGATTCATTTTTACAATTCTTTTTATTTCATATGGATCAACACTCCAAATGGATCTGTTGCCCTGATGCGAGTGTCCCCTTCTGCTTCCCCCGGTAAAAAGGTACCTTTCTTTCAAACCAAATGGTTAAAAGTTTGCCGGATGAAGACTCTCCTTCAAACAGCATTTATGTTTTCTTTTGATTGCTTGTACGGTTTTAGGCCTTTAAATTCTTCATTATTCATTGGGGCCAAAACTGAGGCAGTTTCTAAACCCATTCTGTGTGCGGGGAATTGTCAATCAGCTCTCTGTGATAAAGGTAGGAGAAAGTCTTTCGGCTAACTGTTTGTTAAGTTTTCAACTAAAGCCTGTTTATCTGTGAACTCCTGGAATGCCTCTTTAATGTAACTCTGTGTTTTAACAATAATTGATTCACTTGGCCTTAAATTCTTCCCATCATCGACTTGAATCATGCGAGGGTTAGTTAGCGGGCCTCGTGGTATATCAGCTGTATGGCAACAGCAACAGCAGAAGCACTCTTTTGTTTTTAATGGTTCTGCATCTTTGTATCTTGAAGCCATGTCAAGACTGTGAGTGCGTACTTAAATCTTTTTCGTCTAATCCTATAGAGGGTAAATATAAAGGTCCCTTTGATGGGGGGTCGTTCGGGATTGTGTTCACAAAGTGTGGTCTCTGTATTTTGTCTAGGGGCAGGTAAATAAATTTGCCAAATTGCTTGTTTAGATAACCATTCCTTTGCTGTTTGTTCACTGATCTGCCGCTTGGCTTAGCTTTTTAATTGCTGTGATGCCCTTCCAATATCCTTTGGGCGAATAATAGATTTGTTCATTTTTTTTTTCAGCAATATTATGTGCAACAAAATACCACAACGGTCATACCAACGACAATAAACCCGATTTCTTGCATCTTTTGTTTTTTTTGTGGTTGATAAAAGTCACTGAATTTTGGTGGGGGCAATGTCTCGATTGGTTTGCCTGTTACTAGATAATATTGTTTTATTGCTTGATCAACATTTTTAAATGTGTAAGCTGCATGCCCCCGTCTTTTCAGTGTGTCATTAATAAAATCTAACTGCTAAGTCTCTGCCTTTCATAGGCGTCTTGTGCAGTGCTAGTTGCTCCATAGCTTTGTTATGTCTTTTTCTCTCGCCGTCATTCCCCAGTTTACTAAATGCGAAATTACTTCGCTAAAAGCAAGCGCATTCACCACAGCGCCGCCTATCATTTGCGAGTGAAGCCATTTTTTATAAATGTATTTTTTTCTTACATATTTATATTGTTGGAATTATTTCCTTTCTTAACTAGAAAATCTTTCGTAGCAACCCAAGCTGCAATGATAGCAATCAGCTTTGCTGAACCTCAAAGTCTAGTTTGCCAAGACTGTGGTTTAATTCTTAAAAGGCTTTTACCAAGCATTGAGTATCCCACACTTAGTCTCCAAAAACAGCAGAAAGGTATACAAGGTTGCAACAGTTTTTTCGGTGCTCATTTTTATAAAATAAAATAAATTTTTAATTATTAAAAACATGAACAGTGATGATCTACTACAGCTACAAGGGCGCCTAAAACCTGCCTGAACTTATGAATGACCAAGTTTATGTTTAAGCTATTATGCCCAAAAAGGAGAGGTTGTATTCTTTGGCAGCATGTGGGGAAAACAAAACAGTTCCCCGGAACTGAATTCAGCATTGAACAAATTCAACAGATGTCGCCGCAAGACATTTTAAAGTATATAACAGGTAAAGAAGCGCGCTAGGGTCCCAGAATGGTGAAAAGTGTGGGGCAAACGGTTCTTAGTTTGTACACTAAACTAGTCAGTAGATTTGCTCCATTGATTTGAACAAGATTTTATGTATGAAATTTACGCAGGATCCAGTTTTTAACAAAGTCATTAGAGTCTCTAGGATGTGATCTATACTACAGATTTGGAACATTGTTATCGCCATTAATATGGATTAATAACTTTTAATCATATAGATTTTATTTCCCCTTTAAAATGAACGATCTGGAAAATCAGCAGAATCAGAAAACACTGAATCAGGTGGGAAAAGTAACCAAGCCAGAAAAAACAGCAGAAAACACTGAATCAGGTGGAGACCATTAAAAATCCCGGGCGTGTTGAAGCAGGAAAAAATTTGCAGAGTGGAACAGACAAAAAAAATTAATGTTACAGAATATGACTCATCATGAAACATAACACCGCCAAAGCCCGAACAAGTTGATTCAATGCCAGCTATAAAAACTCCATGGATACAAGGGCGCCAAAGTCTTCATGGTATATTGAACTTAAAACTGTTGCCATTTTTGGCGCCCTTGCTGCTGCTGGGGCAGTTATTATGGTTATAAAATATAAACCAATGGCAACAAAAACAAAAGAAGTTAAACAACCGAACCCTTAAATACAGAAAAAGACAACTGCACGCCAAAACCGTCAACAGCAAAAGATCATTTTGACCATTTATAATGCAATAATATTTTAAAATTTTTTAATAAAAATAGATCATGGCGTATTATAAAATGATAAAAGTCAATAAATAAGACATGGAGTCTATAAAAGGCATTTCCATAGACCAGAATGTAAAACAATGCGGTTGCTTCGGTTTTTAAAAACTTCCTTAAGATCTATGCAGAGAACGCTGAGCAAGACATCCTCAACAATGACGCGTTTTTGAGGCGTGTGTGTACTATATTGACATCTACTATTTAAGATTTAAAAAAATAGCTTGTATTTTTTGATAATTATAAGATAAACTTATATAAAACTTGGTTGTACTTAAAGGGTGATTAATCAAGAACTTATCAAGACTTGATCAAAAACTTATTTAAAAACTTAATTAAGAACTTGATCAAGAACTTATTAAAACTTGGCTGTGGGGGGGTGGGGGGGGTGAGTGGTGGGTGGGTGGAGTGGGGTAGGGGGGTGTGCATGGTGGGGTAGGGCAAAACAAACAACAAACACAAACACCCAATAGACAGTCCAGGGGGGGGCGAGGGACGTGCGTGCGTGGGGTAGGCCAAAACACACAAACACCAACAAACCAAAAAAGAAGTGGAACTACCAGGCTGTGTCCCGCGCGCAACTCAATCAACCCAAGTGATCACATAGGGTCGTTTGGCCTAGTTTGCCCCTGAGCTTTGCTGGTGCTGCCGGGGCTTTGTAGTCAAACGATCACATAGGGCGTTTGGGCCCAGTTTGCCACCGGCTTTGCAGGTGTGACGTCATTGGCGGCAAGCGATCCATAGGGTTGTTTGGCCTAGTTTGCTCTGTCCTCTTTTTCAACAGGCTTGCAAACTGGCTTTGGCCCGAGTTACAGCAATTACTGCTGTAGCCGAGTTTTTGGCGGCTCTAATCGCCAGTAGTAGTACATCCGTCATTGTATATTTGGAGCATTTTAAGAAGATAGTGCTGGCCACACATACTCCTCCCATACTGGTAGTGTACTAAGGTTGCTATCCCCATCTAGTTTGTTTGCCAGAAAATTCGAAAATCGTTATTCTGTTGCATAAGTTTAATAATGGTTTGGCGTTTGTAACAGTTCATTTATACTGATTCCTAGCTTGTGGAATTTAGGATAGTTAAAAACACACAGAAAGTTGAATGAGTTTCCCACATACGAATCAGACATGTTCACCCGCGTCTTAAGAAATAAAACGCCATGTTTTATGCGTTTTTTGTTTTTTAAACTGACTTGGGCTGTCTCCCAAACCACGCCCAAAAATCAACGCGTGATGGATTGTTTTGCTTTGGCCAGCTTTCCAACATGCAGCGCCATTTATTAAATAAACCATTCATCGATAGTCAACACATATTGAAACTGGCTATATTTTGTTCAGCAATATTGCCTTCAACGTTTTCAATTCTTGAACCCAAAAAACCTTTAAGATAGTCGTCCATTTCCAAAGCAGTCGGTTTTCCCTTTTTTTTTTTTCTGTTCCTTCTAGGAAAGCAATACTTCTTTTCGGTTTCAGCGGTAACGAACTGCTTTCACCCGTTCTTTTTTCAACAAATACTCTGACATGCAAGTATGGTAAAACTTGTGGTGTTCAATGGCGAGAGCCTGCTCTCAGTGAAACGGGTAGCCATTTTTTAGAATAACACAAACCCAAACCAGTAAAAGCGCAATAAAAAACGCCCTACTCGTCCGGGAGCCCGTAGAAGAATGATGAAACCGGTGTTGGTTACTAGTCTTGTGAGCGCTGTGAGAGCGCCGCCACGCGGCAGAGAAGCTTCGAGAAAAGCTGATGAAAATATATTGTAATGCGCAGGCCCGGCGTGAAGGAGTGGGGTGAGGGGAGGAGCGGGGCGGCAGTATTGATTTTTGGCCTCTCGTTTGTCAGCAAGCGGTTTAGGCGCGCGCGCGCGTGTATGAGTGTCTTTTCTGTGCCCATGTGTGGTGTGGTGTGTGTGTGTGTGCGTGTGTCTGTCAACATCACGAAACTGTGAAAAGCTCCCGATCAGGTTTTTTTGTTGTTGTTGTTTTTTGTTGTTGTTTTAGGGGCAGTTTTTCCCCCGGCCCCTGTTGACACCTTTTCGTCCGTGTCTGCCAGTGGTTTATACTGCTTCTCCTGAGTCTGTCCGTGTTGAAGAGACTACTGTGTAGCCTGGTGTCAGTCTCGTGTGTGCCAACACCCTTTGGCCCATGCGCTCGCTCAGTCTGTGCTGTCAGTGCCAACAAGTCGGTTTACCTGCTCTCTGTGTGTGGGTGTGTTTGCCCGCCTCTCTGTCTGTCTGTCTCTCTCGTCTCCTCTCTTCTCTGTCGGTCTGTCTGTCTGTCTGTCTGTCTCTCTCTGTTTGCGGCGCGCGTGATGAGCGTTGTTTGTGTGTATGTGTGTGTGTTCGTGTGTGAGTGTGTGTGTGCATAGCAGAGCCTATGGCTCCCCAAAAATAGTTCTCCTCCGGTCTAAAAAGAAATATTATTTAACCCACAAGCAATCCTTCACCACACGGAGGGCAACTTGCCTTAACGGGCTTTAGCTCGCTCTCTCTGTGCTGACGAACTCCCGTGTAATTAACATTTTGCGAAGTAATCGGATGCCTAGTGCACCCACCGTGTATATGGGCGGTTCAGTCACGGCTGCTTTTCCCTACGTTTCTCTATGGGGCGTGTTCAGTCCTGGCTACTTTCCCTACGCTTTCTCTCTGAAAGTTTAGTAAATTAGTATTAAAAAAGGATAAACCTGCAAAAGTATGTTTTTTTGTAGTAATCGTTATTTTTTGGTTATTAACGTCTATACTTGCAGAGAACAGTAATTGCGATTCTAGAGCACTTTCGCCCGAAAACTGTCTGTCTGTGTTCTTCTGTCCTCTCTTCTCTGTCTGTCTGTTGTTCTGGGGCACTTGACCTTTAAAAGGGTTTTGTCAGGGGTGCCGGTGATTCTCTCTCTTTTCTTCCGCCACAGGAAAAGGCGGCTTTTAGGCCACTTTTCGCCCCAAAAAATCGGTGGTTGAGCAAGTGAGTCAGGATTGGCATTTATTACGTTCTTACAGTGAACTGTGTGTTCATGTTAATGACAGTGAACTTTGTGTTTTTGATAATGACAGTGAACTGTGGGTTTTGATGATGATAGTGAAGTGTGGGTTATGATAATGACAGTGAAGTGTGTGTTCATGATATGACAGTGAACTGTGTGTTTTGATAGTAACAGTGAAATGTGTGTTTTGATAGTTTACAGTGAACTGTTGGTTTTTGATGCGATTGGGGAAGTTTTGTGTGTGTGTGTGTGCCTTGTTATCGCATGCAATGGTGAGGGTAATGTTTGTTACACTGTGACATAGAATGACATTGACCGTTAAACTGTGTTTGTGCTTGATTTGTGACACTGAACGTGTAAAACGTGACCTGTGTTTAAAACGTATGACATGGAATAGCAATGACAGTGAACTGTTTGTAGCCATGTTGTGACATTGAATTGTGACGACAGTGAACTGTGTGTTTACCTTGCAATGGCGTTAACCGTGAACTATGTGTTTGTATAGTTTTAGCTGTGAAAATATCTCGAGAAATACCCTTTTACACCTGTCTCCTCTTCCTACTTTTGTCCCCCATCATACTATTACTCCATCCTCATCAACACACACACACACACGCGCGCACACGCACACACACACACACACACACACACACACACACACACACACACGGGGTGCTCCTACTACTACTAGTGCTGCTGCTGCTACTACTACTTCTTCTGTAATCACTATCATCACAACAACAACTACTATTTCTATTACTATGTATACGGTGACAACGATGACTACTGCTATGTGACAGAGAAAGTGACA
>CM031598.1:95829419-95866919 GCA_018398815.1 Conus ventricosus | reverse complement strand
AGTAATTTCACCATGTCCAATGGAACTAGTTTTCTGTTCTTCAATAGTGTCTCTGCACTAGAGGTGTATCTGATGAAGTTGGAAGCAGTCCTTTGAATGGTGTCTTCATTTCAGCACATTTTCCAGTGTTGACGTGGTCATATTTTTCCAGTTTTGGAAACTTCAATTAAGCGTGTAGTTAAGGAGTTAAAGAGTGTATATAATACAATCTTATGTTGTATCTTATTTGTAAGTGGCATCATACTAATGATTGAATTTGATTAAGATAAGCAGGTGTTTGTTCAAATGTGTTAGGGAAAAATCACTGATAAAAGTTAAGTTATAATTCAAAGGAATATTCCAACTGGGCTTTGTGATAAATGTTTACAAATTAAACACATGAAAAAATAGTTATTTAACATGTAAGGCAAGTTCAGGGAAGTCGATCCATCAGATAAAATTTCATCACCTTCCCTTTGCACTACTATTTTTGTTCTCGCACAGTCCAATAACAGATGACTTACACTGAGAGGTTCCCCACACATACATGAGACATTTTTGCAGTATTTAGTTCGAGGTGAATTTAATCGCATGCGATGAATTAAGCTTTCTACGTCTCTGGAAATTGGAGTTTGGATTTGTCTTGATTGTGTTTTGGGGTTAATATCAGGGCTTGGTTTAACACACATTTTATAATACAGACAATCTGTGTTTTTCAATAAATGTTTAAATCTGTCGTTTGATGCTTTATTTACAAGTGCATAATATTCTGACAAATCCCAATCTATACTGCATGAAGTTGTGCCTTCAATGTTGCGAGCTCTCTTCGAGCAGCTTGGTCAACTCTCTCATTGGATGAAATGCTGCAGTGAGAGGGCCCCCAACAAAAAGTAATTTGACTCTGTTCATTGATAGAAGATGCGTTACGTAATTTATTTCCGTTCTTATCTCATTACGAATCTTTGAATTGGAGATTGTAAAGCAGAAACGCTGATCTAGAATCACTACAAAGTAGAAGTTGACAATTTTTAGGGGAAGAATTTAGAATATACTTTAGGCATTAGAATTGCTACTAGTTCTGCGGTAAAAATCGACAAGTTTTTCCAAGATGATACAATTTTTTTCCTTTTTAAGGGGTATGATAAAAGCTGCGCCAGTGTTACGTTTTCTAGTACCGAACCATCTGTAAAAACTTTCTAGTGGTCTTTATACACATTTTCCAAATGACAATTTACTCGCTTTTAAGGTTTGGAGAATCGTTTTTACTTTACAGTGTAATTTGTATCAAATTTAGCTTTGATTTGTTCCCATTTGGGAATGGGTGCATAAAAGGGGGCTCGGGGCGATTTTAGTTTGATTTACTTTTGAATTCTTTCAATAGAGTAGAATAATGTCTGAATGGATAAAGTTGATTTTATGCTTCTAGCTCTTTTTGAAAAATCTGTTTCTGAATTTAAGGATACTTCTTTAGCACAAAAAGTGTTTTGTGAAGAGTTCTTTAAAACAAATTTAGATGCAACGCTTTTCATGTATGTGTAGGAACTCCAAGTGCCAGTTTATACGATTTGCGTCTATACTTTAAAGAATACTTTTTGGCGTAAATAAATCTAGACCGCACAAGCGCAGAAGATAGTAATGTTAACTATCTTTGTCTTGTCCCCATTTTGTTTGCTTATGATTTTATTTAAAAAGTTAAAACTTTTCCTCGCTTTATTCAAAATGTATTCAATATGTACATTCCATGAAAGCTTTGGGTTAGATAAACGCCTAAAATTTTACAGAACTACGTATTGTGTACTGACCCGTTCAGAGTAATTGAGGAAGTTTCTCAGGGTCATATCCGTGTTAAAAGCATTAAATTAGTTTTTTCTGCTGAAAGTAAAGTTCATTTTCATGTAAAAAGTCGTGATTTGTTTAGTTCATGTTGATATTGTATTTTATGTAACTGACAGATCCTAATGCAGTCTTTCTTTTCATGGTGACCTTCACCCACAAACATAAGTCATCGGCGAATTGTGCTAATATACATCTTTAAATAATCCTTTTGTTCTATCTGCAGTTAAAAAATTGAATAAATCGGAGATATACTGATCCCTTGGAAGTCCCATTTCTAATGATCTATGCTAGAATATGTATGCTCTATTCTTGTTTGAATCACTCTATTTTCCAAAAAAAATTGTATAATAATACATTGTTCCACTTATCCCAATGGTTTTGAGCTTAAAACATGAGCTGTTTGTGCCATACCTTTCATATGCCTTTTTTATATCAAAAAAAGTTGCGAGGATGTTTTTCCGTCTCGCAAATTGTTGTTTAATTCGAGTCGTTGTTTAGCTAAGTGTTCTACTGATGATTTCCTTTTTGAAAACCAGCTTGGTTAATTTGGGGATTCTTGGTGTTTGTTACAAAAATATGTTAAATTGTTTAGAACAATTTTTTCCATAAGTTTGCAAATATGAGACGTTAGGGCGATTGGTCGGTAGCAGTTTATATTAGATCGAGGTTTTCCCTGTTTGAGGATGGAAATAATTATAGAATGTTTCGATACAGAAGGCAGATTTCCCTCGTTCCAAAACATTTTTCAATAAAAAGAGATATGAAATGTTTTACATTCGGAGGGATATGATGTAACATTTCATTTGAAATGCCATCTAAGCCTAGATGTCTTTATATTTCCTGATTACTGGACATTCTTCCTTTTCTGTAATGTTATGGGAACATTCAGGTATGGTCTATTACAGGGTCGGGGTCGTTGTAAATGGCTTTTCTTTCCTCTTGCTCTCTGGGGTGTTTCTTTTTTTCTGTTAGACTGTCTTTGCTGCTGTTTTTGGGAAAAATATGTTGGCGAATGCTTCAGCTTTCTCGAATTGGGGAAATCAGAGTTAGGAGCTTGATCGGACATGTTGGTAAAGATACTCCGTTTTTCATTATCTTAGATTTTCCCACACCTTTTGATTATCTTTGAAACTATTTACTTCATTTTTACAAAAGTTTGACCAGTATCAGCTTGTGCCGTCACTTTTTTAAAAAATGATTTTTGGCCTTTTTTTTCTCAAGCAATTTAGAATTACGTTCTTCTCCTTTACTTCGTTAAGTACGCTCTTAGTTTTTAGCTTGTTCGCAATTTTCGTTCCACCAGACATTCCTGTGTGTTTATTTAATTTGGCTTGATCAGTTTTATTCTGGTATTGACTGATTTGCAGCAGATAGCTTGGCTTTTTAAAATTTTTACAATAAAATTTTCATCAACAGTTAGGTAGTTGATTCATTCCGTCGACGTTAAACGATTTAAGTAAGTTTGTGAAGCTGTCCAGTTGCAAATTTATAGTTATTTTTTGGTACTTTTTCTGCGACAGTTTTTGGTTCAGGCCTTATAGATTTAAAAGTGGTGATAATGGGGATATGATCACTGTTCAGGGGGTCATTTAAAAGGGCTGCCCGTCACATACAGGTGCTAGATCTGGAGATGTTAAGATTAAATCTATTGCACTGGGGTGTGATTGGGATTATCGGAACACGTGTTATTCTCCCGTCGTTTAAAAAAATATAAAGCTGCACCAATGTTCTCACGAAACGACCCCCTATAATTAATTGACAATCTTTATCCCCGATTGGCGAATGAGCATAAATCACCAGTTATTATGAACTTCTTTCTGACTGATTTTGGTGTTTGCGATCCAAGCCATTTCGTAAAGTCTCTCATAGCCTCGAGGTAATGTAGACACTACAGTGAATGTGGTTTCAGTGGGTTTTTTCGGACCCTGATGCACAGAATAGCATTCTATAAGTCTGGGGGAACAGGACCTAGTACATGGGTAATATTTCTCTCCTTCTTTTATGTAAATAGCAACGTTGGTTTTATCTTCTGTGGCTCCTTGCTAAGTGATGGGTGGAAAATAGTAGCCACTGAGTTTAGGAACCTATTCCTCTTCACATTGAAGACTGCAAAGCCAATACATTATATTTTTCTTCGGCAAGGTGCTGAGTTAGCTGATCAAGACTAGTTGAGATGGATCGACAGTTCCACTGGAAAACCTTTAAAAAAAACGTTATTTAACATGGGAAATTTTAAATTTCTTTAAACCCAAATAAAATAAAAACTCAAGATCTAGATCTAAATCTAATTGTTCACGTTAACAGTGTCAAAATGGATAATAAATCATAAAGTAGAGTATACACTACATATACTTTGTTTGTTACACAAGTGGTGGTATTACAGTCAGGATGAAGTGGATGCTGAATATTTTTAAGTTCTTGTTTCACTAGTCATATAAGACACTAAATCTGTTACTCCAAGGGGCGCGGTTGTAGTAGGGTCGCTCCAAAACGACTCAGTAGTTTTCGAGTGGTTGATACCGTCATAATTGAAAAATTTCTCAAAAATTGCACAAGAGGTCTCTAAGTTGTTGATTTAGAACCACTCTGGCAGATAAATGATACATTTTTCAAATTGAACAGCTCTGTTGTTGTCAGGCATTAAAAAGCTCTCGTTTCGTGTTGAGTTCGAAATCTTTGCCCGGGGCTAGTTTACTCACAAATGGCCTTAACTTTAGGGTGAGTTGTGGGGAAGTCCCCGACACATTTTGAGAACATTTTCTGACAAATTTGGGATCCTTCCTCTGAATGTCATTTAGTTCGCAATGGATGCCACTGGTCAGCTGGCTTTTGTCAGAGGATGGAAGTTTCTGAAGCTCAGAGAAGGTCTTCGTCCTATACGCTTCGCAAACCCTTTTTCCCCAAAGCCATATGAGCGGCCCAGTGTTCTCCCATTTTACTCCTTTCATCACCGAGTCGTGAGCATGGCAACTACAGGTAAAACTTGTTTCTCTTCTTTTTGTTTTGATCTAGGCCTAATGAATTCTGTTTTCTTTTTTCTGATCTTTTACGTCATGTGAATCGTTGACGTCATTTTTCTTAAGTTCTTTTCCAACCCCCTTTGCTTTTGATTTTTTTTTCTCTTTTGTTCTGTCTTGTTTTCTTCTGTCTTCCGGGATGTTGTGGGATAGTAGGGATCGATTTTTCGATCTCAGCGTCGTGAGACAGGTAGGATTATCGTTTGAGTTCTGATCGTCCAAAACTGTTGTTGTCATGACAAATAAAGATGTATTTATATTTTCGATCATCTTTTTCTGTTCATGTATCGTATTTTCCAGGCTTGACGCACGATTACATAGCCCCATAATCATATTTTTCATTTCATCGATCACACTCGCTGTGTTCCCATGTGAGCTGTGTCGATTTTCCCTGGCGTCTCCTTGTCCCCCCTCACGTATGCGCTAGGCAGCTTTGCGCGCTGGTCGGATCAACTTTTTCTTCATGGCGCTTTCCAAGTTGTGGTAAACATGTACTTTAGAGTACGAAATTCATGGGGCTGTTTGTACCACTTTTTCGGGGTGTTTTCGGTTCTTCTCGATGCAAAGAGACGTAAGACACCCTCATGCCCACTTTGACCTGTCCCCCCCACTTGTGGGTGCAAATAATTTATTTCACTTCACAAGTAGGGATATGCATGCACATCCAATGCGCCATTTTGGTTGCTGATCACATGGGCACAACGTCATCACTACTGGGGTTCTTGTCTATAAATATAAACCCCATGGGCCTTCAACCCGTGTGTCAGTGCAACACTTGTTTCCCCGCGGTTCTATTTATAGACAAGAACCCCAGTAGTGATGACGTTTTGCCCCTGTGATCAGCAACCAAAATGGCGCATTGGATGTGCATGCATATACCCTACTTGTGAAGTGAAATAAATTATTTGCACCCACAATGGGCAGGACAGGTCAAAGTGGGCAGGTGAGGGTGTTTTTACGTCTCTTTGCATCGGAAGAACCGAAAACACCCGAAAAAGTGCGTACAAACAGCCCCATGAATTTCGTACTCTAAAGTACATGTTTACCCAAGTTGTCAACTCTCTTGGCGCTTTTTTCTTGTTCATTCATGGGGGTCGTAACTGAACGGCTGGCCCATGCTTCTGGATCTAGTCAGCCTGATCATATTAATGCAGTTTTGAGGAAATATCAGCAGCCCCTTTATCTCATGTCTAACTGTGTCCGCCATCTTATGTCGCATCATCGTCGCGCGCGCGGGGCGCGCGCGCGCGCGGCGCGCGCGCGTGTGGTGTGTTTTGTATGTGTGTGAGTGAGTGAGTGCGTGGTACGTGCGTGCGTGTGTGCGTACGTGTGTGTGTGTGTGTGGGGGTTGTGTGGTGTGGGGTTGTTGGGGTTGTGTGTTGTGTGTGTGTGTGTGTGGTGTTGTGTGTGTGTTGGGAAAAGCCTGCCCAGCCTGTACAACCCAGCCTGTACAACCCAAAATGCCAGAATTAGTCACTCAGTCTTGCAAGCCACGCATGACGGTCACTGTCTGAGTGATAAATTCCCTAGTAGGAACCACAACAGACCATTTGGGCTCAAACGTGGACTACGTCAAATCAAAATCAAGTCAAGTGTGTGTATGTGCATGTCATTGTGTTTTTTTTGTGTATGTGTGTTGGTTATGTTCTTCTTTCCCCGAAAGGTTGTCATCACTACTTTGTCCTTCTTCTTTGTTTTCATTCTCTTCCTATTATCCAAATATTGTTTTTCATAAATGTGTACAGGCGCGAACCTCTCTCTCTCTCCTCTCTCCCCTCTCTCTCTTCTCTCTCTCTCTCTCTCTCTCTGTGTGCGTTTGTGTGTGTGTGTGTGTGTGTGGGGTGTGTGTGTGTGTGTGTGTTGGAGAGAAAAGAGAGAGAGAGAAAAGAAGAGAGAGAGAGGAGGAGGGGGAGGAAGAGAGAGAGAGTGTGTGTTTACACACTCAGGAAAACGTGACGGAGACTGATCGAAAATTTGTGGTGTGTGTGTGTGGTGTGTGTGTGTGTGTGTGTGTGTGTGTTGTTTGGTGTGTGTGTGTGTGTTGTGTGTGTGTGTGTGTGGTGTGTGTGTGTGTGTGCGTGCGCGCGCGCGCGTGCGTGCGTGCGTGCGTGCACGCGTACGCGCGCGCGCGCGCTCGTGTGTGTGAATGAGAGAGAGAGAGACAGAGAGAGAGAGAGAAAGAGAGAGAGAGGGACAAAGAGAGAAAGAGTTTACACATTCAGGAAAATTGATGGAGATTGATATATAAATATATCTATATCTATATCTATACTATATATATATATAATATATATGTGTGTAGATATAGGTATATATGTATGTAATATAAAATACATATATGTGTATGTATATGTATATATACATATTTACCACCAGATAAGAACCAGATTTAGGCTACCACCAGGTAGTAGGCAGTGCAATGGCACGCCCATGGCCCCTCTGCCGCAAATTTATTCATGGGTGCGCTGGAGTCACAACTACTGTCTGAGAGCCCTGTCCCTGTTCTGAAGGAGTTTTGGAAGCGCTTTATAGATGACATTTTTCTGCTGTGGTTGGGAACAGAGAATGAACTTCGAGAGTTTGAACTATACATCAACTCTTTTCATCCATCCATAAAGTTCACAGTGTCCTCTTCCACAGTGCAGATCCCCTTCCTTGATGTACTCGTCAGACTGGAGGAGGGCTTCCTAGTGTCTGACATCTACACAAAGCCGACTGACAGCCACGCGTATCTACACCACAGATCCTGCCACCCCAAGCATGTGAGAAAGAACATTCCTTACAGCCAGTTCTTGCGGCTACGTCGATTGCACCAATATCAATGATTTCGATGCCCAGGCTGAAAAGATGACGGCACGGTTCCTCAGACGCGGCTACCAGCTTGCTGACGTGAGTAAAGCCAAGGAGCGTGCTCGGATGAAGGCACGCAACACAACCCTTGAGTACCGAGAGAAGGAGCCCAACACGAGGGTGCCGTTTGTCATAACCCACCACCCCTCAAACCCCCTTTGAGGACCTGGCTGGTAGATTTACAGCCCACGCTTCAATCCAGCACACGCATGAAGCAGGCCATGCCAGATCTGCCGGTTGTTGGGGAAAGGTGCTGCAAATCTCTACGACATTTGCTGATGCCCTCACTTCTGCCGTTTGGACCTGACAAGGAGGGTGGATGCGAGCCTTGCCATCGCCTCAGATGAGTAATTTGCAAGGTGCATCTTGTGAAGGCGACCAGCTACTCGAGTGCGGTGACCGGGAGTCTTTCCCCATTCGCAACAAACTGTCCTGTGACTCCAGTGGGGTGATCTATATGCTCTACTGTGATGTTTGCAGATCCGCACAGTATGTTGGACAAACAGGTGATACCCTCCGAACACGTTTCTACCAGTATCGCTCAGACATCAACATCCGTCCTAACAGTTCACTGGTCACAAAACATTTCAACCAACCCAACCACACACTCAAACACATGAAGGTCGTTGTGTTGGAAAAGGTCTATGGCCACACCCTCAGGCTAAGACTGACAAGAGAGACATTCTGGATCAGGAAATTAAAAACCCTGACCCCACATGGACTCAACACCATCGAGGACTTCAACTACTGAGACAGCGATGGACAGTCTGCTTGTTTAGTTTGGGGGTGTGGAAGTGGGTGTGGATGTGGGGGAAGGGGGCGGGGGATGGGGTTGGAGGTGGGGGGCGATGTCAGGGGTAGGGGGTGGGGTGGGTTGGGGTGTGTGTGTGGGTGTGTGGGTGGGGGTGGGATGGGGTGTGTGTGGGGTGTGTGTGTGGGGGGGAGAGAGATGGAGGTGGGGGTTGTCGGGGGGGTGGAGGTGGGTGGGTGGGTGGGGGGTGGGGCGGGGGGTGGGTGGGGGGAGGGAGAGGGAGAGTGATCAGTTGGATCCAAGTTCTGTCGTGATCTTGTTTTCTCTAGTTTTTTGCTCAGTTGAAATGTTTTCCTTGTGGAACACGGCCTGTGACTTTTTTTGATCTCTTAACCTATGACGTAGTTTTACCTGTGACGTATTGATCTGCATGGAGGATAAATTTCGTCATTAAAGGTCCCACTGAGGAAGAGGTCGCAAGGCCTCGAAATATTTGGAAACAGAATCCAGCTTGTTGTGTTTTTGTATTTTCTTTTTGTATATATATATATATATATATATATATTGTTAAAAAGTAAGGTTTAAAACTATCTACAGCGCTGTTTCATGCAATGCAATCCTCAGGATGTTGTGGGTCTGTGCTGCCGGTGTTTTATAACTGCTTGTGTTGTCTGTCATCACGTGCTGTCTGTGTTTTTCGTGTGTTTCTGGTTCTTGTTCACTGATAGGAATTTCCACTTGTGCCTGCAGTTGTTAACCATTTCTATCCTAGTATTTAAAGTTGCCAGTTGTGGTTTGCATAGTATTATGTACTTTTCTGTTGAGCATAGGTTACATCTTTTGAAATGTTGTTGTATGGTGCTGCTCTTTCTATGATTTTCCAGGATATATTGTATTCTATCTTTTTCTCTTTGAGCTTCCAGATGTATTTACTCAATTCTGTTTGGTTTTTGTATCTTTCTTTGTTAAATGACTGTTTGTGGTTTGCATATCTAGTTTTAAATTTGGTTTTCAGTGATACCTATATATGTTTCTTCTGCGTTCTCTGATGTTACAGTGGCTTGGTACACAATGCTGTTGTAGAGGCATTTGTTGCTCAGAGGGCACTGTTCTTTCTTGATACAGTTGCAGGATTTCCTTTCATCACCCTCGTTTTTCTCTGTACTGCTTTTCATTTTGTTGGTTAATCAATGATGTTTTTAAGGTTGGGCATACATGAGTATGATAATTTGATGCTGTTTTTGTTGAATATCTTGGATAATTTGTGCTCTTTTGGGGAATGAATGATGTTAGGATTCTAAAGAATTCTTTCCCTATATTTGTTTTCACTCTTCCGTCATATGGGGGGTTGTACCATATGATCTTTCTTTTCCTGTTCTTCTTGTGTCTGCTCATGTCATTATCTGGGTCATATTGTAGTTTGTAGTTGTAGCCACTTTTGTGTAACGCTTCTTGATATTCAGCTGCAGCGTTATTGAATGCTGTTTCATTGCATGACAGGTTAGATAATCTCTTATTTATGCCTCTGGGTATTGTTTTTAGTATGGAAGGTGGATGGTTACTTTTGATATTTACATAGACAGGTGTATCATTTGGTTTTTTGTATGGTTTATATATGTGCTGGTTGAGATCAAACGTTATATCTAGATAGTTCACTATCTTTTTATTTGCTTCTATAGTGATTTTTTAGATTTTGGTTTTGGAAAATTTTACACAGTTCTTTTTTCTTATTTTCAATGTTTCTAGGGTTGTCATTCAGCGCAGCGAGGGCCGTCATCCCTGTACAGTCCGACTTGTTTTCCAAGTTTCTTTTGAATGTTAGACAGCATGAACAGTCCGACAAGTTCGCAAGTTTCGGCACCATCATACGATCCCATTGTGACATCAAAAGTTGAATTCTTGTTTGCGCTCTTGGTCCAGATTTCATTTTTGCTGTGTAGTAGAGTTTTCTTTGTATGGAAAATGGTTTCCATTTCTGACCCTGATATTTCAGTGTATTTGCTGGCAAATTTTATAGCTTTTGGTGAGCAGATCTTCATCTATAGATGTGTAGAAGTCTACTATATCAAATGTTATAAAAACTGTATTATCTTGCTTGTTGAGTTTCTTGACCATTGTATGGCTTCGTATGTGTTTTTCCAGAGGTTGAGTTCAGTGTTCTCTCTTATGTTTTTTATGGCTGGTTGCCAGTTCGGTTGAGCATTTTTTAAAATCTCTGCTGGTATTCACTACCATTGTCTATATATATATATAATATATATATATATAATATATATATAATATATATATATATATATATATATATTCCTCTCTGTCTATTTCTGGGTCAGTATACACTAGTATACAGTAATCATCAATTTTGTATGGACACGTTTATAAGCAGTACACGGGATAGTAGCGATTATGAGATTCTGTAACAGGTTGATATAGTGCTCTTAGGGTGGAACAGCTTGTGGGTGTAAGTGAAATGGGGAGGGGGAGGGAGAAGGAAGGGAGCGGGTGGAGGAATGAAAAGCCTTGCTGTACGTGCGTATTAGACGCCTGACCAAAGTGATGTGACATATAGATATACAGTATGCGCAAACATGTACGTGTGTCACGGAGATAAAAAGAGATAATCAAAGTTTACGTCACAACCTGAGACAAATAATCGACCAGGCAACACCTGTTCCACGTGCTTGACACTTTCCGCTCCCACGAATAAGCATTTTCCATGCATATCATGAAGCTCCACTAAGAGAGAGAGAGAGAGAGAGAGAGAGAGAGAGAGAACAGAGACAGAGAGAGACAGAGAGAGAGAGAGTCTTGCATAGACAAAAGGAACAAGATGCGAAGCATATAAACGTACTCCCAGTTTTCCAAACCGCTTATAAATCGGCCAAGTGCTTTGTGAGATAAGAAATAAAGGCAAAATAACGGTTTTAACGGTTATTTAACCGATGTACACTTTTGAAACTGGTATTTTAGTCCTCACTGGGCTAAAGCCTCTGTACATACCAAATTTCATCCAAATCGGACAATATGTCAAGAATAACGGATTTTAACGGTCAGATTTTGAAACACTGCATGGAAGTGCCATTTGTGTGTGATGACCTTTCTATGTACACAATTGCATTAAAATCCACCAATATATAAAAAAAATAACGGCAAAGTAACGGTTTATCGGTTATATAACCGATATACACTTTTGAAAACCGGTATTTTAGTCCTCACTGGGCTAAAGCCTGTGTACATACCAAATTTCATCCAAATCGGACAATATGTCAAGAATAAAGGGTTTTAACGGTCAGATTTTGAAACACTGCATGGAAGTGCCATTTGTGTGTGATAACCTTTCTATATACAAAATTTCATTAAAACCCACCAATATATAAAAAATAACGGCGAAATAACGGTTTAAACGGTTATATAACCGATATGCACTTTTGAAACCGGTATTTTAGTCCTCACTGGGCTAAAGCCTGTGTACATATCAAATTTCATCCAAATCGGACAGTATGTCAAGAATAACGGTTTTTAACGGTCAAATTTTGGAACACTATACAGAAGTGCCATTTGTGTGTGATAACCTTTCGATATACCAAATTTAATTAAAAATCCACCTATATATAAGAAATAACGGCAGAATAACGGTTTTTAAACGTTGTTCAATCCATTTTCAGCATTACATCACTTACATATGGACAGAGGATCCGATTTGTCACAAGATCATCCAAACCGCTTATAAATTGGCCAAGTATTTTCTGAAATATTCCATAAAGAAGAAAAACCATTACAGGCCGTTACAACCGTTAGTAACGGCTATAACGGGGCAAACTAAAACATCAGGCATCATCCGTGACCCATAATGAACATACCTGCTAATTTTCATAAAGGTCGGCCAAGTACTTTCTGAGATATTCCATAAAGAAGAAAAACCGTTACAGGCCGTTACAGCCGTTAGTAACGGCTGTAACGGTAAACTAAAACGTCGGCATCATCCTTGACCCATAATGAACATACCTACAAATTTTCAGAAAGATCGACCAAACTAAAACGTCGGGCATCATCCTTGACCCATAATGAACATACCTACAAATTTTCAGAAAGATCGACCCAGTAGTTTTGTCTGGAGCGAGTGGAACACATTTTGACTTCGCCGATCTTGTGTAAAATTAGCAGGTATGTTCATTATGGGTCATGGATGATGCCCGATGTTTTAGTTTACTCCGTTAGCGCCGTTACTGATGGCTGTAACGGCCTGTAACGGTTTTTCTTCTTTATGGAATATCTCAGAAAGTACTTGGCCGATCTTTCTAAAAATTTGTAGGTATGTTCATTATGGGTCAGGAATAATGCCCGATGTTTAGTTTACCCCGTTATAGCGTTACTAGCGGCTGTAACGGCCTGTAACGGTTTTTCTTCTTCATGGGATATCTCAGAAAGTACTTGGCCGATCTTTGTGAAAATTAGCAAGTATGTTCATTATGGGTCAGGAATAATGCCAGATGTTTAGTTTACCACGTTATAGCCGTTACTAACGGCTGTAACGGCCTGTAACGGTTTTTCTTCTTTATGGAATATCTCAGAAAGTACTCGGTCGATCTTTGTGAAAATTAGCAGGTATGTTCACTATGGGTCACGGATGATACCCGATGTTTAGTTTACCGTTATAGCTGTTACTAACGGCTATAACGGCCCATAACGGTTTTTCTTTTTATGGAATGTCTCAGAAAGTACTTGGTCGATCTTTGTGAACATTTGTAGTATGTTGATTAGGGGTCACGGATGATGCCAGATGTTTAAGTTTACCGTTAAAAGCCGTTAGTAACGGCTATAACGACCCATAACGGTTTTTCTTCTTCATGGAATATCTCAGAAAGTATGTGGCCGATCTTTCTGAAAATTTTATAGGTGTGTTCATTATGGTTACGGATGATGCCCGATGTTTAAGTTTATCGTGATAGCCGTTACTAACGGCTCATAACCGTTTTCTTCTTTATGGAACATCTCAGAAAGTTCTTGGCCGAGCTTCTGAAAATTTGTAAGTTTGTTCATTATAGTGACAGATGATGGCCAATGTTTACCAGAATAGCCATTACTAACGGTTACACCACCCAAGACGGTTTTTCCTCTTATGGAATATCTCAGAAAGTACGTGGCCGATCTTTCTGAAAATTTGTAGGTACGTTCAAAATGGTCACGAATAATGCCCGATGTTTTAGTTTACCGTTAGAGCCGTGACTAACGGCTGTAACGGCCTGTAACGGTTTTTCTTCTTTATGGAATATCTCAGAAAGTACTTGGCCGATCTTTGTGAAAATTAGCAGGTATGCTCATTATGGGTCACAGAAGATGCCCGATGTTCTAGTTTACCCCGTTATAGCCGTTACTAACGGCTGTAACGGCCTGTAACGGTTTTTCTTCTTCATAGAATATATCAGACAGTACTTGGCCGATCTTTGTGAAAATTAGCAGGTATGTTCAGTATTGGTCACGGATGATGCCCAGTGTTTTAGTTTAACTTTTCTTCCTCATGGAATATCTCAGAAAGTACTTGGCCGATCTTTGTGAAAATTAGCAGGTATGTTCACTATGGCCTACGGATGATGTCCGATGTTTTAGTTTACCGTTATAGCCGTTACTAACGGCTATAACGGCTCATAATGGTTTTTTTCTTTATGGAATATGTCAGAAAGCACGTGGCCGATCTTTCTGAAAATTTGTAGGTTTGTCCATTATGGGCGACGGATGATGCCCGACGTTTTAGTTTACCGTTGTAGTCGTTACGGACGGCTGTAACGGCCCATAATGGTTTTTCTTTTTTATTGAATGTCACAGAAAGTACTTGGCTGATCTTCTGAAAATTTGTCGGTATGTTCATTATGGGTCACGGATCATGCCCGACGTTTAATATACCGTTATGGCGGTTACTAACGGCTATAACGACCCATAACGGTTTTTGTTTTTTATGGAATATCTCAGAAAGTATGTGGCTGAGCTTTCTGAAAATTAATAGGTATGTTCATTATGGGTCACAGAGATGCCCAATGTTTATGTTTACGTTGTAGCCTTTACTAATGGCCCATAATGGTTTTCTTCTTGATGGAAAATCTCAGAAAGTTCTTGGCCGATCTTTTTGAAAATTTGTAAGTATGTTCATTATAGGTCACAGATGATGTCCGATGTTTACTAGAATAGCCATTACTAACGGTTGCACCAGCCCAAGACGGTTTTTACTCTTTATGGAATATATCACGCGTATTCAGGATAAACTGGGAGTACGTTTATATGCTTTGAATCTTGTTAAAAATTGTCCCAATTTGAATCGCTACACAAGACACACTAATTACTCTGTCGTGAACAGTTGATTTGTAACATAGGAACAATTTTTAATGGCTGAATTCTCGAACTGCCATAAAAACTGCCATAAGGAATTTGTGATTATCAAATATGTGATGTGATATGCACCCGGATGGTCAGTTTTCAAATATTGTTTTAGTTGGACATACATGTTTATGGCAGTGAGTGAGTGAGTGAGTGAGTGAGTACGTGTGTGTGTGGTGTGTGTGTGTGTGTGTGTGTGTGTTTTGTGTGTGTGTGTGTGTGTGTGTATGTGTGAGCGTGTGTGTGTGTGTGTGTGTGTGTGTGTGTGTGTGTGTGTGTGTGTGTGTGGTGTGTTTGTGTGTGTGTGTGCGCGCGCGCGTGTGTATGTGTGTGTGTGTGTGTGTGTGTGTGTGTGTGTGTGTGTGTGTGTGTGTGTGTGATTTTTTTTAATAGTTGATAACTTACCCTTGTATACACCTCTGTTTCTTCCTTGGGGTCTCTGCTTTTATCCCATAGGAGCATTGTCTTACAAGAGAAGGGATTTTACCAGAAAATCATCTTAAAGTGGCCTTCACAATCCCCTTCTTTGTCACCCCAACTTTTTATTCCTCCTCCACTCCTCCCCCACTCCTGATATACATGCATGCCTGCGCGTGGGCACTCACGCACGCACACACACTCACTCGTGCACAGGCACGCACACGCACACACACACACACACACACACACACACACATTTACTAGTCGTTTCCGGCCGGCTCTTATGCTGATGAAATGACCTTCGAAAACAAGTATCCTTCCCCTTACACCCTACCATACCATCTCCCCCCCCCCCCTCCTCCTCCTCCATCCCCGGTTTCCCATTTTATGTGCATTTTCCTTTATGCATAGCCAGCATTTAGGCTCCCCGATTGATTTTATATTTTTTAGTTCCGTCTTTCTATGCCCGCCAGTTCAAAACTGTGAACATTTTTTATCTTACAGGTGCAACAGTTTATAAGAGAAAGAATGATACCGTAAAATGATCTTGAAGTAGCCTTCATCCCTTCCCTTTTTCTATCTAGATTCCCCCAACCCTTTCCCCCATACCCCTCCCCCCTGCCTTCCCCCAACCTCCCATTCCTTTTTTTATTACGCCTACATAAGCCAATGTATGTCAATACTTTAGATAATGCTTCTTCTTATTACACAACTTTCTCCATCCCTCCCCCTCTTCTATACCACACCCTGCCCCCTTTCATTCCTGCTTTGCACAACTTACACAGATTACATGTGACAAAAAGTGTTTTTCTTTAAAAGGATTCTTCAGTTTGTGATGATCTTGTCATCACCATTCCGGCTGACCCCCCCCCCCCCCCCCCATTTTTTAATGCATTCCTAAGAATGAAATTATGTCATACCCCTGAGAATTTATCATTCAAATTGCCCATTTCCCCCTTCCCTTGTTTTACCTCCCCCTCCGTTTACCCCCCTTAATTTTGTTCGACAATTAAAACCCCCCCGCCCACAAATCCTTCTCCCTCAACGTCACTTCCACATCCCCTCTCCTACTCCACGACCCGTTCCCCCTCTTATTTTAAATTATTTCTTTTTTTTTTTTTACGTATGACCGTACCTTTATAAACTGAAGGAAGTGTACACCTTTGTTTTAATCATGCTACTTGGATGCAGTTGTGGATGTGTGTGTATGTATACATATATATATATATATATATATATAATATAACTGAATTATAAAAAAGCTTGCTCTTATGTCTTAGATTGAAGAAAAGGGGAGAAAAGCATTCATATCTGCAGTGGTAGATAATTCTGCTTAACAGTATGTGCTTGAGTGGGTGAAGGAAAATAAAATATATGCTTCTCAAATGAGTCTTCAGCAAGTTTATAGTCTCCAAGGGGGAGACAACCTCCAATAGGGAGGGAAACTCACTAACATATAACTCCTGGTCATATACCGATATTTCGAAACCTGATTGTTTCTCCTCAGTGACCGCGGAAAAGTGGTAATTTGACTCCTCTGCCTTTTCTGTTTTAAGAAAAATGCTATCCCAGAAAAGGCTGGTGTGCAATACGTAGTATGTTTGTTGAGTTTTCAAAAAACAACCAAAGGTGCCACCTAAGAAGCAAAAGAAAATCATGAAAGAGCAAAACAAGCACATTTTCTTGTGAAAAGTAGAAAATATAAAAAGATAACCTCTTAAGACACAAGTGCTGAGGGGCCAGTTCTTGTAATGAATCCACAAGGGACTAAATTACAACAAACAAATAAATTCCAAGGGATTAGTACCGAGCACCATTCCGGCAACTTACAGAGCAGCTTTTTGTTGCAATGACTGCCAGAAATATTGAATTATAAACAAAGCTTGCTCTTATGTCTTAGATTGAAGAAATAGGGGGAGATAAGCATTCATATCTGCAGTGGTAGATAATTCTGCCTAACTAACAGTATGTGCTTGAGTGGGTGAATGGGGAAAAATAAGCTTTGTTTATAATTCAATATTTCTACAGTCATTGCAACACCAAGCTGCTCTGTAAGTTGCTGGAATGGTGCTCGGTACTTACCCTTGGAATTTATTTGTTTGTTGTAATTTAGTCCCTTGTGGATTCATTCCAAGAACTGGCCCTCAGCACTTGTGTCTTAAGAGGTAGGGAGGGGTAGGGAGGGAGGTGTCTTCTCTGAAGACCTGTTGTCAAGCTCTCGCTAGAGTTTCTTCCTACGAATTTATTCTTAGATCATTTGTTTATTCATT
The DNA here is from genome assembly GCA_018398815.1 of Conus ventricosus. NCBI lineage: Eukaryota > Metazoa > Mollusca > Gastropoda > Neogastropoda > Conidae > Conus > Conus ventricosus. Next base: position 95,849,430 of record CM031598.1, on the reverse strand, counting down.
CTCTTCGTATTATCCAAATATTTTTCATAAATATGTACAGGTGCGAACCTCTGTGTGTGTGTGTGTGTGTGTGTGTGTGTGTGTGTGTGTGTGTTGTGTGTGTGTGTGTGTGTGTGTGGATGATGATGATTGTAGAATCATCCTTTTGGCGCCCCTGCCCCCCCCCTCCCCCTCTGCTATCTTCCTTCCCATTGCGGGAGCTTTTCTCTGCCAGCGAATTGGCTGGTTTACTAAAATCTGTTAGTTTTGTCTTTACTCACTTTTTGTCACGTTTTTGCCTTTATTCACTGTACTCATATCATGTTTCCTGAATATGAAGTTGTTACTATTCGATTATCATCATTGTCATCATTACTGTTACTATTGTTAACACCATCATTGAAGGTGTAACGTCTGTTGTTGTTCTTTCAATCAATGTTGGTGATATTGTAGGTGATTGTAGTGATAGTGATTAATGTGGTTACATTTGCATTGGCAAGAAGAATGTTAGTGATATAACTACATGGCTGTTACTCATTTTGGACATGTACACACGCGGGGAGATCAACATACTTGTATGCCTGCATACTTCTGACATGCGATCGTGTATGCATGGGGGTGGGGGGGGGGGGGGTGGGGGGGGGGGTTGGGGGCACACCGGTGACTGAATATAGAGGCAGCAAACATATGCAGCTAAATAGCTTTGCAACTGGGTCTGTTTTTTGGGTGTGTTTTTTTTTTTTCATGTCTGTGTTGCTATATGTCAAGTGGAATAATGATTGCAAATGATGGGCGTACGCTTTTGCAAAGACTGGCAGATTGCGTGGCTTCTGTTTTGCCCCCCCCCCCCTCCCCCCTTTCTCTCCTCCCTCCTCATCCCCTCCCCTTCCCTTCCCCAGTCCCGCTCCTCTGCCCATACTCGTTCTTAATCTATTTACAAATTGGGAGCATCTCATTACTCCCGGTCGTTTATCCCGGCTCGTTATCCCGGCTCGCTAACCCTAACCTACCTACCCTAACCCTAACCTATCCTAACCCTAACCCTATCCTAACCTAACCTATCCCTAACCCTAACCTAACCCTACCTATCTAACCCTAACCCTATCCCTAACCTAACCCTAACCTATCCCTAACCCTAACCCTAACCTACCTAACCTATCCTACGTAACCCTATCCCTACCTAACCTATCCCTAACCCTAACCAACCTAACCTACCCTAACCCTATCCTAACCCTAACCCTAACGTAACCTAACCGGGGAGTAAGAGCCGGGAGTAACGATACGGGAGTATGAGCTGATCCGTTACAAATTATGTAAAATGGTTTGTTGGAGATAGCGGTGGGGTGTGGGTGTGCGTGTGGAAGAAATGGAAAGTGTTTGTACCAATGAGCACGTGCAGGTTATTGGTGGTGTACTATGCGTGATTGTAGAATATGTACCAATACAGACTATACATATTTGGGCACCAGGAAAGATCTTTTCGTTGAGGCGCGCATGGAGGGGTGGGGCTGGCTGGTTGGGACAAGGGGATGGCAGAGGGGAGGGGAGCTGTATGTTGAAGACAAAAGGGTTTGGTTGATACTGAAGGATGGACATGTCCTATATTGCATAGGCTGATTATTTGTTAATTATGATGTCGGATATAATTTTGCAATGCAAAAAAAAAAGAGAGAGAATAAAACAGAGAGAGAGAGAGAGAGAGAGAGAAGAGAGAGAGGAGAGAGAGAGAGAGAGAGAGAGAGAGTGTGTGTCCATGTACATAGCAGAAAAGTGCAGCTGATTTGCTTTGGGATGTTGCATATCAGGAAAGCTTTCTTTTCGGTTAAAGAAAAGGGCGGAGGGGGGAGGGATAGGGGAGAGGGGGCAATTATGCTTCATTAAACGTATTGTTTATAGAATGGGCCTGACCATTTTTTGAGAGACATATTGCTATATAAGATGTGTATATAAATATCAGAATGTTGTTTCGCTGCCTGTCTGTATGTCTGTTTCTGTCTGTCTCAGTCTCTGTCTAACTGTCTAGTCTATCTCTCTTCTGTCTGACTGTCTGTATGTCTGTCTCTGTTTTGCTATGGAATATCTCATTGCTAGATATTCTGTTGTATCTACATTTGCAATGCTGAAAACGATTTTTCATGTGCAATATTCAAGCCTATCATTTGTAGTAACTGATATCCATAATCGGTGTGCGCAGATAATACAAAAATGCAATCTCTCTCTCTGTCTCTGTCTCTGTCTCTCTCTCTCTCTCTCTCTCTCTCTCTCTCTCTCTCTCTCTCTCTCCCCCCCCCCCCTCTCTCTCTCTCTCTCTCTCCCTCCCTCCTAACCACATGGACTATATAGATGCTGGTATCCTCTTGGATTGTATATTTGTATTGCCACAATGATTGTTTATGTTAATAGACGGGACCAGCAGTTGAGGTCGCAGGTGTACTTTAATGGAAGCTTTTCATCTGTCGAGAAGAGGGGAGGGAGGTGGAGAAAGAAAACAGTTATATTATCACCATAAAACCCGTTGTTTGTTGAATCGATAATTCTTCAGATAATTGTTGATTGTCATACTGAATGTATGCATGAAATACCAACATGTTTCCATCCGCACCCCGCAAACACACACACACACACACACACACACACACACCACACACACACACACACACACACACACACACACACACACCTCCCCCTTCTCTCAAAGGATGCAAAAAACTAATGCTAATAAAAATTTGTCAGCGTCAGTGTCAGTCTCTCTCTCTCTCTCTCTCTCTCCTCTCTCTCTCTCTCTCTCTCTCTCTCTCCTCCCTCCCTGGCTCGCTCGCCCGCTCGCTTGCTCGCTCTTTGCCCCCCCCTCTTCCTCTTTCTCTGTTTGTCGTCTTCTGACCGCCTGCTTGTCTGCCTACCTCTCTGTCTCTGTCTCTCTCTGTCACTCTGTCTTTGTCTCTGTCTATCTGTCTGTCTGTCTGTCTGTCTCTTTCTCTCCTCCTTCTCCTTCTTCTTCATCTCTTATTTCATGGACTATTCTGATGCTGATCATCTTGTCGGATGTAGATATGTTCACAACACTAAAAATGAAAATTCGTTTATATTATGGAGGAAACCTGCAATGGAGACCATTGACGTTGTGCTCTGAAGGAAGCTTCAGAAAGGGAGGGAGAAAAAATTGTTTGCAGAATGGATAAAATCATCTTTTGAAAGGATATGTGGATATGTGCGTGTAATGTCACAATGATGCCCCCGCCCCCTCCATCCCGCCCCGCCCTTCCCCCTCCTCCCTCCCCCTCTCTTCTTCTCTCTCCTCCTCCTCTCTCTCTCTCTCTCTTCTCTCCTCTCTCTCTCCTCTCTCCTCTCTCTCTCTCTCTCATCTTATTTCACGGAATATAAAGGTGCTGATTAACAATATTGGATGTGCCTTTACAATGGGCCAAATGACGGCTGTTTTTATCTATCTTGAAGAGAATTGCAAGTTTGTCCAACGCTCTTGTGTTTTGATTGAAGCCTTTACTCGTTAATAGAAAGAAATAAAAGGTGACGGGGCGGGGGAGGGGGATAAGGGGGTTAAGAGGTGGGGGAAAGAAAAGACAGCTCATATCAATGTCACGGAAAATCTATTTTTACAATGGACAAGCCGTCATTTCAGGGAGTTATTCATTGTCATGTTGGCTATGCCTATTTGCTCTCTCTGTCTCTGTCTGTCTGTCTCTCTATCCTCTTTCTTTCTCTCTCTCACTGTCTCTGTCTCTCTTACCCTATCTCTCTACTCTTCAAGGACATTAGATGCTGATTGTCTGTTTTTTATGTAAATTTACAATCTGATTTTTTTGGTTGTTTTTTTGTTCTCACGTGCATAAGAAAGAAGTGCTATCTGCACCATATTCGTAGTATTGTAATAGAAGCCTTTCGTTCGTTAAAACGAGGGGAGAAGGACGGTGGTAGACAGGGAGAGGAGGCGGCTGGGGGTGGAGAAGTAGGGAGAAAGGACAGTCTAGCGTTAATGTCTTGAATGAAGGAACAAGACTATCTCTTTGAGGAGTGATCCGTTGTCATTCTGGAAACGCGCACATAATAATACAATGCTCTCTCTCTCTCTCTCTCTCTCTCTCTCTCTCCTCTCTCTCTCTCTCTCTCTCTCTCTCTCTCTCTCTCTCTCTCTCTCTCTCTCTCTCTCTCTCTCTCTCTCTCTCTCTCACGCAACAGAGGGGAATGCACGGTATCTTAGGGGCTCAGCGTCTCGTGTCAGGTCTCCCCTCACAGCAGCGGCAGCCTAGAGGCAGTACCAGTGCCAGCGCTAGAACCTTACGTTCAACGACCAAATAGCATGAGGCGAACCATCAAGCTTCGGAATTGACTTTTTAAAATTACAATGTTGAAAATCTATGAAACAAATTGCATGAATGTTCTTTTATGAAGTATATTAATTCCTTTGATGTTGTTTGTCAGACAGAAACCTTTGTTGGTGCGAGCTTTGATTATAAAACCATTTTTCCAGAGTTTACAATTTTTTTTTTGCTCCAGCTAAAACATTTACAGTGCACGGGAGAAACTCTGGAGGAGTGTTAGTGATGGTTAAGAACCATTTGGAACCATTTGTAAAACAATTAAGGTCGACTGCGGTAATGTTATTGTACTGAAGATGGCTAGTAGACTGTTTAACAATGGAAAAGATGTTATTTATGTGGGTTGCTATGTGGTGCCAGAAGGAGGACCAGCATACAACCATATGCAGGTAAAGGACGGAGTTGTTGCTCTTGAAGAAGCTCTGTCAGAGGTATTACGTGATGACGATGTTTGTCTCATGATATGTGGAACCTCAGTGCAAGAACGGGATGCAAACAATCAAGGCAGGAAAACATGCTTATTTATCAGGCACTTAACCCGGTGGGGAGCGATGAAAATGATGATGATGATAATGATGATGATGATGATGATGACGATGACGATGACGATGATTTAGAATTTCATAAAAGTCGTGGTTCAAAAGACCAGTCGATTAACAGTTTTGGGAAATCATTGTTAGATTTGTGTTGTTTGTTTGATCTGTTTATATTGAATGGTTTTTGTGTTGATGACAAAGAAGGGGAATTCAGTTTTATTTCCCCACATGGGTGTAGTGTGATTGATTATTTTTTGTGTTTTTTTCTGAGCTGAAGGGATCTTGCAATATGAAAGTTGGGGACAGACTGTTTTCATGGCACTTGCCTGTAGAAATGAAATTAAAGAATGGGTTTAACGAAACCAAAAAAGACAAGTCAGCACTGCAGTGTAATGAAGAAAAGATTGTATAGATTGATGAAAATGAACACTTGTTTAAAAATGAATTAGAATCAAATGATTTTAGAAACATTATGGAAAGAATGACTCAAAATTGTCATAATATTGATTTATGTATTGAACTTTTTGTGAATGCTTTGTGTGGTGCCGCAGCGTGCATGGTGAGAAAGGTCTATAACGTAAGGAAAAAAAATACTGGTTTGACATAGAATGTCGACAAAAACAACGTCTGGTAAAAAAATCTACTTCAGAGATACAGGAGAGCGAAAAGCGAGCCACATAAGACAGAGCGTAAAGATGAGTACGTCAAAGAAAGAGTACAACACAGTAATCTGAGCAAAAAGAAAAAGGAAGAATTTGATGAGATTAGATTACAAAGATTAAAAGAGTCAGCCAATGATCCAAAGCGTTTCTGGTCAGCAGTAAGACAGGTGAACAGAAAGACAACGATAAATAATGATATTCCATCTCAGCAATGGTATAATCATTTCTTTAATGTCTTTAACCATTCTGGCAACACAGTGGAAGGCAATGGAGTACAAAGACAAGAATTAGAAACAGAAATGACGGAAACATACGAACCTTTATTCAACGAACCGATTACTAGACAAGAAGTGATTGACGGCATAAAACATTTGAAGGGTGTGAAGAGTGCAGGGCCAGATAAAATTGTAGGGGAAATGCTAAAGAGTTCTAATAATTTATTAATTGAAGTTCTAGTATTGATATTCAATAACTTGTTTCGGAGCGGGTCATTTCCGGTTGAATGGCTAAATCAATCATCGTTCCTATCCACGAAAAGGGAGATGTAAACACTCCTGACAACTACCGAGGTGTAGCACTGACAAGTGTTGTCAGCAAAGTTTACACGTACATTTCAAATGTGAGATTAAAACGTTGGGCAGACTGGGAAGAGAAAGTCGTGGAGGAGCAGGCAGGATTTAGATCTGGGTACAGTACAACTGATCATATACATACTTGTTCGCCCTTGTACAAAAATACATGCTTAAAAATACAAAATTGTATGTCGCTTTTGTTGATTTCAGAAAAGCTTTTGACTCTGTAAACAGAAATATCTTATGGAATGTTCTTAGAAAAAAACGGAGTCAACAGAAAGTTATATATGGCATTAGTGGAATATACGACTCGGTCTTGGCATGTGTGCGTGAGAAATGTTTATTCTGATTTTTTCAATTGCCCACGTGGAGTCAAACAAGGCTGCCTTTTAAGCCCACAGTTGTTGTTGTTGTTTTTTAATCAATGAGCTTGCTTTAGAACTCTCAAGAAATGGTAAACATGGTATTCAGATTATTCCAGGTGCTGTGGAGATTTTTATGATGCTGTTTGCCGATGATGTAATTCTGTTGTCTAGTACAGCAATAGGATTGCAAAACCAATTGAATGTTTTGAAACGGGAAGCTGATAAACTACAGTTGACAGTAAACCTTGATAAAACCAACATTATTGTGTTTCGGAAAGGTGGATATTTAGCTAAGAATGAAGTTTGGTGGTATGGTAATTCTGAGGTTAAAGTAACCAATTCGTACAAATATTTAGGAATGTTTTTTACAACAAAATTAAGTTGGAATTTAGGTTGGTGTGAAACACGTAGAAAAGGCAAAAAAGGAGTGATAGAAATTTTGAAATCGTTGAAGAAATTAAATACTACTAATCAAACACATATTTTGGAAGCTATTTGATACCCAGATTGAACCGATTCTTACATATGGTGCTGAAATATGGGGACTCGAAGAAAATCTAAAAATAGAAAGAGTGCACACTTATGCAATCAAACGGTTTCTGAATATTCCGATTCATTCGTCCATAAAAATAGCTTACGGTGAAACAGGAAGGTACCCTTTGTAGATCAGATGTATTGTAAAGTGTGTTAGATACGGTGTAAAGTAATACGATTACCAGTAGCTAGACTGAGCAGGCAAGCCTATGACATGATGCTGCAACAATGTGAGTTAGGAAATGTTAACTGGGCCTCTAAGGTTAAGAAAGTGCTGACAGAGAATGGGTTTGGAATAGTGTGGTTGAGCCAGGCAGTCGGAAACGAAACCGTTTTTATGTCTGAATTCAAAGATAGACTAATTTCCTCGTATAAACAAAATTGGCACAGGCAACTAGAAGAACATGATAGACATTCCTGGTTCCTGTCCTTCAAAAGAACTTGGAGGCAGAAAAGTATTTACATCTAGTATCTAATCGGTGGCAAAGAGGTATCCTTGCAAGATTTAGAAATAGAACACTGGGATTAAATGCTAATAAAAGATGGTATCTAAAGAATGATGCTGTTGATGATTCATGGTCATTATGTAATGATATTGCAATTAGAGAAGATGAGTTACATTTTTTTGTTCACTTGTCCTGCTTATGGGAACATTAGAAAAAAATCAATACTCTTTGATCATAACATAGTCAAGAGTCGAAACCTTAACAATAATTTTGCAAACAAATGATGGAACATTGTTAAAGATGCTGGCAAAATATCTAACAGAAGCTGTAGACACGCGGAAGAAAATCATGAATGAATAAAAGTTCAAAACACTGAGGGGATATCAATTATATTTCATTTTTATTGTTTAGAATACTTATTTGACCTTGAAGCTTGATGGTTCAAGTGAGTGGCTTTCATCAAGCCAGATAAATCATCTGTACAGAGAATGTATGGGTATGGGAAGATAGGATGGATAAGTGTGCGTACGTGAAGGGAATGGTTGTTGTGTGAGAATGATTTTGTACTAGAACATATACAAGAAACGCAAATGAGTGATGGAAATGGAAATCATTTCTTAATTTTGCTTAGTTGTGTAGACACCTAATTTGCAGTTTTTCTTTTGTTTTCTTTTCTTCTATGCATGAAAAAAGACATTGTACCCCCTTGACAAAAAGGCTATAAGCCATTGTCAATAAAAGATGTTAGCGTCAGTGTCAGTGCTCTCCCCCCCCCCCCCCCCCCCTCCATTGACATATAAATTTCGATAATGCAACATTATACTACCTAGTACTAGACTAATCAGCGTAATATTTATTCTTTTGCCAGTAACATTCTGTGAAGCTCGTGTATGCTGCTCAAGTTTTCTTTTCCCTTTTTTGTTTGTTTGCACATCTGTACTTGAGAGACAATGTACTATGTTGCAAGGACATAGCTTCACTTGCTGTGACACAACCCATTCTGTTTTTCTGTTTGTCAGCTTGTCTGTCCTTTTGTCTGTCCATCTATCTGTCTTTCTGTCTGTCTTTCCTCTCACTACGTATTTGTCTTTATCGATATTTCTCAGTCTGCATTTCAGTCTTCTTCTTTTTTTAAAGCATGGTTTGACAACATACGTATAGCTTGCCTAGAGCACAATGCATTGTAGTGTGTTACGTACGTCACCAAGTATTCATGCTTTATATACACGTATGGTATTATGCTGAAGTTGGTTCCTCTTTTATGTGACTTCAGCTGTTTATATGACTTCATTCTGCGTTATATGGAAATCCATCTAGCTTTATATAAGACTTCCTTCGACTGCACAATGAGAGACGATCCCTGTTTTTTGAAGGTATAATCCGCGGCTCAACACACACTCAAAACAATCACACACACACACACACACACACACACACACACACAACACACACACACACAAACACACACAGAGAGAGAAGAGAGAGAGAGAGAGAGAGAGAGAGAGAGAGAGAGAGAGAGAGATAAACACACACACACACACACACACACACACACACACACACACACACACACACACAAAAGCGCGCGCGCGCAAGCACGCGCGAGCGCACGCGCGAATGCGCGCATTAAAACGTACGTATATTAGCACACACGATCAATTTGTACATCTTTTTTTTTTTTTTTGCTGTCCCAACCTCTGCGCCACCTCAGAGGCAGTGCACCCACGCCGCTCATTCCGACACCCCGTCCACAGCCACAGCCCGGTCGGCCCCGCCGCAGCCCCGGCACCGGCAATCCACAGGGAGCAGTCAACGTCAAGTCTTCAAGAGGCAACCCACCGAGGAGACACTGCACTGCTGCCGAGTCACTTCGGTGGTGTTCAGTGGCGCCTGTTCTGATCTAACATACGCAGGACACCACCTACTGAGCCCCCTACTGACGACAATAATTGCTTAGTCGCGGAGCCGGCGTGAGTGAGCTCTCCCTCCGGAGGGTGCCACCACGTCCGTCCAACGACAGCCCCCATGGACTCGCCGATACCGGTGACCCCGACGAACCAAAAAAGGCCACAGACGCTGAGAGGACATCGAAATTGAGGTCACCATGAGAGCAGGGCATGAAGGGCCACAGAATTTGAGACTTTTTTTTTAATGCTGATCGATGAGAAAGGATGATTAAGATGATGCTACGGATTTCCATTTCGGTCTGAGATTACATGACAGGGCTGTACTCAACGCTTCCTTTCATAATATATCCCGGCGTCAACCAGGCCCGAGAGGTACAGGCACCTGCAGTGTTGGTCAGGAAATTTGAACAACACTCTCAGAAACGCATCCATTAAGTGGATGAAACTCGACTGTGTGGTTCCAGTCTTCCCATCTGAGTCCGCAGCAAACTCAACTCTGGGTAGGAGCCGGTCGGGGCAGAAAAACCCACATGATTCTGATGGGATTCGAACCCACGACCTCCCAGCCGGGAGTCCGCTTGTACATCGTTTTCAGTTTATGAGACTTCGCTCGCTTCCCACTCTGTTCCCATCCACCCCCATCTGCATCCTAGTCTCTGAGCTCCACTGCCTTGTTTTGAACTATTCTCAACATTCCACTCATCTTTCTTACATTATAATTTCATGTTGTAGTGTGTGTCTGGGGGCTATGTTTTGTGCTAATTTTTTTGTTTGTTGTTTGTAACGTCTACGGAAGATAAAGTTGTCGAAACGTTATTCATTTACTTCGTATTCTTATTACAATAAGCGTTACATGCACCATGTGTTCCTGTGTATATGCATTTTGGCTTGTGCCTTCCCCTTCTATTTCTACAGCCCTACCCCAACTACGTTCCGCAGGAGTATCCGTCTACGCAAACTGAACTGCAGAGAGATGAAACACACACACACACACACACACACACACACACACACACACACACACACACACACACACACACAGACAAGCACACATACACCATGGGAGAGAGAGAGAGAGAGAGAGAGAGAGAGAGAGAGAGAGAGAGAGAGAGAGAGAGAGAGAGAGACAGAGAGTGAGAGTGAGATAGAAACAGAGACAGACAGAGAGGAGAGAGACAGAGACAGCGAGAGAGAGACACAGACAGACTGTGGGTGAGGGAGACGTACTTTATTACTTAAAGAGAGAGAGAGAGAGAGTGAGTGAGAGACAGAGAGAGAGAGAGAGTGATTGATTGATTGATTGATTGATTGATCTTTAATACACAAGGAAGAAGATTTTAGGCCAAAGCCTAGTCTTACAATCTGTCCTTGTCATGCATACATTATTTCAGCACATATCATTCATACTGACAATTCAACATAGCAACATGGTAATCTAATTCTACAATGATAAGCAAACCATTCATAAAAGCACTAATAAGACGGGGGATGGTAAAACAGAAGGAAACTTACAAACAAACAAACAAAACTACAGAGAGAGAGGTAAGAGGAGGGTGGGGAAGAGAGAATGGTAGGTAGGTGAGGAGAAAAATGATAGTAGACAGAGTGGGAGTGGGGATGAGCGATTTTAACGGAGTAAGTTTTATGTTTAGACGATTTATTCAAAGTATGGTTCACAGAAGACTTTGCGAATGGGCGCTGATCATTGTAACCGAATAATTTAATTACTGGGATATAAAATGTTTATGCAAATGTTCCTTGAAAAGTTTTAAAGTATTCATGTTTTGTAGATTCGGTGGAAATGAGTTCCAGAGTAAGCTAGGCTTATTTTGTATTGATCAATGCGTGGGTAGGGAAGAAGGAATTTCGTCGAGCTAGAAAAGCTGTTGGATCTTGTAAAAAGGGCATTGATATAACATGGCATAGTATCTGTCAAGATTGTAAACATAAATGATGCCTTGTTGAATTCCAATGGCCTATTCAGAGGAAGTATGTTCAGCGCTTTTAGTTTTTCGTCTGTTGTTAGAGATACAGTTGGATGGAGTAGCTTTGCTGCACGTCTATGGAGAGAATTCAGCCTCTTTTTGTGGACGTCACTACTTCCGTCCCACACTGTTGAGGCATAATTGATACGTGACATTATGTGTGCATTGAAGAAAAGTTTAAGCACATTACTGTTGACGTAGCGCTTTAATTGAGATAACAGGAAAAGGTGTTTTGAGACTACCTTGCATACGTTATTGAGATGAGATTGCCATTTCAATTCTTTATCTATCGTTAACCCAAAAACACGATGCTCATCTACCTGCTCGATAGAAGTGCCATTCAACTGACGTTTTAGGCAAAGAGTCAACTGGTGTTTTTGGCGGGTAGCTATAATCATAGATTTGGTTTTGGCTGGGTGTATGACCATTGAGTTTGAATGACACCAGTCTGACACGTCGTTTAGACTTTCCTGGAGAGAAGTTTCTATTGTCTATAGATCACTACTATACATTTGGAGTGACGAGTCATCAGCAAATAAATCTGTCGTGACCTTTTCATCTGATACAGACAAAGGTAAATCATTGATGAAGATGCAGAATAGAAGGGGGCCTAGTACTGAGCCCTGTGGGACTCCATGTTTGACAAAGTCTGAAGCGGAGGTTTTGCCATTAAGCACCACATACTGAGTCCTATCGTTCAAGTATGATTGGAATAATGAGATTGTCGGGGTATGGTTAAAGTAGACAGATAGTTTCTTTAGAAGAATGGAATGATCAACAAGATCAAACGCCTTTTTGAAGTCAAGAAAGACAACCCCTGTCATTTGTGATTGGTTTATATTTGAAAGCCATGAGTCACACATTCGTAATAATACTGTGTGGCAGGAATGATTAGATCGGAATCCAGATTGGAGTGGGTGAAATAGTGTGTTTTTCTCCATGAATTGAGACACGCGTGTGTGTATATGTCTTTCAAGGGGTTTGGATAGAATCGATAGTAAGGATATAGGTCTGAAATTATTTGGATCCGACAAATCATTTGATTTTGGAAGGGGGGTCACTTTGGCGTTTTTGAACGCCTGAGGGAAAACATTAGTTTCAATGGATAAATTATATATGAATGTAAGAGACTCAACAATGTAAGTTAGAGCGAGTTTGAGAAGAAATGCAGGTATGTTATCAGGACCCATGGATTTTTTATTCTTTAATTGCGCTATGCGCATTCCTACTTCATGTACAGCAAGAGAGAGAGAGAGAGAGAGAGAGAGAGAGAGAGAGAGAGAGAGAGAGAGAGAGAGAGAGAGAGAGCAAACTTACATTTGTGGCCTTCCATCTAGAAACTTCAGAGGTTCTCCCTTCTTGAAGCGGAAATCGTAGGACCAGAGAGGTTCATAGATGTAGAACACGTCGGGGTGCAGGTTGAAAAGAAACCCCGTGAATGTAGATCCGCTTCGCATGTAGCTCAGGAGAATCAATTTCACCTCTGCTCTGATGGGTCCGCGCCGCTCGTCTGTCGCGCGTGTCGTCACTGCAGAGCCGGTGCTGCTTTCTTCAGACACCCCATGATGAGACTTCGCTATCTCTGGTCTGGAAACCCTGAAACAGGGAAATGGGGTGGGGTGGGGTGGAGGGTGAATTTAGTATGTCAGAATTTTGAGCGTGCATGCTTGGGACTTATCATATGATTCGGGTTCTCTTTTTCAACAATGCTATATTGGTGGCGGTGATGTGTGTGTGTGTGTGTGTGTGTGTGTGTGTGTGTGTGTGTGTGTGTGTGTGTGTGTGTGCGTGCGTGCGTGCGTGCATGCGTGCGTGTGCGTGTGCGTGTGTGTGTGTGTGTGCTTTTTAAAGGTATTTGGAAAAGATTGTTTGTCTATACAGCAGCTGTAAATGTAAGTTGAAGTTTCTGCCATAACGGGTGCAGAGAGTTTAGAATTTTACCATCTAAGCCGTCAGTTCCACGAGTGGCGGTCTGTTTCAATCCCCTAAGTGACGTAAAAACGCAATGAACATCTAAAGGGGCAATATGTAAATCTGAATGAATATTCTTTCCCTTGCAGTGTTTTAAAAATTATTCTAAGTCATTATCGCTTGATTTATCATCACAGATTATTTGATCTGCTACTGTTGAAAAATGGTCATTCAGATTACTGGCAGATCTATCATTCGCTATGTTTAAAGCAGAGGAATTATTTTCATTTGTTAATCCATGAATGGCCTTCCATACATACCAACTTTCAAAACGTTTCTAAATATAATCGTTTTGTGGCTTAACCTTATAATTTAAATATTGTTTTTTGACCAAGTGCAACAAATGGGAAGTTATCACTGCGTCCATAAACAGGAGCGCCTGTCTAGAGAACATTGGATTCGTAACATATAAATGATCTGTCAGTGTTTCGGATATCTCAGTGACCCATACAGGAATTTTTATTAGCTGTATGAGACCAAATAACTCAAAAATATTGTTCCATTGTTCATATATGTTCAGTACATCTATATTAAAATCCCTTAGTATCATGATATCTTTGGATTCATCATGTGCGGTTTCCATTCTTGTCATGAAAAAATCCAGTCGACATGCTCAGCTGGGTTTCTGTATAGAAAACATATGAGTATTTGCTTGTTAAATTTCAGCTGGACCTCAATCCAGACTGTTTCACGTTAAATTGTTCTAGAAATTCTATCCTTTGAATTTCATTGACTGATGAAGATATACAATAATACCAGTTTCCACTCTTTGTTCAGGATCTCCTCGACCAATTTATAGCTTGGGAATGCGATATCATTGTTAGATATGAGATTGGACAAAGATTTTGAAAATCCAAATACGTGCAAGTTTTTCAACGAATTGGGTATTACTGATGTTATTTCGGTCATTCTAATAGTCGCATGCTTGAAATGGAGATGATCAACTTTTTAGCCCATTTCCTTTCAGCCAAGGGTTATTTTCCTGGGGAATGTATATAATACAGTCAATACTATATTAAACTAAACACAAAATAATACGAAGCAGACAAAGCTCGTACATGCTAGCAAGTATATTCTTGATTGAAATGAATTAGAAAAAAAAATCAAGATAAAATGGATGACAATACAATTAATTGCAATGAAAATGCTCCAGTAGTAGATAAAAAACAATGACGAATCCACGAAAGCACAATGACAAAATAATCTGATATTCAAAGGCGAAAAGTGTATAGAAATGTTACTAATTACAATGAATTCTATCGAATGAGGTCATGCCATAAATACGCGCCGAGCCCGGAGGGAAGGGAAGGGGTGGGAGATACGATGGGGTGTCTCTAAATGCCCGGCAGAAGAAGAGCTGTTCCGGTCACAAACTGCCGACGATCCCACAGTGAAATCTACAATCGTTCCTTTAGCTTTGGTGCCTCAGCTGTCTGAGCCCCGCTGCCTTCCACCTTACAAAACCAGCCCACCTTACCTGTTGTCACACCCGAGCTGAAATCCTGTCTTTTCATTGAAGCACTGCGAACAAGGCCGTTCCCACATGGTATGTACATATTAAGTTCTGCAGTAAGTTGTTAGATGTTAATGAAAGAAGGTCTGGAAGCACACTGAGTATCATGTTTATGATTATAGATATTATTGTTGTTGTTGTTTTCATTATCATCATTATTGTAATTGTTGTTGATGTTATTATTATCATTATTATTGATATCATTATTATCATTACTTTTGTTGTTGTACTTATTATGATTATAATTATTATCATTGGTTCTGTTATTATTGGACTGCTGGCTGGTCTGAGAAGTGGTTGGTTTACTGCCTTACACTGCTGGCAGAAATGACAGGTGTATCTAACAGCAGACAGACATTGTCATGACTGTCGTCACAGTTGTTGAAGAAGACACGGTGAATACAGACTGGCTGCAACTACCAGTTTCTTCACTTCTGTAAAAGGTATCCTCCTGATGTGTGTGTGTGTGTGTGTGTGTGTGTGTGTGTGTGTGTGTGTGTGTGTGTGTGTGTGTGTGTGTTTCTCTCGCCGCCTTTCCGAGCAATCCCCTCAGGAGAAGGGGTGCTCACCATCACAGCAATTTGCCAGGCACCTGTACTGAACATGGTCAGACTTTTCATATTAAAAGCTCCTCAGTTGAACTGGAACATAAAGGCCCACTTTGTCACTGAGACAGCCAACTCGGTGGCAATGAAGCAGCTCAGAATGTCAGAGTATGTGTTTGTGGGGACTCTCTCCGACCCTTTGTGAACTGTGACACGATGGACATTAACAATTCCCTGTAGCACCAGTTCACTTTTCGTTTTCTGCCTCTAAAACAACCTTCCAGATCTTGACATTATATGACCAGTTGAGCTGTTTAGATCGTCAATTCGATTCCCCTCTTGACAAACACCGTCGTCTTCGAAAGATGTTCTGACTGGCGTTTTGTTCAGCATTCAGTAAGGAAGGACTCATTCCAGAAATGTTAGTGAACTTTTGGTCTCCTACTTGACTTACTTGACTTATGTCTCTTGATTCCTTGAGGAACATAGGGCCGCGATGACACTCCTCCAACGCACGCGATTTTGGCAGGTCCTCCTTAGCTGGGCCCACGTCATTCCGATGGCCTTCACCTCAGCGTCGACATTCCTGCGCCAAGTCCGTTTTGGTCGACCCACTTTCCGCTTTCCTTGTGGATTCCAATTCAGAGCCTGCCTGGTTACGTTGGATACAGGCTTCCGTAGCGTGTGGCCGATCCATCCCCATTTCCGTTTCTTTATTTCAATTTCTACTGGGACTTAATAATAATAATGAATATTTCTATAGCGCAAATCCTTGTCTCGTCGTGTCCCACAGTTGCTCGTTGGAGATGACTTCCGGCCACCTGATGTTGAGGATGTTTCTGAGATATCTGTTGATGAATGTCTGTAGCATGTTGGTGTTGGTCTTGGTTACCCGCCATGTTTCTGAACCATATAGAAGAACAGACTTCACGTTTGTGTTGAAAATCCGGATCTTGTTGCAGAGTGAGAGGGCTGTAGATCTCCAGATCTGGCGCAGGGTGTTGAAGGCGTGTCTTGCTTTGTCGATTCGACATTTGATGTCTTCGTCTGTCCCCCCATCTTTACTGACTATACTGGTCAGGTAAACAAACTTGTCAACTTCCTTGATGTCTTCTTGGGGAAGTCGCACTGGATCTTGCTGTTTGTTGTTCATCCTCATGACCTCTGTCTTCCCGATGTTGATTTGGAGCCCAGTCTTCTCAGCTTCTTCTGCAACACGACATAGCTTCTCTTGTGCATCTTGCTGCTTGTGGGAGAGGAGGCTGATGTCGTCCGCGAAGTCAAGGTCCTCCAGCTGCTTCGTGAAGGTCCACTGGATACCTGTCCTCCGGCCTGCTGTAGACTGTCTCATGACCCAGTCAATCACCATCAGGAAGATTGTCGGCGAAAGTAAACAACCCTGACGGACGCCGGTTTGTACAGAGAAGGGTTCCGTCAGCTTCCTATCGTGGATGACTTGGCAGGTGGCATCTTTGTATAGTTGTTGGATGATGGTGACGAACTTTGGTGGAAAGCCGTAGTGGTACATCAGTTTCCAGATGACGTCTCTGTCGACACTGTCAAAGGTCCTCTGAAAGTCGATGAAAACTGTGTACAGGAGGGTCTGCCACTCTAAGGACTGCTCGATGATGATCTGCAGTGTCGCAATATGGTCCGTACATGAACTATCTTGGCGGAAGCCTGCCTGTTCTTCCCGAAGTGTCTGGTCAAGGGCGGTCTTCAATCTCTCTAGGATGATTGTCAATACTTTCCCCGGGAGGGACAGCAGCAGCATGATTCCTCTCCAGTTGTTGCAGGATAACAGGTCCCCTTTCTTCGGCAACTTTATAAGATGGCCTTTCTTCCAGTCTTCTGGCACTCTCTCCTGTTCCCAGATCTTGTGTAGGAGTGATAGTAGCATCTCAGTCGTAGTCTGGATGTCTGCCTTTAGTGCTTCGGGTGGTATGCCGTCAGGACCCGCTGCCTTCCCTGACTTGAGGAACTTGATGGCTTTGGTGATCTCTGTCTTCGTTGGGGGGTTGGTATTGATATCAAGAAGCTCGGTTGGTGGTGGGATGTCAGGCGGGGCTGGTGGTGCGGGTCTGTTGAGTATTTCCTTGAAGTGCTCAGCCCATCTTGCTCTCTGGTTTTCTTTGCCTGAGATGGCATTTCCGTTCTTGTCCTTGACGGGGCGACTGGGATTTCCGGTCTTGCCAGAGAGTGTTCTGGTGATCTCGTATAGTCTTGGTCTCCTGCTACCCTTGAAAATAATCTAAATTGCAGTGCGATGAGAGTACTTACCACCAGGCTCTTAAACCCCATTGACTTGCAACCACGAAGCCCCAAACCTGCCTTTTCGATGATTTTTGAGTCAGAATAGCGCTCGTGGCCTTTACCCTGGGTCGGGCTTGTTTTCAAATCCTGCCACTTGCGTTGTTATGGGAGTAACAGTTTGATGAAGAAGCAGTTTTGTTTATTGTAAGATTAGTAAATATTGCAAGATCGAATTGTGTTACATTTTCCACCAAGTCTGCTTTGTGTGTGTCAAATATTCAAATGACGTGGGTGTCAAATGATTTCCCTGTTGCACGTATGCAGTGGGTGTTGTACAGGATGGTGGTGCTGATGATGTTGTACTGCCAGCCTTGTCAGTTCAGGGTGAAACATTTGAAGATGTCAGCATTAATGACAATCTCACAACCTCTCATCACTCAGTTGTGAAAAGTCTTGGAGGACTTCCAGGATATCCACACGGAAAAACCAGGCGTTGCTTTGGGTGTGGAGCCCCACATGATTCAGTTCAGTACAGACACTGTGTGTGTTCAGCCACATTCTCTCCCATTTGGAAAAAAGCAAATTATTGAGAGAGCAGTACAAGTGACGCGCGATCTTGGCTTTATTGACGTTCTACGTCCTTCACCCAGCTCCCGCTGTTTTGGTTTCCAAACCAGATGGCGCAGATTGATTTTGCGTTGAACACAGAGCTCTTCACAAATCACAGGTTTTAATTCTGAGCCTATACTGGTGTGGAAGATATATTTTTTTGCCAGTTGTCACATCTTTTTTCTCAACTCATTTATCAGTGGTTTTTGCTAACAAACCCACCAGATGATCTAATGTGGAAACAAACACGCCTGCAGACATACCTTTATAGATTTGTGTGGATTGATAAGAATGATAGACCAGTAGAAGGACTGAGTGAAAGACATCATATGTGAGGGATTTAGTGTCCTTGACTTCAGATGTCACATGTCCGCCTTCAGACTAACCTAGTTTAAAGGAAAAAAAGTCAGTGGAAAACACCATTATAACAAGTGTTCCCCCAAATACAACACACACACACACACACACACACACACACACACACACACATATATATATTTATCTATATATATATATATATTATATATATATATATATATATATTATATATTATATATATATAATATATATGTTAAAAAAATTTTTTTAAGGAAGTATTAAAATCTACAAGCTTGTTTTCAAGCATTGCTATCATCAGGATATCTTTTTTTTTTTGGGGGGGGGGGGGGGGGGGGGGGGGGGGGGGCACGCCAACGATCTTTTATGGCGTGCAGGGCTTGATTTCGACTCTGTGTGTGCAGGCGGATCTTATTTGCTGCATGTGCGGCCTGTGGTTCTTATTGGGGCCTGTTCAGATGGAATGTGCTAGCAAAGATTTCCACTTGTGCCTGCAATTGTTTACAGTTTCTACTTTTGTGTTCAGAGTTGCTAAGTGTGGTTTACATAAAAACCACAACTTAAAAATTGCAATAGAAGCAAACAAAAAAGTAGTGAATTACCTAGACATAACATTAGACCTCAATGACCATGTGTACAAACCATGCAAAAAACCCAATGACATACCAGTCTACGTGAACATCAAAAGCAATCACCCACCATATATACTAAAAACAATACCCAATGGTATAAACAAGAGACTATCCAACCTGTCATGCAATGAAAACGCATTCAATGATGCAGCAACAGAATATCAAGAAGCATTACAAAAACGTGGTTACAATTACAAACTACAATACAGTCCAGACAATAACACGAACAGAAATAAGAAAAAAATAGGAAAAGAAAGATCATATGGTACAACCCACCATACGATGGACAAGCAAAAACAAATGTAGGAAAAGAATTCTTTAAAATATTGGCAACATCATTTCCAAAAGAACACAAACTGTCCAAAATATTCAACAAAAACACAATTAAACTATCATATTCATGTATGCCTACATATGTGTAAAACTGAAGGTTTAAGGGGGGAAAGGTGTCGGGGGGGGGGGGGGGGGGGAGACAAAGGAAAAAGAGACAGTGAACAAAGGAAGGAAAACGAGAAAAAAGGGAAAATGAAGAAAAAGAAAAGAAGAAAAGCAAAGAAATTCAGGACAGATATAAAATAATTATGAACAAAATATAATGATGGAAGAAATATAGATAAAGGATAGAAAGAATAAAGGAAGACAAACAGGAAAAAAACAGGACAGCAGATAAAGCAAGAAAAGGGGGTGGAAGAAATATGAAAGAACGTACAGAAAAAAAATCTCAGGAAGAAAAGAAGGAAGCAAAAAGGAAGGGAGAAAACCGCAAGGATAGAAGGAATAAGAAGAAAAAAGAGAAGAAAGGAAATAATGTCTGCAGAAAGGAGAAGGGAAG
>CM031598.1:95821919-95824419 GCA_018398815.1 Conus ventricosus | reverse complement strand
ATCTACATGCTGGACGGAGGTCATATGACGTTAGAATGGGTCACGGTGATCACATGAATGACCTAAAAGGGGTTATTAAGATTGTTAAAGGTAAAGCGATCCGAGTAGTCAAGTGACTCACATCTTACTAAAATTCAAATGACCTTAAGGTGAGTGATCGTTCATGAGGGCTGCACGTGTTGGCATCAGTCTCTTGTTATCACACTTAATTAGTGTATTAATTATTTGCTAAAGAAGGGTTTTGTGCAAATTAGTGTATGGCTCTCGGTGAGACGAACCCGTCAGTATGATTTAAAAGTAATTTCAATGTGGGTATTAAACCTCAGCGGCGAAAAGAGTGTTTCGTCATTGCAAGCAGGCAGCGCATCAGTGTAAACAACATAGCGGAACAGTGCATTTGAGAAAGGGATGTACATGAGCGGTCACTGTGCTGAACTGTTGAATTGTTTTGGATTAAGTGCTTCGTGGGATTCCTGATCGCTCTTCGAAGTTATGAGCAACATTGGTGTTGGTTGCTTAAGAAACAACAAAAAAGGGGGTATATTCGTCTACCTCTGACGAAAGTGACAGAAGTTTCAGTGAAAAACAGGACGAGAAAAGAGCGAATACCACAGAAACTGAGACAAATACTACAGAGATGGCTTTCCAAGAAGCATTGAGCAGTGTAAATGCAAAAATTACAGGAAGCGATAGACACCATTAACGAAAAACTGTCGTCTCTGTCGACTAAGGCGGACGTGGAAGAAATGGGGGGTGAATTTTAAAAAAACCTTACAAAATCCCTTTAAAGAAAAAATAGGCAAGATCGAGGACGCTTGTTAGATATTGAGTGCATTGCACAGAAATTAGGACACAGAAGTTGCACAAGGAAAAAAGAAGAGCGAACACACAAAAGGATACAGTCAAACACTTGGATATCCGTTTAAGTCAGTGTGGAGAGAACAGGACGATTTACAACAATACTCAAGAAGGTGGAATCTCGAGTGTTTCGCATGCCTGAACAGCAAAACGCAAACTGTAGACGACTGTGTCGAAAAGGTAGTGCGCATCTTCATGGACAGTGTGAGGGTGAAGACGACCAAGGGGAGGTGGAGGTGCGCACCGTACAGGTCAGAGGAGCGGCGCCCGAGCCAGACCCATCTGGTCCGCTTCTTGACAGACGCAAGAGAGACGAAATTCTTCGGAATCGTCGCAGACTAAAACATAAAGGTGTTGTGATTGGGGAGGACCTCACGCACATGAACTATCAAGTACTGAAACGTGCAATGGATCACTCCCTGACAATGTCGGCTTGGAGTATAAATGGAATTTTTTTTTGCGAAAGTGAAAAATGGACGTGTTGTGAAACTGACAATCCACAGTGGTCTTGAGGAAGTCTTCAAACGAGCGATGAAGCCAGGTGACATGAGCCCTGAAGACACCGACTCCTAAAAACATTGAAGGGACAGGAAAGTGACTTCGTTTTTTCCCCCTCCTCTTCATATGTTTACTTGACTACTTTTTTTTCCAAAACAAACATGTCATTTTTATCTTCCTTTCTATTAATGTTGTAGACATACCACAATGCTTCCCATCTGTGGATTATTGACAAGCTATATTTTTCGGTTAAATCAATGTTGCTGTAATGTGGTAATGTTTGATTGTGTTGGTGGAGTGTTTGGCTAATGAATTAGTAGTGACTGACAGTTTATGTGACAGACTGATGCGTCGATTGATTAAAAAGATCGATTGGATGTTGGAAATAGTTAGTTTGATGGTCGGGTAGTTGATTGATTAGATAGTGGGAGATCTGATTAGATAGTGGGAGATCAACAACTTGATCTGTTGATTTGCTCATTTTATCGATCAGACAATTGATCGGTCTTTTGTGTACGTTATTAAAGACCAATAGTTGATGAGTGGTGAGCGGATGAACGGGTCAGATGAACAATTGATTAATCCAAAGCTCATAGAATGCTTTTATTGAATAGTAATTGTGTTAGTATATAGTAATGTGCAAGCCTAAAAGATAGATTATTTTGATTCATTGATTTTTGTTTTCGTTCATCGAACGACTGGTTGTTGATGGAGTGAATACCTGGTTTGATCGACTGGCTGACAAATTGACAATTATGGTTAAACCTAGACTGTCCCTTCCCACCCTCGCCCGGCATGCATATCTTGTCAGCTATTTCTGATTACTGCATTATTTTGAGAGGGTATATCATATTGAGAGGCTAATAATTTGTGTAATTAGTAGCGTTGTTTGTGTGGTCTGTCGATCAGCCTTTTTATCCTCTCCCTTCTTGGTCATTTTGTTAGGTTTGTTGACTGACTGATTCTGTTACTAATGATCTGGATGATTAAATGATGAAGTAAACTGTAGCTGGCTGATAGTTAATTAAGAACTGAGTAATGATTGATTAGTGATTTCTGACATTGATGATGAATAATGAAATACTGATCAAATCAGTCACACTGATTATTTGACTGATTTTGATCGATTGATTTATTGATATGT
>CM031598.1:95814829-95820919 GCA_018398815.1 Conus ventricosus | reverse complement strand
AGGGCTTTGACGCCCCTCCTGTTAATCTCTTCTCTTCAACTAGTCATACTTGTCTACCTTTTTCAGATCCGCCCCTCGGTTATCTCTTTTTCAACTGTACTACCCTCATCCTCCGTTTAATCTCTCTCTCTCTCTCTCTCTCTCTCTCCCCTCTCTCTTTATTTCTTTGATCATTCCTCATTCCTTCTTTTTATCGTTTTTTTTCTGTTTTTTCTTTGTCCTTCCGTCTTCTACCCCTAGTATTGCTTCTTCCCTCCCTCCCCCCCCCCCCCACGCCTCCCTCACCGCGCACATTCAACAAACATCTCAAAATGGAAAAGGAAAAAAATTATGGGCGGGGGGGGGGGGGGGGGGGGGGGGGGGGGGGGGGGGGGGGGGAGGGGGGGATACAACGAACCGTTAACGGGTGACCTATTGACTGATCAAGGTCGCAGGAGATTGACCAATGGTTGATCACAATTTGAACAGATGATAAGAGTTCACGTAGATTTCTCCCTGTCTCTCTCTCTTTGTGTGTGTCTCTCTCAGTGTCTCTGTCTGTCTGTCTGTCTGTCTCTCTCTCTGTCTCTGTCTCTTTGTGTGTGTCTCTCTCAGGTCTCTGTCTGTCTGTCTGTCTGTCTGTCTCTCTCTCTCTCTCTCTCTCTCTCTCTCTCTCTCTCTCTCTCTCTGTCTCTCTTTCGAGCGCGCTGCGGGGACGGGAGAGACTTCTACACTGAGTCGATCGGTGTTGACAATTCCCTTTTTATATTTTACAGGCTATGTTTATTTTTTCAATGCAACAGGCTATTTCTTGGGATTTGTTAAATGTGCATTTTACTGTCGATTGTGTGTTTGGCTGACTTTATTGGTAACTACTTCATTCGTAATTTGTCAGTGGCTGATCCATTCATGGTTTCCTTTCACGCAATGTAATAGGATTTGTTTTTGTTCGATTAAGTGACTGGATGGCAAGTACAGTTGATGAAGACCCTAGATATTTAGTGTGCGTGTGCGTGCGTGCGTGCGTGCGTGCGTGCGTGCGTGTGTGTGTGTGTGTGTGTGTGTGTGTGTGTGTGTGTGTGTGTGTGTGTGTGTGTGTGTGTGGTGCGCGCGCGCGCGCGCGCGCGTGTGTGTGTGTGTGTGTGTGTGTGTGTGTGTGTGTGTGTGTGTGTGTGTGTGTGTGTGTGTGTGTGTGCGCGCGCGCGCGTGTATGTGTATGAGTGTGCCGCGTGCTTGCGTGTGTGAGTGTGTATGTTTCTTCATGTGTCTTATGTCACTGGTCACCGAAACGCATAATGAGCTTTGGAAACCAGATTGAACCTTGTTGCTGTGTTATTGTGAACATGTTATCGTTTCTAGCCATGCACATGTTTATTTGATATTAGAGGAAGACTCATCGCTGTATTAACATGTCATCTTTACTATTCAGTTCTCCATGCCAAACGTTTATAGAAAAATATGCACGATCAGCACAAAAAGTCTGCTATTTATGGGAGTTACCATCTATTCATGGATGGAACGTTTAGATAGTGAATGTTTCCGATTGCTGTCAATTGTAATATTATGAACATGAAGTTTGTGAATGATCTGAACGCTATGAACATGACTGCTCATAGAGACACTTCTGCCGTGAATCAACGATCATCACCGGCACCTGAAACTTTCTGATTTACTGCTTTTTTTTTTTTTTCCTGTTCCCCCCCCCCCCCCCCCCCCCCCCCCCCCCCCCCCCCCCCCCCCCCCCCCCCCCCCCCCCCCCCTAGAATTATTTAAGCTTTTGTAATGTATGCGTGTGTGTTTTATGGCGAAAACTGCTTTTTGAAAACGATAGGCAATGTTTGTGAAAGAAACTGTTTCTTTTATTTCTTCTTAGTGAATTTTATCAAGTTGTAACATTTTCTGTTATTGTTCCTAATTGCTGGAGCTTACAAAATGTGAAAACTTGGACCTTGTTATCCTATTTTTGACTCATTTCTTGTGCTTACAGCTGTTTTAGTAAAGAAAGGTATTGCGAACCATGGATAGTATCACGATTTTGTCATTAAACTGCCAAGGTCTGGGAGACATGCATAAACGAAGAGATGTATTTCACTATCTAAAACAAAAAAGATTCCCTCTCTATTGTCTCCAAGATACTCATTTCAATAATAAATTGGGAAAATATGTAAAATCTGAAAGGGGATTTGAATGCTTCTTTGCGTCCTTTCGATCAAATGCAAGAAGAGTAACTGCCTGTTTTCAAACAACTTCGAATTCAAAATAAGAAATATATACCGTGATGAAAATGGTAATTTCATGATTATATCCTTCTCTACAATGGAAAAAGGAAATACTTTTAGTAAATGTTTATGGTCCGAATAGAGACGATCCATTGTTTTATGGAGTGTTAAAAGATAAAATCAAGAGTTATAAGAATCATAATATCATTGCAGTGGGGGACTGGAATATTGCGATAGATCCACAGTCGATTGTTGTAATTATAAACAGGTTAATAATTCCTAAAGCTAGAGAAGAACCACAGAAAACGACTGAAGAATGTGGATTATCTGATGTTTGGAGGGAAAAACAATCCAGAATGCAGACGCTATGCCTGGAGGAAAATTAACTCCTTTAAAGCAAAGTAGGCTCGATTTTTTTTCTATTATCAGACACTTTGTTCTGCTACTTTCAAAACACTGATATTCATCCAGGATACCGTTCTGACCACTCCATGGTAACATTAACGCTAAAAATTAGGCAAAACCGAAAAAAACTCATAATTTTTAGAAATTTAACTCCTCTTTACTTCGGGATAAATGCTACGTAGAAGAAATACATTCGGAATTTTTTTATGTTATTAGTGAATATGCAACTGCTCACTACGACAGAACAACAATAAAGGATGTCTCTAAATCAGAGACACAGTTACAAATCTCCGACAAACTTTACCTTGATTTTATGTGATGAAAATCCGTGCAAAAACAGTTGCTTATGCTACTATGAAAAACAAGAAAATGAGAGACCATGAAAACAAACAAACTAATAAAAGATATTAAACATACGAAAATACAGAAAATAAAACTGAAAATGAAAATTATCATGCTTAAAGAAATGAATAAAGAACATCGAAGCCATACGAGAGAGGAGAATAGAAGGAGTATTGTTGAGATCAAAAGCAAGATGGATTGCAGAGGGGGAGAAGGTTTCGAAATATTTTGTAATCCTGAGAAAAGAAATTATATTAGCAAACAGATGACAATATTAGTAACTAAAGATGGACATTCCACTGAAAACCAGAAAGATATAATGAAAGAAATTAAGTGTTTTTATGAAAACTTATACAAGGAAAAAGACGTAGAAGAATATGAAATCTCGGACCTTATAGAAATGTTCCTAAACTATCGAAAGAAGAACAATTATTAGAAGGCGAAATTACTTTAGAGGAGGCAGGTTTGCATTAAAAAAACAACAACAAGCAGAACGGTAAAAGTCCAGGGACAGATGGATTTAGTGCAGAACTCTAAGTTTTTTTGGGGGGGAGCAGATAGGGGCCTTTTGTAGTGAGAGCTTTAAATGAAGCATACAAGGATGGAGAACTGTCCACAACACAAAAAGAAGGATTGATCACTTGTATTCCCAAAAGTGATAAACCGAAAGATTATATTCAGAACTGGCGCCCTATATCTCTCCTGAATGTTGTCTATAAGATAGGTTCTTCATGCATTTCAAACACAATGAAAAAAGGTTTTTACCGCAGGTGATAAATGAAGATCAGTCTGGTTTTATGGCCAACGGATACATAGGCGACAACTTGAGATTAATATACGATTTAAGTACTTATTTAGATGTAAAGAATATTCCAGGTTTACTTCTAAGCATTGATTTTTAAAAAGCTTTTGAATCTTTAAGTTGGAAGTTTATGTTTAAGATCTTAAGAGGATATGGCTTTGGAGAAAGTATTTGTCGATGGATTGAGATGTTTTACAGAAATATAAAGTCAACAGTTAGTGTTAATGGAAATACTTCCCAGTGGTTTCAGGTAGAAAGATGATGCAGACAAGGAGACCCACTTTCCCCCCTATTTGTTTACTCTTTGTGCGGAATTTTGGCAATAATGATTAAGGAAGAGGAATTGATTAAAGGAATTCATATCGGTGACACTGAACACAAAATTTCTCAGTTTGCCGATGATACTCAGTTATTTAATGTAAGAGATAAACTTCATTTGAAAAAAAAAAAAACTTCTATTTGATCGCTTTGGTAGAGTGTCAGGACTGCATATGAACAGTAGTAAAACACAAGCAGTATGGTTAGGAAGCAAAAAAAGATCACAAGTAACTTACTCTCCTCATTTAAATATGATATGAATCCTCCTAGATTCAAGATACTAGGTATATGGTCCATTCAAGATCTAAAGAATTGTGAAAGTATTAACTGTAACGAAACATTTTTGAAGTTAGAATACTGTTAAAGATTTGGTCGCAAAAGAACCATTACTCCATAGATAGAGTAGCTGTTCTGAAATCGCTTGTTTTGTCCAAATTAACTTAATACACTTAATAATAATAATGAATACTTATATAGCGCCTATTCTCGGCTAGAGACCAAGCTCTAAGCGCTTTACAATCAACACTCGTTTACCACAACGGGCTGTCTACTGGTTAGTGCCGACTGAAGAGCTGCCAGCTGGTGCTTCATTCAGTCGTTTCCCGTGTCATCCAATCAGTATCGTTCAATATCAATCACTCATTTTCCTTACTTCCTTCATTCTTTCCATTTCTCACGCAGGGTGCATGCTATGTGTAACATGTCATCCATACCAACGGCCAAACTGGCCTACTCTTCCGAAAGTTGGTGATGGGATTTTTACGTGTGTGCAAGATGTTTTGCGTGCGTTCACACACGGAACCTCGGTTTATAGTCTCATTCGAAGGACTGTATGGGAAATGGAGTCAGAACCAATGTTAACTCCGAGGAAAAAAATCCCCCTGTACCGAAACCCCCCGGCGGAGATTCGAACCCGCAACCCCAGGATCACCAAGATTACGAGTCCGGCGCTCGACCAACTGAGCTATTCCGGCTCCATGGATATTACTCCCAGATCCACCAGACTACTTCATAGGAAACCTCCAAAAACTGTGCTTTCAGTTTGTCTGGAATGGAAATCAAGATGAAATTAGTCGGAAAACTTCTATCAAAACAACGAAACAGGGTGGACTAAATATACCTGACATAAGGAAATATATCTGTGCTTTGAAACTGTCATGGATTAAAAAAATCTGAAAACCACAAACCATAAATGGAAATGTATTGCAATGGAAATATGCCGATTCTTTCGTTTCTAGAATACTATGGAACAGATTTTGATTTTAAGCATAAAAACATGAGCACTTTTTGGATGCATGTACTAAAAGCATATAAGCTATTCCATTTTAATGTAAAACCCAAAACTTAAAATGAATTGCTTTCTGAACCGATTTTCTACAACGAAAATGTAAAGATTGGTAATGTAGTAATTAAGCATAATAAACTGATAAGAAAAGGAGTGTACGCATAAAACATTTTCTCCAGACTAATGGCGAATTTATGACATTTGAGGAATTTTCAACAAATAATGGATGCAAGATTGATTTTGTCACGTTTAATGGTATTATATCGGCAATTAAAGAATATATCAGAATACGTGGAATAAAACGAAATAAGACAATACCAAATGGACATACCAAATGCATTAAGACATATTTATAAGGTATCAAAAGGATCAAAATCACTGTTTGAAATTTTAACACAAGACAGTGTCAGACCTAATCGTTGTTTGAAATGGACACAAAAATGAAATGTTGATATTCCTTGGAAAGAGGTGTTCCTTAAAATAATAAAACCAAAGATGTTAGATTGAAGTGGCTACAGACTAGAATTGTTCACAGAATTATTGCAACAAATGTTGTTTTAAGTGCAATGGGGGTATCTGCTACAGCAAACTGTTCGTTATGTAATGAAGCAAGAGACTCTATTGAACATTCTTTCTGGAGTTGTAAATATAATAGATGTTTTTGGACCTCTTTGGAAAAAAAAAGTTCAATGAAAATGTGAAAATGTTTATGATTTAAAGATTTCAGGTGAACTGGTACT
>CM031598.1:95802329-95809829 GCA_018398815.1 Conus ventricosus | reverse complement strand
TCCTACAAACAGTCAGCTTCTCTCACACATCACGTGCCTCAGCGTCCAATCAACAACTAGAAAAGGTCAGGGATTCAAGCACCGTTCACATGTGGTCTAACATTCTTGTCAAAAGTTCTCGCCCTCAAAATCGCTACCTGCACATATCTCTTGTCATAACAGAAATGCCCACACACATGAAGATCATCAGCGTAGTGTCGCCCTAGAGCCGACACTGCATACAGTTCGAGACTGTTTATCCCAACAGCCATTCATCCCATTGGTACTATATGAAAGCCTTGGGACTGGAGGAGATCGACTCTTAAACAGAAGGTGATCACTGGGACATAATGGTAGAAAGTATGCATCTTACGTTGTTATTTGTGTTTGTGTTTGATTTTTTTTTTCTTTCTGATTATGCTGTAGAACAACCGGCCAAACGAAAATTAAGAGCATGCCAAAATTTAGATTACGTTTCCTGTCTCCCATTTTTGTATACAGTTCTTCAAACCGGGCCATGCAGACGAGCTCATTGTTACAGATTTTTATTGCACTTGTGATCGACAAGCTGAATGTGGCTGCCATTGTTTCCTCACAAGCCGGAAATGACTTCAGACTGAATGTTCCACACTGGCTGTAGGGCTTGATGACTTACACACATTTTGTTTTAGATCAAGACATTTTGTTTTAGTTATATAACTATTCATTGCTATTTTGTTTTATCTTACCATTCATAAAGATTGTGTGCGGGTGGGGGGGGGGGGGGGTGTTACTGCTCTAGAACTGTTATTTTTATTTTTTATAGTAATTTACTTAAATGTCTAGCTATGGCTGTTATGTTCTAAATCATCATTCATCTGGCTTTCTCTTGTTCCCATCTAGTGCTTCATTGACAATACCAGCCAGCACAAGATAACAGAACTTTTGCTGATCAAGTTGATCTGCCTTCACAACTGACTTTTTTTTGTCTTACAGAATAGGTTGATGAGCTGGATCATCATCTTCCAAAACTCTGCTTGCACCTTGCTCCCACTTAAGTGGTTGCAGTTGCAGTGCCATATCTAGATTTGTCTGGATTTCACAAGAAGAATAATTCCAACCCTGACTGGGTCTAATGTAAATGAAATACTCTCACAGGCGCAGTTCACAACAACCAATGCAACACTTATCTTGTCAAAGTCACGGTCAGTGAAGACACCTTCTGTTTCCTAGAATCCCGACTGGCTGCTTGTACAGGCTTTTGCTTGTTCTAACAGATTCCTCTAGTGTCCGGAGGGAGAACACTGTTGTGATGACCGACAAACAAAAAGAAGAAAGGAGGAGAAAATGGTGTCCATCAAAGCGCGAGTTACTTATAAAACCACATGTTAGCTTTCTGACACTGCACAGGACAGCAGTCATGGGTCTTACAGCAATCTTTGCCGACCGACTTCAAGATCATGTACATAGAGAACGTGACAGTTGGTGAGGGAGATGATGAAGACCAACAAACCAGCAACGACTCGTGGCGTTCTCTGCGTCCGGGCACAGAGGCTGTTCGTTGTATGGTATTGGACACGAGGAACTATGGAGACAATAGACTCATAACTGTATACACTTCACATGTCCAGGAACTCAGGCTGCTGAAGAACAATTATACTGTGTCTGTTTGTCTTCATACTGCTCACTGGGAAAACAGACATGTAAAAGGTAGCATGATTCAGCTGAGTTGTCATGCTGGATTTAGACTGACGTCTTAGTCTGCACCCGGAATCGACTTCCGCGTGTCACATTTCCTGATATCGATTCAGCTGACCGTGGTGTCGTTCAAATGTGTGTGTTTGCGCGCGTGCGCGCGCGCCGCATATATGTGGGAGTACAAAAAACACAAGAGGGTAAAGAACCTGCGGTATGTTCTCTGAAAAAGCAAACGTAAATGTGCCTGTTTGTGACCACGAGCACGGTTGTATTTGTACACGCGCGCGCGCACGCGCGAGCACACACATACATACACACACAAGCACGCATGCACGCGCGCACACACAACATACACACACACTGGACGCACGCACACACGGACGCACGCACGCATGCACGCACACATGCATACACACACACACACACACACACACACACCACACACACACACACACATATATATATATTATATATATTATATATATAGAGAGAGGAGAGAGAGAGAGAGAGAGAGAGAGAGAGGACAAAAATATATATAGACATTATATATATATATATTATATATATATATATATATATAGATATATTATATGTATATATATATATATATATATATATATATATATATATTATATGCAATTATAAACAAAGCTTGCTCTTATGTCTTAGATTGAAGAAATAGGGGGAGATAAGCATTCATATCTGCAGTGGTAGATAATTCTGTCTAACAGTATGTGCTTGAGTGGGTTGAATGGGAAATAATAAATGCTTCTCAAAATGAACCTTCAGCAAGCTTATAGTCTCCAAGGGGGAGACAATCTCCAATGGGGAGGAAACTCACTAACATATAACTCCTGGTCAGATACCGATATTTCGAAACTGATTGTTTCTCCTCAGTGACGCGGAAAGTGGTAGCTTATTGTCTCCTCCTTGCTAGTTATAGCACAGTTAACCAAGCTAGGAGTGCTGCTTCAGCATTCCTTTATCTGACAACGCAGCAAACGTAGATCAACACCCTGTATTCTGTAAAATTGTCAAAGGTATGTTCAACGGTAGACCATCACTCTCAAAGTACTGTATGTGACACATGGGAGGTAGACACAGTCATTGATAAGTTGATGCAGTGGCCAGATGCAGAACAGCTCAGCTTTCTGAGACTCACTCTTAGGACTCTTTTGTTACTTGCTTTACTCTCTGGTCAGAGAGGACAAGCTCTTCATAGTTCTATGTTTATGGTGTAAAAATCCATGACTCTAAATCTGTACTTGTATATAGCTCTTTAAAAAAAACCAAAAAAAAAAAACCAGGGACTCCTTTAGTCATACCTTGTTTTGAAAACAAGAGATTGTGTCTGGTTCATCACTTTCGACAGTATTTTAAAAAATCTGCCCACTACGATCTGGGAAAGCACTATTTATCAATTGCATAAAGCCTTTCGGACCCGTGAAAAGAGACCATATTTCTCGTTGGATGAAAGGGGCCAATCTTCATTACTCCCCCGGTCGTACTCCCGGTCGTTACTCCCCCGCTATTGCGCGGGACCGCTATTGCGCGGCTAACCCTAACCCTAACCCTACCTAACCCTATCCTAACCCTAACCCTAAACCCTAATCCCTAACCCTAACCCTATCCCTAACCTAACCCTATCCCTATCCCTATACCTTATCCCTAACCTAACCCTACCCTAACCTATCCCTAACCTAACCTAACCCTAACCCTATCCCTAACCTAACCTATCCCTAACCCTAACCCTAACCCTAACCCTATCCCTAACCGGGACCATCTCATTACTCGCCGGGGGAGTAAAAGAGCCGGGGAGTAACGTACGGGGGAGTAATGAGCTGATCGGGATGGATGGATGAAGATGTGCTGCTTATGCAGAAATGACATATCGAAGTGCTCAGCTCCATGCATCGGTTGCTAGTTACTTCTGCTGATTAATCAGGAGGTGTACCAATTACACAGATCCTTCAAGCAGAAGGATGGCTCAAACATGAACACTACTGCAAGAATTCTACCATCGGATCATTAAACGATTAAAGAGGAAAATGGTGGTTCTACGAAGACTAAAAGTTTTTCCCAGTCTGTACTGGACACATTTGTAGTCAAAGGGAAGTAACTCACATTATGAGGCGATTGCCTTTCAGAGCCTGACGCGTTAAGGAGTAACGTGTGATTCCCGACGTTAAAATCCCCACATAGTCTGACAATCAGCAGACGAGGAATAACTTGAAAATCACACGAGACTTACCTGGAAGTTGAGGTTTAATAGAAATTATATTGAGGATGCTGTTGGGTAGAGGCATACGTGTGCTCGCTCATCAGCGACTCGAGGTACTTCCATTGCACCCTCTCTTCTGTGTACGTTCTCAGGGATCACACGTGGCTGAAATCTGGACCTTGCGCGCGGTTTCGTCCTCCACATGTATACCTCTACCCAACAGCGTCCTCGAACTAATCTCCATGAAAATTCAACTTCCAGGTACGTCTCGTTTAATTTTCAAATTATTTCGAGGATGCCGTTGGGTAGAGGCATACATGTGCCCACCCATCAGCGACTCGGGGTACTTCCATTGAACCTTTTCTTCTGTGTACGTTCTCGGAGATCACACGTGGCTAAAATCTGGGGCTGGCGCGCGAGTTTGTCCTCCACATGTATACCTCTACCCAACAGCATCTTCGAAATCATCTCCATTAAAATTCAATTCCAGGTAAGTCTAGCTTGTTTAATTTTCAAGTTAACTCAACGTTACGAAGAATTGTTATGGTGTCTATTGCAGAGACGGGTGAGTGACTTAGGAAAGGAATGGGACACGTTCCATTAAGTATTCTGCTGCAGCTGCTAAGTTTGTCATGATTAATATTCTGTGGTCGCGTTCAGGTATGAGAAAGTCCTTACAAAATTGGTGAGCTCAAACAGCTGCTCATTACCAGTAAAATGTGGAAAAAAGCAGAGATTCTCAAGTACCCATGTCCATTAACTTCATGGATTCAAGACATTACACAATAGCGTCTTCTCTTCTATTTGCCCTTGTGAATGGTTGGTTAGCACAGCATGCCGTGCAAGAAAAATGCTCGACAGAAAATAGATAGCTAATCCGTGCTTAGCTGTTATTGCAATGTGCACAAAAGAAAGGGATACGGGCAAATATGAAGCTTCAATGTTTTTGTAAAGGTTCTCAGTTTGTGCTGCATACCGTCTGATTGTGTATACAGATGGCATAACCAGCATTATGTTGGAATCACAAGACTTTTCCCTTGAGGGCATGACCTTCACGTGCTCATTCCAGTCCCCCTTCCACTGTCATGCCCCAGCTTGTCCCGCCACAGCCCGGGCATCAGGAATTCACAAGAACCAGCCAATGTCAGGTCGTCATAAGGCAACCCATCAGAGGAGACAACACACTTCTGTCGTGTCACTTCTGTGGTGTTCAGTGATGACTGTTCTGATCCA
The DNA here is from genome assembly GCA_018398815.1 of Conus ventricosus. Lineage (NCBI taxonomy): Eukaryota > Metazoa > Mollusca > Gastropoda > Neogastropoda > Conidae > Conus > Conus ventricosus. The sequence continues at coordinate 95,804,719 of CM031598.1, read as the reverse complement.
GCGCACACAAAGCACCACCTCCTCAGCTGCTCCCTTCTGACAATAACTGATTAGTTGGAGAGCCATCCTGAGTGAGAGTCCCCCTCTGGAGGACGCCATCACGTCTGTCCAACGACGGTCTTCATGAACTTGCCGATACCAGCGACCTTCACATGAACTCACTAATGGCACAGACGTAGAGACGAGATCAAAACTGAGGTCACCATGGGAACAGAACGTCAATTTATATAGAATCTGAGTCTTTTTTATCTGCTGATCAACGAGGATGAGGATGATGATACTGATGCAACAGAGTTCCGTTCTGATCTGAAACTACATGACAGCATCAACCATGCCATAGTAGTACTGACATACGCACTGTTGGTCAGGAAATTTGAACAACGCACTCAGACACGCACTCGTCAAGTGAATGAAAATCAACTGTGTGATTCCAGTCATCCCAGCTGAGCCCATAGCAAACTTAACCATGGTAGGAGCCGGCCAACAAAGATATGACTGTGATGGGACACCGGATCTCTTATTTAATATATGTGATTCAAATCTGCCTCTGCAACGTCTGGAAAGAAATCTTCAAAGTTTCTAAGGCGTTGATATGTTTTTATGATCTACCTTTGGAACTTTGTACCAAGATAGACAGACATGGTTGTGCTTCCATATCCACATGGTTGAACGCCGTACTTCAATAATGGGTTGATTTGTAATTGTTTTAAGTGTGATTTATTAAATTTAAAGTGAATATTCAGTTACACAGGCTGGTTTATATAGTTGTTTTAAGTGTGGTTTTGATGCCATTGGGGTTTTTGTTTCAAATAATCATGATTAAAATCCCCCCAATAATGGCCTAAAACCTGAACAATGTTACTTCATCTGTACGAACATTAGATTTTCAAAATAAATGTCCCAATATGTCCTGTTGTACAGGCCGGAGGACGTTAAGCAGAACCATCGTCATCGAACATTAGATTTATCCTATCAGTCTGTCCCTATGAATGATTTCTATATAAAAACGATGTTATAATCGTCTTATTAAGATCCTTTCAACCTGTGTGTGTGTGTGGTGTGTGTGTGTGTGTGTGTGTGTGTGTGTGTGGTGTGTGTGTGTGTGTGTTCCAGCAATGGCTGATTGAACGATTTGATCCTAAGCCACCTGCTGGCCGTGATCAGCTCGCTGTCGTCGTCTTCCATCAGCCAACACTGGGCTGACATGGCTCGAACAGACAGGCACTCAGTCGTTGACAGTAATGATCATCATCGTTCATATGTCAGAGACACTTAGTCGTTTGACAGTAATGATCATCATCGTTCATATGTCAGAGACACTCAGTCGTTGACAGTAATGATCATCATCGTTTAATATGTCAGAGACACTCAGTCGTTGACAGTAATGATCATCATCGTTCATATTGTCAGAGACACTTAGTCGTTGACAGTAATGATCATCATCGTTATATGTCAGAGACACTCAGTCGTTGACAGTAATGATCATCATCGTTAATATGTCAGAGACACTCAGTCGTTGACAGTAATGATCATCATCGTTTCATATGTCAGAGACACTCAGTCGTTGACAGTAATGATCATCATCGTTCATATGTCAGAGACACTCAGTCGTTGACAGTAATGATCATCATCGTTCATATGTCAGAGACACTTAGTCGTTGACAGTAATGATCATCATCGTTCATATTGTCAAGAGACTTAGTCGTTGACAGTAATGATCTTCATCGTTCATATGTCAGAGACACTCAGTCGTTGACAGTAATGATCATCATCGTTCATATGTCAGAGACACTCAGTCGTTGACAGTAATGATCTTCATCGTTCATATGTCAGAGACACTCAGTCGTTGACAGTAATGATCATCATCGTTCATATTTTCAGAGACTCAGTCGTTAACAGTAATGATCATCATCGTTCATATGTCAGAGACACTCAGTCGTTGACAGTAAGATCATCATCGTTCATATGTCAGAGACACTCAGTCGTTGACAGTAATGATCATCATCGTTCATATGTCAGAGACACTCAGTCGTTGACAGTAATGATCATCATCGATGATATGTCACAGACACTTAAACTAAACAAAACCTGTGAGCTCGCAGTTTATTAGCACCAAGCAATATGCCGTTCCAGTTAAGGTAAACAGATTTATCACCATTTTCACAATAGTTTATCTTTTGGTCTTTTATGGCCTATTAACTTCATGTTAAGCTATCCTGTGTTTATTCCTTCTTCTGCTTGCAAGCCTGATAGCATCATTCGCTGACTAAGTACACGTATGAAATAGGAGTTATTTTCATGCATATGAAATTTCATTTAGTAAACTGCTTGTGATTCATGTATTTGAAGTTGCTAAAACTCACGTTTATCCCACAGCTTTCTAATTTTAA